>JAZDUA010000701.1:205000-678799 GCA_038098605.1 Gryllus longicercus
CATCCGATAGAGTAGAATATCAATGTCGTAAGTCAAAGTCATTAACTTATCCTCTAACAAGCGAGTGTTTGAATTGCGTTTGGCATGTGGGTCAAGCACTCAACTGAGTTCAATCGCTTGAGGTTTTGTTTTAATTGTGCGAAGTACGAGGAAAGTGAATTTTGGGTCTCCTAAGCTAAATAATGACTTGAATCCCCAATGCATCATTAATTCTATACAAATGTAGGTTCGTAACCGGTAGGTAACTATTGAGATTACTAAAAATGAAAATATTTTTTTTTAACCAAGAGGAGATATATTTTTTTAATACATTCAGATTGTAAATATTTCTGAAAATGCAGATACGTCTAAATAGGAAAACATCGTAATAAAACCGCTAAAATGCTATTCCATAATACGTGCACATACACTGAAACTGTTAAACATGTTCATTCGGGGAAAAGAGGCACTCTCCTTGACATTTGATATCTAGTAATAATAAACCATTTTGGGTAAAAAAATTAAATTAGATCTTCCTATGACCACTCCCCTAAAATACAACTTTTTTTAAGAATCAACATTGTTCGCTTATTACAGGTTTAACATCATTTAATGGAAAGTTGCAGCAAGACTTGTAGAAACCATGAATTGTTAATTACGGATACTTATAGGCCGATGCATCACAATAAAAATTAAATAAAAATTGAAATCGTAAGTTAATTGCAGAATATCAGGGACCACACTGTCCTTTGAGAACGTAGTACACAGAAAATTACTCTACAGTTATTGAGAGAAATTTAGAAATAATGTAAGTTGTCTCTTGTCTATAAACTATTTTATTTTCTCAACCCTTTTTCGAATTCCATTTGTTCTATCTTGTTGATTTTTTCACATTAATCTTTAAGTAGTAACGAGAGAATTACAAACGTCTCCATTTTTGATAATTGCCAAAAAATGGTGTTATCTATTCTTCTCAAAATTTACAGTACGTTTCAACAGCTTATATATCATCCCTCCTTGAAAAGAAAATTTGTTTACGCGTTATTTCGCTTAAAACAGAATGCCTTCTTTTGGGAAGGGCAACTTTTGCACTCTAAACGAGTGTCTAGATTCTTTCGAGATATTAAATAAGTTGAATTATTTTTGGCCCTTTAAAACATTAAAAGGCTAGTGTAATAAAAATAATTAATAAAGAGTTCATAAAATATATTAATAAATTATTAATAAAAATCAGTATTACCGATTATGTTTTTCATAAAAATTTAAAAAAGATCATAGTGTAGATGTTACTATAAGAAAGGTAAATTATGTTTGTAAATTACATTATTTTGCATTTGAAACAATTAAAATTCATTTACAAACATGAGATTTACAATAATAACAATATTTATTCAAAGACATTGAATATCACGAACAATAAATTTCAAAACGGTAGGCGACATCCGAAGGGTTAATAATGTACAATGTAGAATATCTATTTGTTGTATGAGTTGTTGCTCTTTTAATTACACAAAATCTATATTTTATATCCCCGAATTTCTTAAGGTAGAAGTGTTTACCGAACCTAGTCATCAGTTTAATGACGGTTTACTACTCTCTAAAAATGGAATAAATTTGAGATATTAACTTTCATTGCTTCCTTTCAAGGAGTACATCGAGTTGGAACTGCGGATCCATTTGTGGAAATGCCACTATGAATCGTCACAGAGAAGATTATGAATGCTTTGGTACCGAGGCAGTCTCGGGAAGAGAAAAATGGTTGAGTGAAATTACAGAATTCGTTGATTAAATTACTCAATTACTCTTAACTTTCAAAGTGTCGTCAGGAGGTTCATCAGTAAGCAATTCCTGTGAAACTCGTGTGAATCATTCATTCAAAGTGGAGAAAGTTCATCACAAAAATAATTATAAGAGTGTTTAAAAACTGAAATCCTTCATAGAAAATGTGAGAGCAATGGTTGGTTAAATCATCCTTTAGCTGTTGAGACGAATGGGTTCAATTCAATCTTCTCTCAAATTGATGTTCTATCTGGAGCTAGGTTGGAAAAGGTTAGTGAAAAGGAGACTGGCTAAAGCACCGATAAAGTAGAAAAGAGAAAAGAAAGATTGAATGGCACTGATGAAGGAAGACAGCCCTAGTTGAGCACTATATTTAATTTTGAGCGTTTTATACTTCGAGAACAATATACAGCCCAATGCGTGTAAAATTTTAGATACGCAAAAGTCTTCAAATTCAAACATATTGATATTTCATAGTTCGCTTTTCGAATATTTCAAACTTATTATATTCACTTTCATGAGTTTCATATGATTAAAACAGAAGTAAATTGAAATTAGGAATCATCTTCATTCGTACCAATTTAAAAAGTTACTGTCCAATATAGACCACATGCTGCCATATGACGTCTAAGGCATTTACAACGCATCGTTGTTGGCGATATGTGAAGCAGTAAACATTCTGCATTTTCTGGGTCATTGGTAAACAACACTCTGGAAAACTTCACATATCCCTTCGTGATAGTAATGGATACACTTTCATACTACCTACAGACAAATGTTCCATATCCACGTTGCTTCAAGTAATTCAACATTTTCTAATAACTGGTCACAAATAAGTTTTCTACCTTTGATTTTAAACTAATTCTATAGTACTACTTTTTTATACCTCTGGCTTGTGTATTGTTTTCCATCTTGAGTTCGTAATATACTTGGATACAACTTACATTTATTTTTATATTTTCAATTATTTATTTAAAAGATTTTTTTATAAAAACACGCGATACATGTTTTGATAGTTTGAAGAAATATAATTTAAGCCATATTAGATAAATAAATTACTTAAAATCAATCTTCATGTCGGAAATGTTATCCTGAGAAGTATAGAAGTATATTTTATATTTTTCAATGTGCTTCCTCACTATATGGGAACAGTAAATGATAAAAAATACTGTAAACATGTATAACTAACTTCAAATCTGCACATTTATACATACAAATATTAGAGCTGCAAATATTCTACACCCTTTAAAACACACTGAATGTGTTCAATAAAACTATTAAAAATAACATTGCACACAGGGTCGCCGAAGAAAAAGGTAACAAATAAATAAGATCAATAAATACAATGATTTAAATTTTAATATTTTGAGTGTATTACGTTTAGGGTAAAGGCTATAATGGCGAATTTCAGTGTGTAAGTTTTACGTCTTTTTATGTATCCGTTAAGCAATTTAAAGTTATCTGAAATTGTAATGTAACCCTTCTCGTAATTACTAAATCCACAAATTTCTGACGTCATTGCAAAGGCAGTATTGGTTAGCAAAGAGCACTTTGAGTAGCGTCATCTACATTATTATCAGATGAAGGCTTGTTAAGAGGGGATATTCAATTCACGAAGTCACTATTGTACTCGATCAATTGAAGAAACTTTCTAATTTCTTTCATTTAATATCACTCCATTTTCAATATTTAGTACCGAGAACAAGAGTATTTTAAGTCAATTTTATTAAATTTTTGAATGTAGTGGGTAAGTAAGAAATAGGTTATTATGGAATGCTTATAGAGAGAACTATTTACAATTGTGTTTGATTCCTACATGTAGAGGGGGACATATAATAAAATGAAACAGAAATCTCATTTTGTTTAAAGATAAGGGCTTAAAATAATAATGTTCTCAACCATGGACATGATTAAATTCCTATTTCATTTAATGATATAAGAATTTTTTTATTTACTTTGTTATTGACTGTATCAATATCTTTCAAAACTTTCAATGATTCAGCATAACTGAACCAACAGCATTTTACACCAGAGTTAGCTCTCCCTCACACAATCCCACAGAACTAACAGAGCTCAGTATGGACGCATTTTGAGCATTCCGAGAGATTAATCTCAGCATGAACTGACTAATCATCTCATTAATATAACTTAACATTATTTATGTAAGCGCTAATTTTTCGAATTTGCTGCTTTCGGGCTCTGGCGTGGGGTTTGCGCCAGCCGGCACGCTTTTTATCATCGCATTTTTCGTTATGTGCAAATAAAGCGTCAACACCGTGGCTGTAACATGAAATATGAAAGGACTTATGGAAAAGCTCTGTCATGGCTTATAAACTTTATGGGGATGTGGATGGGGGGCTTCCAAGTTGCGAACTGCCACCGCGTGGCGCATTCCCTGCCAGACTGCCGCCCTTAGCTCAGAAGTTGCCGTGAACTTTGCACTTACGGATGGTCAAACGCTGAGTACGTGCTTGGAAACGTAGAGTAGGGAGAACGGGAAGAACCACGAGTGTCACAGTTCTCGTTGCCAGGCAACAACTGAAGCTTCTTCCAGACTCACAAAGATATTTTTGTGATAGAATCAATGGAATGCATTTCTGGTGAGAGTTCCTCTTTGTTTTCGATTGGCAATGTTATTTTCCATTAAATCAACGATACAAGTGCTAAAGATAACGTTTTCAAAAGTGTTGTGGAACATACCAATGCAACTCTTTTTCAAATGATTTGCATTAGGACTTTGTATTCAAAATTATACCCACCATACCAGAGAACGGATTTGCAGATTTAGTCATTTCTTTCAAACATTTCAGATATAATTTCAGAAAAATTTTAGATATGCCATCTTCTAGGCTGCTCATCAATACCGACAATCATAGAGTGTGTAATTGCAAGAAAAATTCGTATATACTTCATGCTCTGTGCTTTGTAAATCAAGATAATCCATCTCTCAGAGAGAGAGAGAGAGAAAGTCGGAGAAAGAGAAATTAAAGGAAAGAAGAAAGATGGAGGTGGTAAAGAGGAAATGAAGAGAAGTGGAAAGGGAAAGAGAAGAAGAGAGTAAAGATGGAAGGAAAAAAAGGATAGAGAAAAGGAAATGAAGTGAGCAGACAGGTAAGAGTAGTGAGAAGAGAAGGGAATCAGAGAGGTTGGAAGAGGAGGGAAGAGAAGGGGTGGGAAGAGAAACGGAAGAGGAGGGAAGAGAAGAGGAACGAAGAGAACATAAAACGGAAGGCGAGGGAAGAAAAGGGGAGGAAAGAGAAAATGTGGTAAGAGAGGGGGAGAGAAGAGATAATAAGGAAATATAAGACGAGGGAAGAGAAAGGGAGGGAAGAACAGTGTAGAGAAGAGACGATAAAGGAAGATACGATGAGGTAAGAGAAGGGAGGGGGAGAGAAGGGGAGGGAAGAGAAGGGAAGGGAAGAAAAGAGGAGTGGTGGAAAAGGAAGGGGTGAGAAGAGGAGGGAAGAGAAGGTGAGGGCAGAGATGATGGAGGGAAGCGAAGGGAAGAGTGGTAGAAGGAAAGATACAGTTAACAATGATGTGACCTAGAGGAAACGATATTTTTACGTACAACTTGTAATCACAACAATGCAACATTTGTACTTCTTCTACTAGTTTCGATGACGATAAATTGCTTAATTTCTTATAATAACACACGTGTAATGTGTTAGCAAGATTTTAACTCAACCAATCCCAGTCAGATATTATACGAATACATTCTCGATACTAGATGCTTCATAAATTTCAATATTTCTTCAAAGATGATTTTGACAGAAAACATCCACCTCAACCTAAGTCACCTTCCCCAACTGATCCCTCATGTCATTATCCGACTCGTGGCTTTAACTTTCGCAACCACCTTGACCATCGCCTCTACACGTTCCCAGATTTCGTCGCTTTACGAGTTGCCCCCATCTAGACCATCTCTGCCGGGGCAGCCTCCGTGATTGATTGGTTGATGTTTCAGTGGATGTCATCTCTTGGGGACATTTTTCTCCCTATGGTGTACTGGCTGTTTATTCCTGGAGATGGCGGTGATTCCTCCTCTGCTAGATGGTGAGGTCCGGCGCCGATCTACACGTCGGCCTGCCTGACATTTCCCCTTCAGGTATCTCTCCCAGCAAGGCATTGCCGCAACCGGGACAAGATCTAAGCTCCTAACTGACCTCCCGGTAACTGTGGCATTGGAGTGCATGTATGTATGTATGTATGTATATATTGAAACACATAATGTGTTTCCTTACACTAATTAGAACATTAGCGTAAGTAATCAGTATATATTTTGGACTGCGCGGTACGTACGTCAAGCGCGGCGAACAACGATGGGAACTAGCAACGGTCGCTACCGCCGCCGTTGCCGCCGCCGCGAGGACAGCGTGAGAATGTCGGTTACGAACTGGGCAGCGAACGGCGAAGATTTCAGCCGTTAGGACAGTCGCGGAGAAGTGGCCGGTAGTTACGGACGTGTGGCGAAGAGCTCGCCGTTAGTGCATGGACAAAGGGAACATGCGGTGTATTTTGTAAAGTAGTAGCAACTGTAAAACAATAGATACGTGAAGTAGAGATCGAGAATGTTATTAAGATGAGAGATCAGCGACGAGAGAACAATCGATCGCGCTTGTATTATTTATCGCGGTAAGAATAACACCGGAATTGTGTGGTGCTGAACTGAGGCCAGCACGTGTAGTAGCCGTGGGTTAAGTGATTAAATCCAGCGACGGAAGATAATCAGAGTGAGGTGCAACACCGAGGTACCAGGAGCCGAATCAGGAAGGATTCGCAAGGTCACCAGCCGAGGCGATCGCCACGCCATCAGCCGCCGACGACGCCCAGCTGCTGCGAAGGTCAGCGACCCCTGCCGGCACGAGCCGTGCTCCAAGCATCGAAGGTATTGGTCGGGGCCCCGAAGGTATGATAATATGTATTACACCTAATCTTGGTACCAAGGCAGAGTGTATAAATGTTGTTAGATCATGTAATTAACAAATCTGGTTTGTGAATAAATGCTGTTCATGATTGTACTTCATTTATTAATTAACTTTCCTAATGCTATACCAACTTATCGTAGGGACCCATTCACGGAAAAGATACCCTCCTTTAGTAATTTCTTGCAGTGAAAATACCCGGCATCACCAGGTACGTCACAGCTGGCTCCCGAACAGTCTGGAAAGCGTGTAATTAAGAAATGTGGCCCTAGGAAAGTTGATAAAACATTGGAAAGTACTGTGCATGTATTTGATGTATATCAGTGCAGGTTAAATATAATAGGCAGGCAATGTAAAGCTCATTATTAGAGGGAACAAAAGTAACAGTACATGTACTAACAAAGCATGCATAAGTCAAGAAAGCATAATGAATACTTGGTAATTACAGAAATTTTGTTGTTTAATTAATAGCGGGCAGATATATGAAACTATTTGAGAGTAACCAGTATAAAGTTACTACTACAGGTACTGGGTTTATGAAAACTATAAATGTACATATTGTAAGTGATATAGTGCAGTATAATTTCAAAGATTTTGTAAGACAAGTCAATAATGTTTGAATTGGTTGGTAGTTTTCATAACATGGAAGTTAAAGAATTTGTGAAGTAGTAATAATTCTTGTGGAAATATAAGGGTATTTAATATTATTATATAAATCGTGCACATTACCCGCTGGGAATTTACATTCAGCAGTGCATTGTTCGTTAGTAATGGTAAAGTTTGTGGAATTTAGTGGAAAGGATACTAGGTTGGGAAGTGTGTAGCAGCATTGTGAATGTATATTTTCAACATTCATGTAGTATTATTGAGGGAAGTTTATGGAGAAGACATGACATGTAATTGTGTGTGATTGTTGTGCACATAATATAGCAATAATTGTGTTGAGAAGTAATTCCAAAGCAAATAGTGGATTTACTAAATTTGGGAGCATTTTTGTAATAATTTTAATGAGTTTATTAGCAGTACATATGTATTCAGGTGGTAATAATATTACTTATTGTAAAGAATATGTTTATGTATTGGTAGGTGAGTGGGAATTTATGTGATTACTGAATTAGTGTTATTGTGTTTTTGTGGTGAGTGAGGGTTTGTTATTCATCAATCAGCATATGAAATAATAGTGCATTAAAACAGTCACGAAGAGTATACAGTGCTGTGGCGGGCATAGTAAATTAATAGGATAACTGTTGTATTGTTGTTAAGAGAGGCAAAGGGAAAATTGTACGAGCATTTAGTGGAGTTGGGGTCGAACGTGAAGCTAAAAGGTAATAAAATGGAGGAGCAAAATGTAGTATTGGACTCGGAGGGGAAGGTGGAGCAGGTAAGGGAGATAGATGAAGGAATGGGGAGTAATACATTATCAGAAAGCAGGGATAGTGGAATTGGAAGCAGGTTGGATGATACGTCAGGGGACAGTTTTAATAAAGAAGTAGAAATTACATCAACGCCGATGAACCAGGCGGCAGGAAATTTAAAGCAGGGGGGTGGAAAAGTTACCGAGTCAGAGATAATGCAGATGATGATGAAGATGTTCGAACAACAGAGTAGGAAGATAGAAGAACAGATTGGGAAGGCGGCCGAAGAACAGAGTAGGAGGGTAGTGGAAGAGCAGAGTAGGAAATTAGACGAACAGAAAATATTCACAGAGGAACAGATTGGGAAGTTGGCAGAAGAGCAGAGTAGGAAATTAGATGAACATAAAATATTTACGGAGAAGCAGATCAAGAAGTTCGCGGAAGAACAGAGCAAGAAATTAGATGAACAGGATAGGAAAGCAGAGGAACGAATTAGCAAATTACGAGAGGAGATAAGTGGGCGAATAGAACATACTGAGGAACAAATCGAGTCGACCAAGAGGGAGATGACTAAAATTGTGGAACGAGTGGAAACCCAGGAGCAATCGATTTCCGAGAGATTCATAAAACAGGAAAAGAAAATAGAATCCCGAGTAATTAGTCTGGGTGGGGAATTGGAGAACAAGTTACACCAGCAATTAGATGCTAAAACCGCTAAGCAGGACGAGAAAATTGAAAGGATGCAGTTGGTAGTCAAGGAAGAAATAAAGGAGAATAAGCGGGAATGCGAAGAGAAGGTTTTGTTACTACGAACAGAGATTGAACAGGTAAAAGAATGCAAGGCATCCCCAATTGCAGCGAGCGGGACGGTACCATTCACCCCTCCAAGATCACTGAAGTTTTCAGGAGACGGTAAAGAAAATCCTTGCATATTCATGAGGGCGGCAGAACGGCATTTAGCTGTCATCAACACCTCGGAAAGGTGTAAGATCCAATTTTTATACTTAATGCTGGAAGGGAACGCAAGGACGTGGGCCGATACGTTTGATGAGTTTCCCGAATCAGTAAAGGAATTTAAAGATCGGTTTTTCGAGCGGTATTGGAATGAGGAGATTCAAATCAATTTTAAAATAAGCTTGATGAATAATTACTACAACCAGTCAATGGGAAGCTTGCGGGAATACGCAACAAAGCGTATCATGGAGTACAAGACGTTATCTCCGCCGATGAGCGATCAAGAAATCATATGTGTACTAACGAGACAATTCCCAGTTACGGTACAGAATTTATTACGTAGTGTACAGCACACCAATTTGGAGAGATTTCAGAACGTGCTGGGAGGATACGACCTAACCTTTGCAAGCGCCCCAAAGAACAGGAATGAAGGGAATATTAATACGATAAGAATGGAACGAAATCAGGAGCGAGGAAATGATAGGGGCACCGGTAATCAGGGAAATCAACGAGGAAGAGGGGGAGACGGAGGCCAACCAGAGCCGAGGAATCAAAGATCGGAGTGGAGCGGACCCAACTTCAACCGCATGGAGACAAGAAACGGAGGTGGGGGTACACCTGACCAATCAGCGCAGCCTAGCACAAGTGATAGACAAGGGAATTATTTAAACCAACAAAGTCCGTGGTGAAAGGTGGCCCCATCGCGGACGTAGAAGACGATAAAGAAAACGTGGTCTCCATCTATACGATGCAGCTAGTATCCCATAACGCCCAGCCGTGGAAGAGGAATAAAAACTCAGAAATCAAATTGAGAAAGTGTCCCACGATTAAGATAGTATGCGAGGGGTTAGAGAAAGAAGCATTAGTAGACACAGGGTGCACGACGACAGTAGTGTCGGAGGAATTATACGAAGAGTTGAAAGAAAAAAAGGGAAAACAAATAGTGTGTTTGCCCATGCATAGGGCATATGTGCTCGGAGCCACTCAGTCGAAGTCAAGCCCGATCACAAAACAAATATGGTTTAGAGCCATGATTGGCGACCGAAGTTATGAGGTAGTGGCCATGGTGGTAAAGAACCTAATGCATCCAATAATCATAGGGACGGATTTCTTGGTTGAGGAAAGAGCGGTTATCGATCTCGAACGGCAAGTGGTGGAATTGGGGAGCCAGGACATAGAGTTTGAACCGGGGAAGGAAAACGGGCTTGAGATATGCACAGGCGTAGTGGTTGAAGAATCAGGACAGGAAGGGAAGGCGAACGTCAAGGAGAAGATTCACCAATTTAGTGAGGGACAATTGGTAATGTTACGGGCTCCCAAGATGTCGGACATACACTTACACAACAAATTTTGTGTAGTATATGAGGGGCCATATTCTATAGCCGAAATAATAGACAAGAATTTGGTTAAACTGGTAGATGATAAACAAGAACTGGTAGGTTACCAAGTCTTCAGTCAGCTAAGACCGTATCCAATAGGTGTGGAAAACAGTGAAGTGTAAATAAAGTGTAATATTAGTATTAGTCTAAACAATCACGTGTTAATCTGATTTTAGGGAATAAGTGTATATAAGGATTCATGTAGTATACAAGACAGTGCAACTATCGGCAGAGACGATGGTGATGAAGTGAATTTTTCTTAGGCAGGAAAAATCCAAAAAAGGAGAGGAGGGGGTGATGAAACACATAATGTGTTTCCTTACACTAATTAGAACATTAGCGTAAGTAATCAGTATATATTTTGGACTGCGCGGTACGTACGTCAAGCGCGGCGAACAACGATGGGAACTAGCAACGGTCGCTACCGCCGCCGTTGCCGCCGCCGCGAGGACAGCGTGAGAATGTCGGTTACGAACTGGGCAGCGAACGGCGAAGATTTCAGCCGTTAGGACAGTCGCGGAGAAGTGGCCGGTAGGTACGGACGTGTGGCGAAGAGCTCGCCGTTAGTGCATGGACAAAGGGAACATGCGGTGTATTTTGTAAAGTAGTAGCAACTGTAAAACAATAGATACGTGAAGTAGAGATCGAGAATGTTATTAAGATGAGAGATCAGCGACGAGAGAACAATCGATCGCGCTTGTATTATTTATCGCGGTAAGAATAACACCGGAATTGTGTGGTGCTGAACTGAGGCCAGCACGTGTAGTAGCCGTGGGTTAAGTGATTAAATCCAGCGACGGAAGATAATCAGAGTGAGGTGCAACACCGAGGTACCAGGAGCCGAATCAGGAAGGATTCGCAAGGTCACCAGCCGAGGCGATCGCCACGCCATCAGCCGCCGACGACGCCCAGCTGCTGCGAAGGTCAGCGACCCCTGCCGACACGAGCCGTGCTCCAAGCATCGAAGGTATTGGTCGGGGCCCCGAAGGTATGATAATATGTATTACACCTAATCTTGGTACCAAGGCAGAGTGTATAAATGTTGTTAGATCATGTAATTAACAAATCTGGTTTGTGAATAAATGCTGTTCATGATTGTACTTCATTTATTAATTAACTTTCCTAATGCTATACCAACTTATCGTAGGGACCCATTCACGGAAAAGATACCCTCCTTTAGTAATTTCTTGCAGTGAAAATACCCGGCATCACCAGGTACGTCACAATATATATATATATATATATATATATATATATATATATATATATATATATATATATATATATATATATATATATATATGTATATGTATATATATATAAGGCGGGTATGTATATATATACTTGGCGCAACAGTCCGTGAACGGGCTCAGGCCTCCCGGCGACGTCCCTGCCTCGCGGCCATGGGTTCAGGGGGTACGTGTGGTTAGCACGTAAACATCCCCACGTCGTATTCCGGTCTTCTCGACCAGAGAAGTGAATTTTCTCATCGTCACACAGCAAAATTGCAAGGAATACGCACACTATAGTCTTGGCGCGACCGGGAATGGAACCCGGGTCCGCGTAGTGGAAAGCGAGCACACTGTCCAAGAGCTAGCCACGAGGCCCATGCACGTGTAGGTGTATGAATTTTGAACAAAAAAGAATAGATCGCGTTCGGTCCGTTTGCCACGGATCGGTATTCGCTTGATGTAGATTGGCGAAGTCACTGGAAACTACTTATCAGAGCAGCTGACCTCTAGTATTACCCTCTAGACTGGTGAGTTCGATTGATTGAGTGATTCATTCATTGGTGATTTTGGGCGCGTTAACTAGTAAGGTACACTATTACTTCCATAAGTGTAGTGCATGTTTTTTTCGCGAGATATGGCGGTGAACGTCCCCACGGAATGGCGAGATGCGGCATCGGCGTAAATTGTGCCTCGGGTTTGTTTCCCCAAGCAGCCATCTCTCACCAGCGGAGCGTCGCCCCAGCCGGGCAAGCTCTTCGCTCCAGAATGGTCTCTCGGCATGTCTGGAGTATAATGCATGTAAATGTGTGTACGTAAGAGGTGAAGATAGGACAAGCAAAAAGGAAGGAAATATCGCGCGCGGCCTGTTTGTTATTCACCTGGTGTTGATCGGAGAAACAACGGAATGTTACCGATGAGCGCAGGCTGCCGCTAGAATTCTCCTCCAGTAAGCGGTTGCATTCGACGTATTTATCTAGCCAGAGTCGAAGCTCCCGGACTCGAACCCTCGGTCCCAGACGGACCTCCCGGTGAGAGTCGCTGCAGAGGCACCAGCAACGAGGCTCCGAGCTCACTCAGCCGGCCGGGTCCCTCTCCCACGCGCGGGCGGAGGGCATCGCCTGCGCCGGTGATAAAGCGAGGCGCGCGTGTTTTGCGCCGCCGCCGCCGCGACCGCCGCCATTAACCCTCGACCCGGCGCCTGACCCTCCCGCCTGCCTCTGCCCGTCGGCGCCGACGAGAGGGCGGCTTCTCACAGCCTCAGGGGGCACGTTTTTAGAGCGTTTACGAGGAAGCATGCTTCCAGTCAGCAGGTCTTCGACGAATGTTATTCAAATTATGAGTATTATTAATGGATACTAAGGTTTTCAATTTTATGAATGGTAGTATTGTCAATTTTTTATCATAATAATTGTCACTCTTTATTTTCATTTTTTACTTATAAGCACGATTTGACATTCGCAAGTATAATAGACACAGCCAGCTGAATGAATTTATCAATGCGTTTTTTACGTACCAAATTACCCACTTCCCATCGCTCAATTGTTTCTAGAGTTCATACCTCCTTACTTGAAGTATTCTTATCATCTTACTCTAGACTATTATTATTGTTATTATTATTATTATTATTATTATTTACATTGATATTTACCCCATTTCTCCCCCTTGGTAACGTCTCTTGATTCGGTGCCCACATAAGGGTATAGCCTGCGCATGAAGGGAGCTCTACCCATTAATCCTCTCATGTAGAAATGGCTATTAGATCTAGCCATTTCTTAACTTTCACCCCGAAAATCATTATTTCGTTTTTTTCTTCTGGAACATACTCATATAAGCTGTATCAGTATATTCTCATAAATGATATAAAATAAACTTTAATTTAATTCATCGTGTATTGTTGGGTCACGGCGTATTCGACCTGTATACGGTAGTTGAGTAACTGCAAGTAAGCGTATGTGTGTCACTCACGGCTAGACCATTTCCCTTGCACCAATCGAGACACACGAGGTGTCCCTCGGCGCACCGGCCTGCTTGAGATTTCCTCTGAGTCACTCGACGCGCCTCGCTCTCCTGGCGGGGAACTGATTGTTTTTGGAGCCGTCCAGAAGATTCTATGAATGTTTTAAAAAAAATAAGTGTGTACGTGTTTTGGCGCTGCTATCTTAGTGTATAAATACGGAATTTAATCAATGTCACCTAAATAAGTGTATGTAGGGGTTGGTGATTAAGCCCCTACAGCCACTGGCAATTTGGCTGCTTCATGACGCCATAATTTCCTATCGCGAGGATGGCAACACGTACAGTCATTTCTAAATTAAACACAAGAATCTCGCGGCAGATTTCATTTCATTTTCATTTTATTACATTTTAATATAGTATTTATAAAATAAAATCGCAAAAACCTACGAAGAAAATTGCCTTGGAACTTATTAAATTTGAAAAACTTCAAATGAATACGGATAAAAACAAAGAGTGAGTAACATTTGAGGGCGAAAAGATATTAATGTTCTTACGTTCGACTTCTCATATTTACGTTCTTACGTGCAAATAACGATTTTCAAATGAATGTGACATACAATGTATTCGTATTAAATTTAACTAACACTGTATACACATAACATACAAAATATTAGTATTTTAATATTTCTATAGATTCCCGTACAAAACGATTATGTGAGTAATTGGGAAGGTAGAAGTGAACACAAATTAATATTAGTATGAGTCAGTGAATTTTTAATCTCTTCAAAAATTAGGGAACAAAGATATGGACAAGAATATGGAAAAGTTAAATAAATGAAGTTGTAGATGATTTTCCGACCGAATTTTCGGAACTAATTGCGAATGATCTCATTAGAAAATGACGCTGAAGAACAGCTTACACGATATCTTTTTTGTGCATTTTAGCAAACAAAGCGTACGAAATGTAGCTGTACTAAAGTCTTAACTATTCGCTTGAACTATACCTGCAAGTATGTTGTACGGCGATTACAATATCCAAAATTACTAGTTCATATTAGATAAGTAAATTTTTTAATAATTCAGAAATTAAATTCTTGAGAACTTGGTGGCAGAATACACTAACTTAACATTACAGAACTTAACAACTTTACAAAATTTACAAACTTTACAAATTAACGTGAACATTGCACGGTTCAATCTTTCATAGTACTCCACTTCATCACAGTTCACTTCACCGCACTGCGAATCACTGAGCTGTAATGTCTTTCTTACACACTCGTTCCCCTCGGTTTTACAACGCCACTGCACTGCACATTAATAATAATAATAATAATAATAATAATAATAATAATAATAATAATAATAATAATAATAATAATAATAAGTCTCCCAAAGTCCAGCCCTACGTCCGAGCAATTGAGAACTTAGCCACGTGGGAGACGGGCAACGTCAGAAAATTTGGCGGCAAACAGGGCGATGGCACACCCATAGAGATATGGAGACACGAAATATGCGTCGTAAGGCCTCGGAAAAGCAGCCGCTGCCTGGGGAGCGCCGGGGCACCTTCGGAGCCACCGCTGGAGGTGACAGCATGCGAGCCGGTGGTGATCAGGAGCTGAACAGGCGGGCCCTGATCGGGGATAACCCCGAATATACTACAGCCGAACATAGCAGCACCCATCCATCTCCACTTATAGCTGCACCTGCCGCAAGTGCTTCCCAGAGAAGCAATCTATTGCTTCCAGAGACCACTGCCGCAGGCAGGCAACGCAGAAGGATGAAGTGGACTATAGAAATAAATACCTTCATCATGCGTGAATACTACACCATTACCAAAATGGAGACTGACACTACGGCATACCGACAAAAGTTACATCAAAGATTTCTTCACCGTTTCCCTGATTCTGAAGTTAGTGAGCAAAGAATAGCGGACCAGCGTCGAGCAATTGTTCAGAAAAATCTCCTCTCTGCCCCAGTTTTGGAAGCAATCAAGGAAGAAGTGAGAAACATGCTTAACTCCTCAGAACCTAGTAATCTGAGGGCAGTGGAGATATCAGCTGTGCAAACTCACGATGACAATGGAACAAGCATGTCAGAAATTATGGATGATAAGAGTAGAGAAGAGGTGCAAATTCGCAATGAATTTGCAGTCGCACTTGCGGAATTTGAAGGAACTGACCCACTGAACCGCTATCTCATTCCCAGACAAAATTGCTCGAAGAAATTAGCAAGAGCAATCAGCGTCTTGAATGAGAAAGTACTGCCACAACATCTACAACAAAGACCATCTTTCGAAGAAGTACACACAGCAATTTATTGTGCTGCGGTTGTGGCTTCAAGATGTAACGGTTCCAAGCTTTTCAGCCGCGTAGCAACTGCCCACAATGATCGATGTGAAAAAAGAATGCCACCTTGGGAAAGACGGCTGGTGAATCGTATAGAAAGCACTAGGAGAGATATTGGGAGACTCACACAATTTAAAAATGGAAATACCTCAGAAAAACTGAGAAGAAAGGTGAATAACATCCTTATCAATACAAAAATACATACGAAGCACGAGCCCTTGAATTCAACAATAACAGAACATCTTGACACCCTACGACAAAAGCTTTTGGCGTTAACAAAACGCCTTCGACGCTACAGGAATTGCACTACGAGGAAGCAACAGAATTCTCTTTTTAACATAAACCAGAAAGCATTCTACAGGAATATGTCAAAGGGCAAAGGGCTCGTAAATGATATGGAAGAGTCAAAGCTTCCCTCAAAAGCACAAATAGAGGACTTTTGGAAGCCTATCTGGTCATCTGCTGTGTCCCACAACCCAGATAGGACGTGGATTGAAATGGAATATGACAGACACCGAGATATTCCTCTAATGGGTGAACCAATCATCACCGTAGAAATTGTCCAAGCAGCTTTGAGCAAAGCACATAACTGGAAAGCACCAGGCAGTGATGGCCTCCACAATTATTGGCTCAAAAAATTTACCAGCACTCACCATCATATAGCTAATATAATTCAATATTTTCTTCACAATCCAGAAAATCTACCTTACTTCCTCACTGAAGGTAGAACATTTTTGTTACCAAAGGAGGGTGACACTAAAGACCCCTCGAAGTACAGGCCTATAACCTGCCTTCAAACTTTCTACAAACTCATAACATCTTGTGTTTCACAAATGATGATGACACACATTGAGGAACAGAACATCTTAGCAAATGAACAGAAAGGATGTAGACCTGGATCTCAGGGATGCAAGGAGCAACTCATTATAGACTCTGTAATTATGGGGCAAGTGCTTGAAAAACAAAGAAACTTGTACGCATGCTACATAGATTACGCTAAAGCATTCGACACCGTGCCCCATTCTTGGCTCCTTCAATGTTTGGATGTATACAAGGTCCACCCGTTTATCCAAAACTTCCTGAAAACTGCGATGAGTCGATGGAATACAAAACTGTATCTCTCTAATGGAAAACAATCCGTCCACACAGATACTATACACATCCGCCGAGGGATTTTCCAGGGTGACTCTTTAAGCCCTTTATTGTTCTGTTTAGCCTTGAATCCTCTCTCTACTCTACTTAATTCATCTAATTATGGAATCGCTCTTAAAAAGGGGAACTCAACTCTTCTTCGTGTCTCACATCTTCTTTACATGGATGACCTGAAGCTCTATGCAGACACTGAGAGTCATATGCGGCAACTAATAAACGTGACGGAGAAGTTCACTGACGACATTAAGATGAAATTCGGTTTGGATAAGTGCAGGAGAGTGAATATCATTCGGGGTCATATGCAAGTTATAAATTTGGAAACTGGTAATGAACCAAAGATTACCTTCATGGAACCCCATGAAACTTACAAATACTTGGGTTTCCAACAGTCACTCCGAATCAAACACACTGTTACTAAGAACATACTAACAACTGAAGTGTGTAAACGATTGCATGGACTCTTAAAAACTCAACTCTCTGCTAGAAACCTTGTGCAGGCCATCAATTCATTTGTTATTCCAGTGCTGACATACTCCTTTGGCGTTATTAAATGGAGCAATACCGACCTCGACAACCTCCAGAGAACAATTCGAACCGCTATGACTCAACACCGAAAACATCATCCCCATTCAAGTACTGAGCGTTTTACCCTTCCAAGATCGCAAGGAGGGCGAGGTATTGTAGATCTCATAAATCTACACAGCTCTCAAATTGCTTCACTCAGAAGATACTTCTTGGAACATTGTGGGAGAGTTCAGCAAGCAGTGAGCGCAGTTGATAATAACTATAGTCCTCTGAACTTGAAAAAGCTTGATACGCCTGTTCAACCAATCATTGAAACGGAAGAGAAGATAACCTTATGGAAAGCGAAGGCACTGCATGGAAGGTACCCTCACGAGCTGAGTAAACCAGAAGTCGACATCTCTGCGTCGCACGCATGGCTCCAGCACGGGGATCTCTTTCCGGAGACAGAAGCCTTCATGATAGCTATCCAGGACCAAGTGGTACCAACATTGAACTACAGAAAACACATTCTGAGAGATTCTACCATTCATTCCGACTCGTGTAGAAGATGTGAGGCTGCAAGCGAAACTATCCAACACGTGACAAGTGGATGTAGCAGCCACGCACAGTTGGAATACAAAAAAAGGCATGATGAAGTGGCGAAGCAGGTACACCAATTATTGGCATTGAGAACAGGCTTACTCGCCACTTCCGTGCCGTATTATAAATATGTGCCTCAGAATGTGCTTGAAAGTAGTGAGTACACACTCTACTGGGATCGTTCCATTATCACTGACAGACATGTCGGCGGCAATAGACCCGATATAACGTACATTGATAGAAACCAACAGCAGGTTTTCCTTATCGATATATCAATACCCAATACCCACAACATATCGGGAAAATATCAAGAGAAGATTCAGAAGTATGCCGATCTCGCCTATGAAGTCGCAACTCAGTGGAACTTCAGTAAAGTGACAACTGTGCCTATAATAATATCAGCTACAGGAGTGATCCCGAAAATGACACTTCGGGCACTGGAGTGTCTTCACTTGGATACCAGGAATGTATATAACATGCAAAAGACAGTAATTTTGAATACATGCCGTATTGTCAGAAGCCATCTGAACCTTCAGTAAAGCAACCACACACCTGGTCATCATACCTGTGTGTGGTTGACATACCGACCAGTAGATACTGTGAATAATGTAAGATAATAATAATAATAATAATAATAATAATAATAATAATAAAATTTCATAGAAGAAATAGTTGCTTACACTGAATAATATTGAAGACCTCCTGAATATTAACATTCAAGAAACTAATTTATTTTTAAATTTGCTCAGGCCTTTAGGAAAGGGATCAAAGATTGTCACAGGCAAAACGTTCCAGTATCTAATAGATCGACTAGCGAATGAATATTTCCCAACGTCCGTTTTCTGAATATTCAGAGTGAAGGGAACATACAAGGCCATTGGTTTTAGGAATTTTGAACGGAGTAGAACAGTATTAGCCACTACGAATCATTAGTATGTCCAACGCCAGAGACTGTAAGAACTTATTTGAACAAAGCTATGCATAACATATAAAAAAATTCAACACATGGAAATACTTTTAAATCAATTTGAAGCGTCCGCGACGCCACATCAAATAGAATTACGTAACTCTACTAACGTCTTTTCCTCACAGCCTACACAGTCTCATTTCGAATTTTCACCCGTGTCGGCTGAGCACGCGGCAGCGGCGAGAGGCGCTGTCCGCGGGCGACGCGTGACGTCACCCGTTACGTGACGTTACGCCCGTCAGGCCGTGCGTGTCATTACGGCGCCTGCGACTGCGGCTTAATAAAGTTGTGACTGTCGTCCTGTCCCCGTCGCGGCCGCAATGATGGATGGCCGCGGGGCGCCTGTGTGAGCGGAGCTCTGCAACCCGCGCGACAGTTCTGTGCTGCGGGTGGACGCACTCCGCCTGCCTGCGACACATGGAAAGGGTGTGGTGAGTGGACGGGTGTGAAGTTTGGTGAAACGAGAAATGTGGACAGCGCCACAGAGAACCACATGAACGACTGTAATATAAGACGGCCCGTGGAGTTTCAGAATTGTGAACGGAATATACAATGCGAATGGGATATTATATATTATGCAATTAGTTCACAATATTACTTTATTCGGGAAAGTATCTCACTGTAACTTACAGCAAGAAACTTGTTCATTTGAAGATGATTATGATGAGAGAGTCCTGTAATGAATTTTCCCTGACACCACTGTCACAATCTTATCACCCTGTAACTGCAACTCACGAAGAACCAAGGGGCATTGCATTATATTAAAAGTTCGTTACTTACTGTTGGTTAACCTTTTCTAGATCTCGTTTGCCACCGCATACAGGGCTTTTACTTCTGACACAAGCCATATATTCATATAGCTTAAAAAGCTACTATATGCAAGCTACGTAGCAAAGTTTCCGTGACAAAATACAGTGAGTTTGCTTTCAATGCCTTTAAAACACGAACTTATGAATTGATATTTTCTTTGGATTATTAATTTTAATCTTAATAATTAATCTTAATATTCTTAATAATCTTAATATTTAATCTTAATCTTAATAATTTATTAATTTTAATCTTTTAATTATTAATATTAATTTTAATTTGGATCATTAATTTTAATTGAACCGTTTAATTATAAGGTCGGTCCGGATGGTCGAGCTCGTTAAGACTAGTGACGTAGCGACCTCGGGCCGAGGATCGTCGGTTCGACTGCCGCCTCGGATATGGTTGTATTTTTATTCGTCCTTTCACCCCCTATCATCACCGTATCATGTCATCTTCGTATTTATCATACCGTTAAATGCAATTGTTGTCACTTATAACCTAGACGTTGATGCTACCTTAAAAAACAAAGTTATAGTACAAAACTTCTTATATTCTTTCACATATCTCTCTTTCTATTTTAATGATCACATGTCATCAGTCGCAGTTATTGCTTGATTCTAATATATCGGGCAGAGTTTCCAAATTATCTCCCATTTCAAGATGCATTACATCGATAGAACCTGACATTCTCGTTTAATTCAATTACTTTTAGTTACACAATCGCAAAATACTATTCTTACAATTCGTTCATCGCTATCTAAACACTTCGTAACAGGTTACAAGTTATCCCCGGTCTGCTTTAACTTTAGGCTCTGTTTAACAGTACATTTACAACTTACGGCATTTCTCATACGTGAATCATTTGTCAAATGTCTATTCGTTGTTTAACAACGTCATTCGGTACCTGGAGTTTTAATACATTCATTTAATTTAGAGGAATATTATTGGTTTAGATTTAAGAAACAGGAGATGCTGATAGGTAAGCCGAAAATTGCTTCTATCTTCTCTAGATATTAAAGCATCAATACAAATCAAGCTTTAAGTAGGAATAAAACTTTCAAAAAATGTTTAAACTCCTCTTTGAAAGGATAATAGTTTACGTCTCGCCCCAAGTTTCCTAATATAACCTTTACGTGGCCCTAAATAAAGAAAACATTTAGTAGAGTTGTTTTAAAAAACACATTGTTCAAGTATAGGAGTATCTCTGAGAGGGGAACCAAGACATCACTAACCACACTATTTTCAACAGAACGCATATGTACTTTCTAAAATGTTTTCTAAACGAGTTGTTTAAAGTACTCATCAAAGCGGTAAACGAAAATGTAAACATGAAAATAATAGTTTTCAAAATATTTGCAGTTAATTCTCTCTTCTTTATTGGTAATAAAATAGGGGAAAATACATACAAAATTGCTTTAAATAGTCAATGGGAATATTTATATTTTAAACATTTGTGTATATTACAGTACATCCTCTGACGTCGGTTGTGACAATTGTGAGCTTACACGATCCGCATTTTATAGAAGCTGTTCAGTACGAAAACTGTTCAAAAACATTTTACAATAAAATCACAAAACTAAACATCTTCGATAGCGTTGAAAAAGTGCCAACAAGTTTCATTGCTTGCCAAATCGTGCAATGAAAATAGGAAATGTATCCGGACAAAATTCCTAGAAAATTAAAACGAACACCTGTTCACGAAGACAATACAGAAGGTCAACGTTGTGAACCACACTGCAGAAAAAATACGAGTAAAATAAACGAAAAAAAACAATATTTGCGTTAGGTGACTATTGAAGTTGTGCATATGACTTCCCCAAACCCTCAGAAATGCGCGAGAAAAGTGCTGTGGTATTCGAACCAAATTCGAAGAAAATTAAAACCGACGACCCTTCACAAGGAAAATATGGAATGTTAACATGGTGAAAACTGCGTCGTAAAAAACAAAACTAACAAAAAACAATGTTTGTATTAGGTGACTATTCAAATAGAGCAAATGGCTTTGAAATCCGTCGGCAAATATAAAGACACGCTGATCCTTCGCCACAGCCGTCTGCAGGCGTCAGCGGAGGAGATCGCTCCTCTAGATTATTCCGCAGCCTCGCAACGCCAGCAGCCAAATCATGAATATTGATGACGCAGCTATGCAGACCTTTCGTTTTATTAAAGCCAAAAAGTCAGCGCCGCGCTTGCCGCCGCAGCTTGGAGGAAACCCCATTCATTACAGTGCGCTCTACCGTTGTGTATTGTTTGATTCCTCGCATGTAGCGTGGTTTGTTTAGGCTTTCCGGCCTTTACAATTTTGTTGAAATATTTCCATCCGCCATCGTTTACGATTCAATCGGTTCCATTTACCGGACGCTTCGCCTCGATTACGAGGGCCTAGAGCGGGCGGATTCAGTCAACGGCGAAATGAAGGGCTGATAGACCCCCGGCCATCATGGCGCAACGATATTTCGCTTCGATATTCCAAATGGAGTCGCATAAAAAGATTTTACGCTGTTTGGATTATGATGTTCTCCGGGAGGCCTTTTATTTGTTTCAAGAGGAAGTTTTAAATGCTCACGCTATTGATTGGATATTCCCATTTCATATGTTTTGACTATTAAATTTAGCTTTCATGTATTACGTTATTTTATTTAGCGTTACCAAAATTTAATCATTCAAGAGAATGAAAAAAAACTATTCATAAAATAAACCGAATATAACTCTTTCTCCAATGGCATATACGACCCGTTAAGTACTTTCTAGATGTTCCTACATTTCTCTACAACGAAACAGTTATACGAAATACGTATCTTCAGAATGTAATATTGACACGTGGTTATTTAGAACTAGAATGTAAAGTACTTTGCACAAGGTTTGGATTGAACCTTAAGTTCCTTACAATCGTTACGTGCATTATTTAAAACTACGTTTGCATTCTGGGGCAACCACTTACGAAAACAGGATACTTTCTTCAAGTCCGTGTTATTCTCTAATGGTTCAATAACTTCACGAAACAAGTTTAATGTCGATAAAAAAGTATCCAGAAATAATTTTATGTATTTATAACTTACATCTTTATAATCGTAAGGTAAATCGTTTCTATTCTTAAGTATTCAGCAGTGTTTGAAACTTTTCCAAGTTGTAACACTTTAAATACTAATACGTCATCCACAAAAGTTGGCTTCTTAGGAAAAGGTAACATGAAATATTAATTTATTCGAAACAATTAATTCATTGCTTTATTTTGGGTTGTTATGAGTTCTTCCTCTTACTAGTTTAAGCTTAAATGCCAAAACTCAATATATTTTTATAAAAAACCTCCATCGTACATTGTAGAAACAAGTGTACAGGGAATTAGTGTACGAAAACGTAGCTATAAGTAAAAAGAAAATACATCGAATGTGATGTCAGTCCTTAAAAAATAATTCCAAGATTTCTTTCACAAAATGCAGGAAAATAAATATAATTATAAAACGTCACGTTCTTTTAAACAATAGCTTCGTGAAGGATAATGTTAAAGATTTTCTCCGAAGAATTCCGAAACCCCCACCCCTCCTCCGAGTGCAGCCGACGCCCTCGCGCCAGGAGAGCATGTTCCGTGTTGCGCAAATCTGTCGTCACTTCCTCGCAAGAAGCGCGTGTCACTCTGCTCCGGGAGAGGCGTCTTCCTTTTATAATTCAATCCCTTGAAAAACGCCTACTTTCCCTCTCCCGCTACGTCAACACACTCGTCAACTAAATCCACTTAAAGCCGCCGCGCCGCGCCGCCCGCCGCTCGGCTCGCGGAGACAAACGCTGACACGCAAAACATCGCAAGCGGGCTGGGGAGCCCCTCAAAGAGCCGGCGCCGCCCGCGGAGGGGGAGGGGGCGAGGGAGAAGGGGAGGGGACGAGGGACGAGGGAACGGGGACATGAGCGGTGAAGACGACAGCCGGGGGTGGCGGAGGGGACGACGGAGCGAGGCGATGAGTCTTGAGAGAGGTGGGGAGTGGCGGGGGTGGGTTGTGCGGGGACAAGGAGGGTGAGGGAGAGGAGGCAAAGGAACGATGAAGGCATGGGCTATTGGGGAGAGACTTGACAGGGGGTGGGGGAAGGGGGACGGGTGGAGCCGCGAGGGAGTGAGAGGGCGTGAGGGAGTATTGGCGAGGGGAATTTGGAAGGGCTGAGGGTACAAGGGGGAGTGGTGGAAAGGGAAGAGGCTGAAGGGAAGAGGGGGTGATGGGCGAAGGGACAAGTGGGCGCGGAGGCCGAGGAGCCGAGGGGGTGAGGGTCGGAGCGAGCGAGACAGAGAGAGGGGGGGAGGAGTGGGCGGAGGAATGCGCGTCGCGGGGGGAGGGGGCAGGGGCGTGGCGTTGCGGCGCGCGCGTTGGTGTTGTGGTGCGGTGGCTGCAGCGGAAGTTCAGAAGCCCGCGCGGCGCGGAGGGGAGCGTGGCGGGGCGGAGCGGAGCTGCCGAGCGATCGCAAGGCAAACACGACCAAGTGGCAAAGCGGGCGACACGGCGCCCCGCGATGCAAGGCGGTCATGGGAGAGGAAAGGAGAAGAGACGGACACGGTGCTAGAAGAAGACGAAGGTCGCATCGAGGTGGAGAGCAAAGGAGAAGGAAGTGGAACAGAACAGATAAAGAATGTGAATTAGACGAAAGGGAGGGTATGGAAGCGGTAAGGGTATTGCAGAATTCAAATATTATTATTAATAATAATAATAATAATAATAATAATAATAATAATAATAATAATAATAATAATAATAATAATAATAATAATAATAATATTGCAAGAAGAGAACGAAAGAAGAAAATTCAAAGAAAGCAAAGTACGACATGGAATTTCTCGAAGATAAAAAAAGAGAAGTAGGATTAACAGAAAGTATAAAATGAGAATCAAGTACTCGTACCGTGGTAAATGATGCCTACTGGCTGATATTAAGTGGAAATGTGCCTGTCTACAGGATACAATGTTCAAACGGGGTGACGTATACCCCAAGGGACGAAAACGGAGGGGCGCGCGCCTCCCGAAGATGTGCTTAAGAAAGAGAAGAAAAGACGAGTCACCCTTTTAATGCAGATTATGAATTATCGTGACCCATGGAATATATATAAAAGAACTTAACAATGGTAGGTATGAACATTTCATCAATAAAGCGTTGACGAGAAGTGCAAGTAAAATACAAGAAATACAAATTGGAAATTTAAAAGGAAAAAACACATGTCAACGACAAATGACGAGAACGCAAAGTGCGCCGTAGCACGAAAAACGAGTCGAACGCCGTGGGGCGTACGATGTCGCTCCGAGTGAAGTGAAGTGGAGTGAATTGGGGCTGTGGGAACGCGCCAGGCAGAGTGCGTCGGGGCGTCGGTGGCTCGGCAGCTGAGCAAGCAGCCACGATCCCCTCGGTCGATGACCTTCGTGTCTTCCCCAAAGTAAACTCCGCCGCGGAATATGAGACGGCGGCGGCGGCTGCGGTAGTGGGGAAGCCACCGCCACTGTCACGGCCAGCACCACCGCCAACACCATCGCCACGTGCACAGACGCCGTCACCCCCACCGCCACCTCCCCCACTACCCACCACCTGCCACAGCCCCAGCCCCGCCAACGTAACCGCTACATGCACAGCTGCCATCCACACTGCCCCCTATCCCGCCACCTGCTACAATCACAGACAAGGCCAACGCATCCACCGCCGTCGTCCCCGTCGCCACCGCCTTAGCCATCTCCACTCGCCACCCGCCCCAGCCCCGGCCACAGTGATAGCCACGGCCAACGCAACCACCGTCATCACCGCCACCCAACACAGCTTCAGCCAACGCAACCTCCATTTCCACCGCCGCCACCCCCACCACTCGCCACCCGCCACCCGCCACCCGCCACCCGCCACCCTCCACCGTCCACCCTCCACCCTCCACCCTCCACCTTCCATCCTCCACCCTCCACCTTCCATCCTCCACCCTCCACCCTCCACCGTCCACCCTCCACCCTCCACCTTCCATCCTCCACCCTCCACCCCTCACCCGCCACCCGCCTACCCGCCATCTGCCACCCGCCATCTGCCACCCGCCATCTGCCACCCGCCATCTCCCACTCTCAATATCCACAGCCATAGTCTCCACCAACGCTTCCGCCATTTCCATCGCCATCGCCACGCCATCTCACCCACCACCCGCCACTCACCACACGCACAACCATATCCACCGCAACTCCAACGCAACCGCCGCCTCCACCACCGCCGCCGCCACCTCACCCACGCGCGCGCTGATCAACTGGCGCCGCCGTCACGTCCCCTTCAAAGCGCCCTGCGCCGCGCCCCCTCCCTCGGGCAGCACTACTGCAGCGGCCGCGTCGCCGGGGGCGGGACTCGCCCTACTAAGGAACGGGGCGAGAAGGGCACGTAATCGGCGCGCAAGGGGTGGGGCGAGGCATGGGGAGGCCCAGCGGAAGAGGGGGGTGAGGAATCACTGAAACGCAAACAATCTGAAAGAGGGCGACAATAAGCACAGGGAAGTCACGATTACTATTATTATTATTATTATTATTATTATTATTATTATTATTATTATTATTTTGTTATTATCTACGCAATAACTTCCTTACCCAATAATAATAATAATAATAATAATAATAATAATAATAATAATAATAATAATAATAATAATAATAATAATAATAATAATAATAAAATCTGATCACTAAAACATTACTAAGATAATAGTGCAGTGGCGGTCTCGGATCGCGGGTTTGAGTCCCACCTAGGGCATGGTTCTGGGTCTGCGTATGCGTGAATGTTTGTGTTATACTTTATTACTTTATACTTTATTTGTACTCATCATCATCATCGCAATGTCACCCCATCTTCCAGGGCTAACTAACCTGGGGTGTAAAAAAGGAATCAGCGTTAAAATGATGATTCCCCCTTGTAGAAGAGTAACAAACATCTACCCCGATATCCAAGACTGAGCCCCGGTTGAATGCAAGTATCCCGTGGTCACATAGTTGCCGATTCATGAACAAATAAAATTCAATTGCGAACAAAACATTCCATAAACGGATGAACTTATGATAGTGAAACTTGGGACCCCTAACAATGAATGGTTGTTTTATTATATTCACAGCAAGCTCTTGGCGTTCCTCTATTATACGTCTCATTAGTATATGTTTTCCTACTGCGCTAATAATTTGCTAAAGCGTAGATATATATGAGCGAACTGAAATTTTATTACAATTTATTATAGGAAATAACGTACATACAAAATTAAAGAAAAATAATTGACAACAAGTCAAAGAAGATAAAAATTAATATCAAAATACAAACATCACCGTTACAGATGTCATCTTATATTTACTAACATTTTTTGTATCGTAATGCAATTACGATATCTATATGTTCGTTATTACTCACATGACAAAAATTATCTCGTCTTGTAGGGATTTTCAGACGTACTTACCTGCAACCAAAAGAAGAAATATTTGTTACAATCAATTCTAAATAATTGACATTTGCACACACATTCTCAGACACAGGAAATACGAATATATTTTATTTATAGAGTATAAAATAAAATTTAAAAAATATTTAATACTCAGTGGAGTGTAATGATAAGTTGTTATAAATAATGAATGTGAACAGAGCCTTCATTATTAATCAACAAAGTTGTTTCAAAATTTTAGGAATGAGAAGAAGAATATTTTACATATATAGTATGCCTGTGATATTTACCTCCATACTGAGTCAAAAAACATAGATATTTAATCGACTTCCTCTCAGCAAAGACAATGTTTCGCAAGTGTTCACCATCTATCCTACAGGAAATGTGATTGTGAATGCTTTTTCATGTTGTTTGCTAACTCAGTTTATTTTCACAACAATATGAAGTTGGTTACATAAATATTACCGTATTCCATCGAGTGTGGGGATAAATGCGTTATACTCACATGTGATGTATTATTAACATAAAGTTAAATCGTAGTAGGTATTATAGTAATTTTTTGAACAACTAGTCTATTGTACATGTAAATAATATTAAAAGTGAAAAAATATTTAAATGATTTCTTATAAAATGTGCTGTTTATGATACTACAACAGTATGTGAGAGGAAATGGAGATATTGTATTTACGCAATATTTAACATATTACCAACTACAATTCATGTTCACTTACTTTGTCTCTCGTATGAAAATTAGAAATTTGCTGGTTTGTGATATTATAATATTTATAAATAACTGATAAAACTTTACCATTGGTACAAAGATGATAAAAATGTAATTTAATAATTAGTGATTTACAACAAATTAATTAATCCTTATCAACGGCGCCCATTATTTTCATTTTACACAAAAACTACAATAGATAGTTTATATTTCAATAAACACCATATTAAATTGCATTGCACAATTACCAAAGCGTATGTTCTACATTTTGCAGAGCCCTTAATAATACTGACAGTTAATTTCATTCGTCGACTATATTAACATAACTGTATTTATCAATTTTATTATATCTCTATTACATTACCGAGATCAACATATAATTTTCATTGCAGCAGGAGCAGCCCCAATTTACCAAGTGTATAGGACTGTAACGTAATCTAATTTCCAAAACCACGCCTCACACCACTGTTAGTTCCTTAGCCCAGGAGGCCTTGACTTCGACAGCAAGTTCTATTTCGAGTGAAAACGCCGGAAGGGGCCGGTTGGGTGTTGGGAGCCATGGGGGCGGCGGTGTTACAGCAACGACATTACAATAGAATTAAACTAGACTCCCTGAAAGCACTGCTGTCGAAGAAGGCAGCCATTATAGTGGAAACGTGCATACCTCATCGAC
Source organism: Gryllus longicercus (assembly GCA_038098605.1). Lineage (NCBI taxonomy): Eukaryota > Metazoa > Arthropoda > Insecta > Orthoptera > Gryllidae > Gryllus > Gryllus longicercus. The sequence goes on from JAZDUA010000701.1 coordinate 233,742, forward strand.
AGCGTTGCAATTGTGAAAGTAGCAAGTTAGTTGTTTAGAATTACGATAATTCATTTTTAGTGCGAGTATAACTTCATTGTATGAAAATATACAAATATAATATGGTCAAAAGTGGTCCGGTATATATTAAGCACACGAACAAATTTATTGTTCCAAGTTCAAATTGATTGTACAAGTTCGCAGAGTATAACCCTTCAGAATGAAATACTACGAGGAGAATTTTTCAGTGCTATTCCTTAATTAGTAATTAATTGTAAATATTGAAGACAATTCAGGTGATCATCATTTGTGCGGGTTTTAAGTCTAAAAAAATAAGTTAGGGAAAATCAAGCTATTTCTCGGCCTCCCCTCACAACAAAACCCGCGAAAATAAAACACAGTACAACTTGTGTCTTACTATCGATACACAGATAGCAGATCTGTGAACACATGACTTCAGCGTTTGAATCTTCCTTTTGTTGTTGTTGTGTTTGTTCCTTTGTGGGGAGAATCTCAGGCTGCGGTCACGCAAGAGCCGAAATATGGGTCGTTAGCTGCCGACAACTACCAGGGAAATCGTCCGACGTATTTCATCATCACATACCAGACATCGGGCTTACCATACCCAAACGTCCGACGTAGGCTGGCCGAAATTTCGGCCAAGACCGGCCGAAATTTTGGCTCCACTGTGCCCGCCGCCTACGTTCTTCTTCCGGAGGTGTGAAACGTAGGTTATCGTTATGCAACTTTGCCCCCTCCACTGCTGTCCTTAAAGCAGGCTAAGCTGGGGCCGAGGGGTTAAGGGGCAGAAGCGAGGTGGAGAACGGCGGCCGCAGAGCTCGTCCTCGGCGGTGGCGGCGGGGGGTGGTGGTGGGGGGGGGAAGGGCGGCGCTGGAGGCCGTTAATTGCCACGCACCGCCGCGCGCTTTACGCCTCTTTACGAGCGCCGCGCCCCGCCACGGCCCCGCTGCGACTCGCCGCGCCACACCCTCACCCCGACAGGCCTTCTCCGCCCAACCACTCGCCTTCTCCACGTTTTATCTCGCGTATCAACGTTTCGTCACGACTCTCAACGTTTCGTCACGACTCTCAACGTCACGTCACGACTCTCAACGTCTCGTGACGCCTCTTAACGTCTCGTCACGCCTTTTAACGTTTCATCAAAACTCTCAACGTTTCGTCACGAGTCTCAACGCTTCGTCGTATAAAATGTATTTTTATTACTTGAGTCAATTACTTTACGTTTATAACGTTGACAATTGATGTTTTCCGTTAGTATAGAAAATTATTAATAACAATATTTTTAATATTATCATTAGTTTCTAGGATGTGCGAGGGCTGAGGCCCCCTATCTCAACTGAGTGCTTCACTGGTGCAAAAGCAAATATTGAACTTAATAGTTTTTGAACATATATATTTTCATTGATAAATACATATTTTGGATGACTTATTTCTACTTATCAGTTTACATTACTATCGAAAATGATTTCTTTGTAATTCCTTTAGTTATTGTAAGAACGCAAAAAATGATAATTTTAAATTATTTTATACATATCCTACACTTTTATACATATCAAGTTTCTTCTCTGAAAAAATGGATGAGAAGTAGTTACTAGTACTAAACTCTCTTGAAGCCATTTAGCAATGATTTTTTAAAACAACACAAAACAATTCGCGGAATATTAAGTACTGTGTGCTTCGTCGAGTATAAAATCTGCAAATCGGATTTAAGGCTAAAATTCCATGCGAATATTCAAATGCTAAAATTTATGTGAAAGAATTAAAATGGAAACGAAATAAGCTACGAGAGAATAACTATTATTTAAATGTTGAATAAAATAATGTGTTTCATGACAATTGTGCACGACTCATTTTTCTTACAGTAATCTGTATATTTAAAACATCAAAGATTTTCATTTGTAAAGAAATTTCCACTTTTTGCCCCACTAACATTCTGCAGTAGTTAACGTTCTGTTATTAGTTCGAGCAAGCATTTGAATGTAACGTTACTTACGATGCATCGTTTTTAAGAACAACTTGCACCATGACGTTATAAAATAGAACACCACTAATCCGAAGCCCGCAAATCCTAAAGTTCGAATAATCCCAACAAAATTAGGAAAATAAACATAATAAATTAAATACTTATTTGCAGTCTATAAAAAGGATTTTATAATTACTGTAGAACTGAACAACGAATTATTGAAACCAGTTGTCGAAATGAAATATTTATTGCATTGATAACTACGGTATATATCACATGTTTATGAAACAGTACTTATTACTTAGAAGAACTTGCAAAATCTGTAATTTTCTTTTGCCGAAAGGAACTCAATCTGCAAGATGATGCAACGTGATGGCATGATCGTTACGCCAGATTGCAATTTTCTCACATCGCCCAGTATGTTGCATTGTGTCCGATAAACCTATCGATGTATGTTTATATGTACGGAACATCGTTTCGGATAATCCGAACATTTCCGATTCCAAAGAAACAACGCCCCAACTAGTACCGGGATTCTATTGTATTTGACGATGCGAAAATAGTCGTTTTTATATTTGAAAGTTGACTTTTTTATAAATCTAAGATTAGTGAATATGCTGTATATACGCAACGTTCAGCAATCGGGTGACATACCGAGTATGTTTCTTTACAAAAAAGGAATTGATTACAATTATGTCTGTTGTAAAACGTTTTAAATTGAAAGTGGATAGCAGGAAATCGTGTAATAGTCCCCAACAAAATATAACTACAGATCTTGATAAAAATTGAACATGTCAATAATATTTTCAGAAAGTCTGTTTTAAGTATGTTCTGAATATGAAACATGATTGCATATTTCCAGAATTTTTAAACCTCTCTCATTTCATCATTGCCGGAAAATAGGTGCTGAAAGATAAGAAGCAATCTTGTTTGGAATGTTCGATATTTCGTGTGGGTTATGTAACTTTTCAACAGCTCTTCCTTCTGTGCGATGTAATCTCAAGGGTTGTAATCTCAAGGTACATTGTATTTATTCTAACGATAAAAACGTATACATCTTTCAAGCTACATAACGGCCAATGTATCAATATAACATGAATGCTTTAAACTGTATTAGAATATTATAGATTAGTATTAGTATAACTTTAAGTTACGTTCCGCGCCAGGAAATAAACAGTGTAGAAGAAAGTTTGATAGATTAGCGAGTACTCGTCTTCTGATTGCAGGTTATATCTTCTCCTGGGGTTTTTCCTTCATGGTCCATATGATCTCTTCTCCGCATCTTTAATTCGATGGGGCGACTATTTGGGGTGAATACCAGAATTCGGAAGGTTAGAATGCCGTGAGGTATAGTAATGGATTAAATCCACAAAGTTACTACAATGCAATTATATAGTATAATATTTACCTATTAAATACAAAATAAGTTATGTTTGTATTTGTGTTGTAGAATACCTGTTAAAGAACTATAAACATTTTCAAATTGTATTCTGAATTTTAATTTTTTTTATCTGCGTAACCTCGATTTTTCCCCAAAGTAAAAACCACTTTAAAACCTCAAATTGTAACAAATACTTGGGAAAACTTGCATCGATTTTGAATTGTTTTGTTTTCAACATTAACTAGCCAATAATAATTTTAACCTTCTTAAAAGAATAGAAATTCATATAAACGAAACATTAGGTTTTACATGTACTAAAAAGGGTCTCAGTACCAGTTAAAAGTATAGGGAGACATTAATTTTGTAATCTTTATTTTTAATATTTATAATCAACCAAGAAGTGTAAAGAACGTAGAAAGATTTTTTTATGAATGTTATAATTTAATATAAATTTATTTGAAGTCTTTCGTGGTGCAATTAATATAAAACAATTGTATTACCTTTAATTTTTACTAGAGTTAAGATTCCTCTTTTCCAGCTGTTATTTCACCATCGTGACACTAATACTGTCAAAGTTATCTTGTTATATAACAATCCAACAATCAAATTAATAGGACAGTAGTATTTTGTACTTGAGAGGCAAATAATTCCATCAAACTTCCATTCATTGGCCCTGTTGATTAACTCATCGAATCGACAGCGGAACATTTCTTCGTGTTGTTGTATCAGGCAAAACTCATACGTCACACTTTGACAACAACATGTGTATTGCACCATCCACAGAGTCACGGGCGCGGCAAAACGTATGGTGACCTCTCTGGAACAGTCCCGCGTGGCAGTATAGCATTCCACCCCAACGCTCCCTCCCTCCACTCCCACTCCCCCTGCGGGAGGGGAAGCGGTGTGGGTGGGGTGGAGGGGGCGTCCATAAATTCAGCACTGGCTCTTCCGCCCCCCCCCCCCCGGTCACTCGCCGGAGATCGAGGGGACTTGAGCCGAGGGACATCGGTTATCGGATGCAGCGGATTACAGCGGCGTTTTTCCGATAGGTGTCGCGCGTGAGGGCCTGCGGGAGGGGAGGCGATGAAGGCATCTGGTCGCCCGCGGCTGGAATGCCTGACGCGCGCAGACAGCGTCGCCCTGCGCCGAGTCCGTCACCTCGCACCCTCTCCCCCCGTTCCGAACCCCCCTACGGGCAGATAGGGGAAGGAGAAGGATGGGGTTGTTATTTCTGTGGGAGGTGGGTTTAACCTGCTTGTCACCTTAGGCAAGACCCAAATTGACGCTTCGGCTTCCTGATAAATCTCCTGTTAATATTTCTGATCTTCATCGAAAATATAGAGTTTAATATTTTCATCAAAACATAGTTTGACAACGTTTCGGAATATTTTCATTCCATTCTCAGAATTGAAATTATGAATACTATGTAATAATGCGTATTTCATCAATGCTGCTATTAATAATTAAAATTCTAACACCTCACAGTTGTATTTAGTGGTATTTGTATTTAGAAATCTTTAATTTTATTGAAGGCTGAATGTTTAAATAAATAGTAAATACACAAATAAAAGAAAATAATTTATGACTTGTTAAATTTGAGTCAAACAATGGACTATTTGGAATCTGAACATTTCCTTTCGGTTCGAAGAAAACCTTTCAAAGATTTTTTTTGTAACAATTGGAAGAAAACTTTCGTCCACGGCCTCTTCACGGATGACTGGAGCCGTTGGCTCCCCGTCTTTTCCCGTAGCTCCAAACTTTGCGTTGTCCGGGCCGACTTTTTATTTAAAGACTCCTTGAGTCGATTTTGCACGTTGGAATAGTAAGAAATAAATAACTTTTCAATGTAAAACAACCAAAATTACTTTGATAAGAGCGAAAATTACTCCAAAGTGAATTTACTAGTTCTGAGAACTTGGATCATTTCTTGTGAGGAATCCAGAAAAGCTTCTGTGCCAAACTGGATACGCGATGTTTCCCCGCCAAAACGAGAAGAAAAACGTTGGTCTACTTCACGCGACCCACAGTTCTCATCAATCTGAGCGATTTCATGAAAAGAAAAGCTGGCGGAAGCGCTGGGGAAGAAATACAAATGGAATTCATTTCCGACGAAGGGTAAACAAAGTTTCGACAATCTCGCCACATTTCCGCTGGAACGCCGAGATTTTTTTTGGTTTATTCCTAAGAACAAATACCTAAGAATAAAAGAAGAACCCACAAAAGCTTGTGCCTTGAGCGGATAAAAAGAAACATTATCGCATCAACACAACAGGAAGTTATTTGTATATTTCAAAACTGTAGTTTCGGAAACGGTTCTATAAATATTATACTTTATGAAGAAACCCTATGCTGTATAAAATACTTACAGATGTAACACTTGCTTGTAACTGGAACTCAAGGTGTGAACATTACTTTTAAGAAATACGTGAAGGAAATATGAGGATATCTGCAAACGAAATCTTACTGAATCATTCACAAAATACACTCTGCATCAACTAACAATCCAGCTTGGCCTTTCAGCGTATTCTTTTGACAATTCAGAAACTGACAAATTTTCTAATACCTTTTCCTATAGCTTCTTCTAGAGAGAAAGTAATTTCGACTTGAAAATATTTATAGTATTATTAAAGACAAAAATCTATACTAGTTTTGATGCACTGAATACTGTGAACGTTATACTTTGATTAGTATCAGACGTTCCATTTTTTTGCAAAACACGTACCATTGTAGGGATGTAAACCGGCAGTGTTTGGTAAAAACTTATTAATGTATATAGAAAGTATTAAATTTGCATTTTAGATATAGTCCAAATTTGATTATAGACAGTTTATTTTCTTTGAATACAAAATCAGATTCAGTCGTTAAAATAACACTTTCTTTACAATCGACAAAAATGTTGTAATCTTTGTAAATGTATAGAAAGAAATTTACAAACACGTTTTTAAATTTTCTAAAAATGAAATACATAATCCAAGATTAGTAACCACTACAAGAAAATTGGGCCTACATGTTATCTAATGTAAGTATGTCAGTCATGGAGGTTTGTGGTATTCACAATTTCGTGAAAGGTTTTCGATTCCATGTGGAAGAGTCACTATGTTGGTAACGACAGCTCACCTTGGTGTGAGCTTGGACGGAGGTGGGCGGTTTGCATTGGCGGAAGGATTTTTTTTGAACTTTTAAACTGAGAAATGATGGTGTCAAACGCATTTGTGAATTTATTGGATTCTAAAAGAGAGTTTACTACATTATGAAGCCTCATATTTAAAGATTTCATTGTCAACCTGTCGTAATAGTTGTTTTCAATACTATCTTGGGTTTGTCAAAATTAAATAAGTGAGTCGTGTTTAATCTATGTTGTGAAATTTTGTCTTCATAAGGGTTCATTAATGATTTTTTTTGGGTTCACTGATCCTTTCCCTTACTTTCCTTTTTGTTTATCCAATATATTTAACAGGAAACAGGCACACGGACGTTAAATTCACGCAGTTCTGTTTTTCTAAGATACTGATGGGTTCTTTTTTATGTTTAATCAAGTTTTCTTTATTAATTATAGAATTCCTGAGGTCAATGTTAAATTTCTTGTTTAAATAAGATTTGACTTTATTATTAATACAAGCTATGCTTGGATGTTGGATAAAATGTTTGGAATTATTTTGTTGTCAATAATATTCAGAAACTTTTAATTTGTTATGAGAATTCCTGTTGTATCAAATTTTATTCAATCTTTGTCACACATTTTGTTTTGACGAAAAACATAAACACATCGAAATACACACCAAACTTTTGTCGAAATATTGTTTGTAAATAAAGTGTTTTTGTAACGAATGAACCTGTTTTTATGTATTTAATAAAATACACGGTCTACAATCAAATTGGGACTATTTCTAAAATATTAATGACAACAGACAGTATATAAAATATATATTCAATTAGTAATATAATAGTTAACACGTCGTTATAAATAATATATCGTTTGTGGTTTATAATTACTTGAACACAAAGTGGGAGAAATTGTCTCTTAAATTACATCTCATATATCTATGAAAACACTGGTTCTTGAAAAGCATTCCCGTTTTAAATTAAAATATATGTAAAGCACTGTTGTATTTTCCTTTTAGGCAATAAGATAACTAAGAGAAAATTAAAAAAAGAAGATCGTAAACAAGCGCGGATTACATACATTCGGGCATAATGAAAAATAATTTATAGTGGGAATGTACGAGTTCGTGTTAAAACCCATAATGCTTTTCTGCAAGTTACATCGTGTTCTAAACACCCTCTCTACGCGCTCCATCACAGTTCATTTACAAAATAAAAAGTATACTGAGTTTATCGTTCATACTTTAACGATGCAAAAATCTCCCCGTAAAATTTGAGAACTATGACATCAAAAGTAAAAAACTATTCTAGAAAAAGAAACAAACTGGAAATTATTTGCGTTACTCAGTCACGGATAGAGAGGCTTTGACGAGACTTTTTAATGACGATATTTTCATAAGAGGTCAACTCCATGCAACAGCCATCGATCCTTAAACTTAGCAGAACATATTTCGCACTGAATCAAGAGAAGTGAAAGTGGTTATAAGGCTGAACGTAACGCATACATACTAATATCGATTATTAGCTTTGCAGTTGAGTTGTCTTTGGGTCTTACGTAAGTAATATTGTGTAGCGATAATAATGATGCAACAACTTTCTCGTATCTAGCTTTTGCTATTGTCGAAATTTAAGGGTGTTTAATGAAAATACGACTACGCCATTTTTAAGCGCACCGTGTTATATTGGTGGAAGAAATACAGAAGTAGGGGTGTCACAAAATGGTACAGTGTTTCTTAGTTTCTAATCACTTTAATCAGGTTAGCGTTTCGGTTTTGCTCTACCCTCTTTCCAGCGATCATCTACAGCCTCCTCATTCTTTCACATTTTCTCAATTAATAGGTCTTTAATGGTGTAAATGAAGTATAAATTCTAGAATCTTATAGAGTAGTTATGCAATTGGAGCACTTATTGAGAAAATTGCGTTTGCACGATTTTAAAAGTGCGGAATTTTTAGCTCTTTTTTATCGAAAACTTTTAAGTCTTCCGAAAACTTTAAGAGACATCATTTAAAACACATAAATGCAACAATGTATACAAATCACCGGTAATGAAAATAGAAACAACGCGAGAAAGAAATGAAACAAAATATTTCTGTAAACTGAAAAAAAGCAAAAAGACTTATGCCATCTCATACAGTGCATTTCACACACTACATATAACAATTTTAAAGAAAAAAGTCGGAGACGTGTTAGAGAAAATATTTTATAAAATATTTTTTAATATTTAACTTAATGTTATGCAAAAACTTTAAATTTTCAAAAAAGAATGCACGAGAGGTTAATGAAAGAAGTGAAAGTAGATAACAAATTTCATCTGAAAAATAAATAGCTTTCTTCTATATTGGAAGATGCTGACAAAATTAACAGTGAAAATAGGACAAAGGCCATCGTTTGACATGTCAATGATTACAGTACTTTTCTTCTAAATGAAGTAAGATGAGAAAGTAAAGAGGCGAAACACGGCAGAACGCATATGTGAGCGAGTGAGTGAATACGAATTTACAGTAAAACCCCGGGAACGCAATCTATTTGCGGGTGTGGTCTGTTCGTATTCGGAAATGTTTAAATTATCAGAAAAAATGTACTGTACATATGTATTACATCTATACGATTACCAGTCACAATGCAACGTACATTAATATGTAGTATACACCGTGGTAACAGTGCAATAAATGTTTCATTTCTTGTGCTTCAATAATTAGTTAATAATTAGTTCTACAATAATTATAATTTTTTTCACTACTAATAAGCATTTTATTTAATTTTTTGTACTCCATCACAAATTTTGTTCTGTTTATCCGAAAGTTTGAATTCGTGGGGTTTGGATTAGAGATTATTGTATTTATTCCTGGCGAGCCAGCAATCAAGTGATTAGTGCTGTGCCTTTTATATCCAGGAAGATGATGGTGTTCCTCTTTGGCCGGAATGGGTAATCCCGTGCCGACCTACTTGCTGACTTGCTAGGTTATCATCTCCAGGTACCTCCCTGAAGAGGAACAGTACCAATAACGTATTGTTGAGAAGTTTATGAGCTTCAAATAACAAACACGTTAAGATGGATCTTGTGACTTTGCCATTCCAATGGATTGATTGGTGATTATTTCGTGTGTCTGAACGCGTTAACTGCTAGAGCCGAAAGGGTAGTGCATCTATTTATTGCAAGATATAGCAGTGTTTCCTCCCTTGTAAAAGACGAGATCCGGCATCGACCTATACGTCAGCTTATATTGTTTTCCTTCTCCAGGTATTTCCTCTAGTGAGGCACTGCTACTGACGGTACAAGCACTGAGCTCTCGGCCGGTCTTCCGTATAGTGTGGGAGAGAGCGAGAGAGCGAGAGAGAGTGAGGGCGAGAGAGAGCGCGAGCGGGAGAGATCGAGAGCGTGAGAGAGCGAGAGAGAGAGAAAGAGGGAAAGAGGAAAAGATAGAGAGAGAGAGAGGGGGGCAGGTACCGGTAGACGAGGAATCAAGAAAGAGGAAGAAATGATCGCGCGGTGTTAGTGTATCTTTGTTATGGTACTGCTCCGGCCATTCCAATAGAAAAAATCTCCCCGGTGAGATCCCTTGCGATACTTTAAAATCATTTAAATGAATAAACATTTAGATCAAATGATATTTAATTTGTTCATGCAAACAAAATCGATTTTTCAGTTGCTTTGCAACTGTAACGGTAGTTTCCTTCCATTGTTTTAAATATTCATTTCGATTTATGTGCAAAGTATCTTGCTTATCAAAATTTGATATTCAATATACAAAATCCAATTATTTTCGAACGGAGGGAGGAAAATCGAGAAAAAAGTTAAATAACGCGGCGATTAATTAATTCACATAGTGCGTTATCACCAGGAAAAGGCTCATGGGCGTTCTTTTTCCACCGTAAATCATTTACGACTCCCAGGCTGCGAAAGTGCTAATGAAATAAACATTCCGATTACCCCAAGCTTCGATTGTCATTTCGGCGCCGCGTAACAGAGGCATCCGACCGACCATTACCACCCACTTACTGATCAAATAGTTGGCCGCACAGAGCCCGCCCGGGCGCGCTGCCGCCCACTAACTCTGATTACAGGCTCCATCCCGCCATCAACACAGTGCGCCGCGGCGCCCTTCGCGTTCACGCAAGTGGCGCTATATGTCCTCTGGTACTCCGCCTGAATTAACCCGTCTGTGCGACCCCGAAGCTGCGCAAAACGCCGCTCGCCACCGCGCGCCGCCGCCGCCGCCGCCGCCAAAAGCTTCTCGCCGTAGGAGCGATCACCACGAACGCGCGCTACCGGCTCACCCGAAAAAAAAACCACCTCTCTGCCAACGCGCCGTGGCACTCGCGTGATGGGAGGGAAGCGCCCGATGTGAGCGTGTGTGTGTGTGGCGTTAGATGCTTTATACTGGGCCGTGTCCGCAGCCATTAGGCACACACTAGGGCGGGATGCGGCCCGCTGCTCACGCCCTTTGCCAGGGAATAGCGCCCCCCCCTCGCGTACAAATCACGAGCTTTTATTTTGGACATTAATTGGAAGTACGCGCCGGTTCACAACATACCTCACGCCCGGCCGCGCCGCGCCGCGTCCGCCGTCACCCACTCTGACCGGTCGGTCGATTGCTTGCGTGGCCGCGATTGGCCGTCACGTGACGCTCGTGCCCAATAAGCGAAGTGCGCGCGATCTATCAGCGAGGTGAGGATGCTACACGCTCGTAAATGCAATTGGTGAAAGGATAATAACATGGGTCGTAATTAGCAACGAGCGATATATGCAAAGCCATTATCTAGTTCATCGTAGAGAAGTAGTACATCGATAGTCCATCTCTGTTACGTTTTCCAAATCAGAAGAGCCTGTGCATTTATATTTGGAATGACAATACTCTCAGAGAAGACTAATTTTGCTACTCCAGAAACGCGATATACTAATGAAATGAAACCTTGTAAATCCTATCAAATTACTCAATGTGTGGTTCTAAATCAGTGTCAGTACAAAGTGCATAATATTTTAAGACACGCTTAATTACTCTGTTGCCAGAGTATTTATTACTCACAGATCTCTAATAGACCAGAAGAGGAATGACTAAATTGTGTAGTAAAATCCCTACTCATTCTCCCTGGTTTGTCGTTTACGACAAATATGTTGATGACTGACATTTCACCACGTTTTCGTCACAGCCACCGATCAAATAGTTACGTATATGACACAATTAAAGAATAATCATGAATAAAGCATTATAATACAGTAGAAAAAATGGTAAAGTTTAACTCGTGTAAATTTAAATGTTCTTGGAACTTGGCACTTAGAAGTTTTGTAGAATTTGGAGGTTGTGTGTATTTTGAGGCTGTAACAAGTCACAAAAATTATTTATTTATAGGCACACAAAATTGTCATATACTTTCCGTTTCTGATACAAGCAAGTGTTTTTGTTGTAAAATTGGGTGTTATTTTAAATTAAAGTAAGTAGGTGTAGTTTCCTTTTCCCCATAACCACTTCAGTTATATAATTTTACTTATTTACTTAGACTGACAGACATGTATTATTTTTTCTTACAAACGTGATAACTTTGATTTACGAAATAATGGCAGGTAAAAAAGAGTATTGTATGTTGTATTGTATTGTATTAATGTTTGCGATTTATTATTTTAGACGTTCTGTGGTTATTCCTCAGTTTTGACATAATTTACCCATATTAAATCTTGGAGATTATAATTTAAAAAAAAGAAATATTCTGCAATAAGAAAAATCCGTAAAAGAAAAAATAAAAATATATCGGATCCTACTCAAACCACTACCTCATTCAAGTGGCCACATTGATTAAGCAAACGTCTTAATTTATCTGACATCTAAAGGTTAATTTTTTGTGGTCGGATGGCTTTATTTTTGAAGATTTTTCATCATATTTTACAAGTATAAATATTCTCTCCTTTTGGTGACCACATGGCCTCACGGCCATTAACGAGGCATATTACGAAGACTACCCTATAATAAACGTTACTAATAAGAGACTTAGAATAGTAATGAAATAAAAAGTACAAAAGGGGTGTAGATTTCTATTGATTCACCATCGCCCTGTGACTCGGAAAAAATGCCCGATTACTACGAAAAGTGATATCTAGAGTGAGTTATGTGGCAGGGGGATTAAATGGGTTCTAGATAAGAGCACATGCTTCACCCAATCTGTAGCATTTGCATGAAGTTTTCTACCCGTTTGGCGCTGAGAACGTTCCGCGTGGGCGAAGCTGATCTGAAGTCCTGCTCTTTCGTCAGACGACTAGTAGATTGTCCACAGGCGTCTCTTGCATCTTCAAGTGGAGTTTGCTTGTAGTCTGTCTCTTTTAGTTAATTAAACTCCTGGCGATATTTTCCCTTAAGTGACAATTATAGAAATTATGAAAGAATTAGAACGATATTTTAAGTTTCATACATCATTCTTCTTTTACACAACATTAAAATCACATGGAAATAAAAATATAAAACGTATATCAAAACGTTACTTTTCATTATATTATCTATCAACACATGTAATAATAATCATCATAACAAAATTGCCAATTGAAATTATAAGCAAGTTTTGCAGACGAAATTCTGTAGTTAGCTATATTCACTGATAATGTTCCACATAATATTTTCCTTGAAATCGGCTCTCGAACTAATCAAATCACCAGACCAATTTCCCATAGGCAAAATTTTTCTGTAGAATTGTAAGGCGGAGAGAAGGTGATACACTTAATAAGAAGGTGTAAGACGAAAAAACAGAAGATCGCAGACTGCGGTGTAAAGAGAAAAGCGGTATGTATAATGCGAACACATTATAGGCTGAAACACTGTTCCATCGGATTCCAATCCTATCAACTCGGATTCCAGGCCTCGAAACGCGTATTTAAGTTCTTTAACTCACATTTTAGTCCTTTAACTTGCATTTTAGTCCCGTAACTCCCATTTCAGTCCTTTAACTCCCATTTCAGTCCTTTAACTCCCATTTCAGTCCTTTAACTCCCATTTCAGTCCTTTAACTCCCATTTCAGTCCTTTAAATCCCATTTAAGTCCTTTAAACTCGGATTCCAGTCCTTTAAACTCGGATTCCAGTCCTTTAAACTCGGATTCCAGTCCTTTAAACTCGGATTCCAGTCCTTTAAACTCGGATTCCAGAACTTTAAACACGGGTTACAGCCCTTTAAACTCGGATTCCAGTTCTTTAAATTCGGGTTTCAGTTCTTTAAACCCAGGTTTTGGTGTTCGTAATTGATACGAGCCTCGTGTCTTTAGATGTATACTCAATAAGACGTTCTGGAACCTTCTATTGTATTTTTTTAGTTTATTCTTCTGGGTATAATTCCGCAGCAAAAGTGGTTAGAAAGTGTAAGAATTCCAAATCGATCTAAAGTTAAATTGGGGGAATACACACAAAAGTATTCTACCGTAACACTGATGTGAGATTTTATGCAATTTAACCTCAACCGTCACCAATTTTAGAATTTTTACTCATGCACAATACAGGACCTATAATGTCGTAACGCAGAGTTGGTTTCCAATAACTAGCTCTTTTCAGCAATTAAAAAAAATATTTACAAAGTGTGGAATATCTACACAATTCCAGCTAATAGTTAAGAAGAATACCGGAGCAGTTTTTCTTTAGAAAAGTAAACTTAAAAATGTCTCTCTTACGCATGCACAAAGAATGTAATGTGTGAGTATGATATCAGTAATGTCATATCTGACTACGACCTCGCATTTGAGAGAATCATTAATTCTTTTAGGATAAATGAAAATCCGCAAATCTTAATTTATGTGTTTGCATTATTTAATGAGTGTTTTTCAATGTGATGATATTAAATTACAGAATTTCCTGAAAGTGTCGTTTTAATTTCCATTTAGAGTTTTCCCATACAAAGTAATGTAAACTTGGGGGGCGTGTTTCATTCCTGATGATACAGCAAAGACTTAAATTACCTCTCGCTGAAAGTGGGGATCCCAAACGCGCAAAAAAAGAAGCTTACATTTTTCATTTCTCCTGAACTATTTTACACAAAACTCATCCAGAACGCAAATACTTTGCTTGCTTTATGTTCACGTTTTAAATTCTGTGTACCTTTCATCAACTTTAATACGAGAACATTGCCGGTGTGATGTATAATTAAAGAGTACGAAAACGATCAGCTTGCAGAGAACGAGAGTTGAAAATTTGCGGGAGTATTCGTACACGTACCCAAGCACTCATGCACACTTCCAGGCACACATAAGCAGCACACGTACGCGCCGGCGAACACACCCACAAATGCATGTCCATGCTAGCACATCCAGTTATAAATACACGTACATACACATGTAGACACAAGTAAAAACGTAATGATTAATAAAGTGATAAAAGCAAATTGGAAAACCACTACCGATGTTAGAAAATAGAATTTCTTTATTTCAAATTGAATAAAATGAAGAATTATCTTGAATGCGAAATTGTTTCTATACAGTTTCATAAGCTAATTAGAAAAAAAGACTTTTTTATTGGACACTTGGATGGTTTAGGATTTGTGGAAACAGTTTTTTTTATTTCAAATTGAATAAAATGAAGAATTATCTTGAATGCGAAATTGTTTTTACACAGTTTCAAGCTAATTAGAAAAAATACTTTTGTATTAGACGCTTGGATGGTTAAGATTTGTGGAAACCGTTTAAAAATTCCTTGTAAGGAAATAAGTATTTTATGTATTTTCCTTCTAAAACAAAATTGTTCTGACATTTAATGCCAAACGACTTATCGTAGTTTGCACTGCTTCAATCACTGCGTAGATTCTGACCGGGATGTCCTAGGTTTCGACTCCCGTCGGGAGTGAAATAGTCGACACAAGCTACACAGTAACGCAGAGTTCAGCCGCAGTCTCGAGGACAATTCTAGTAACCGGGTGCTCTGACCGGTAGTTTTGGGCCACTTCTTCGATCAATACTCTTCTCATGGAATGCCGCAGGAGTACCGCAACAAAGGAGCCACGGACCCTGTGCGATGTTCCCTTCCTCTTCCTTGTCCTATCCTCTCCTCTTACTTACACTGACTGCACTCCCACACAAGTCGGGAGCTTGGAGCTTGTCCATGTTGGTGAGGTACCCCGCTGGCAGGGGGGAATTTCTTGCAAGACGTGTAGATCAGCGCCAGATCACACTATCCAACAAAGAGGAACACTAATACCTCTCGGAAACAAACGTTCTCTACTTGACAGTACCAATCACCATAGCACTTGACGGGTGCTGTATTATCAATCAATAGACTAAACGAAAAAAAACAACAAAAATTAAGAATGCAATCTATCATGTCTTATTCAAAGGTCTCCTGCAAGGATTCTGGGCAGTGCAGAACGCGATATGATCGGTGATAATTTTTTATAAATAACTGCGTTATTGCAATATTCTAAGTAAATGATCAAAAATATGTTTACTTCGAACAGATATGCAAACTACAATTAGTGACTCCATAAATCCAAAGTCAAACTGAGAACAATTTCTTAACATGTACACATCAGTTCAATATTGCCAAGCCTTTAATAATTTGATCTTGTATCCCATTATTTAAGAGCAAATACTGATCTTAAATTGTAAGGTGGACTTAAGATTTATTTCTTTAGGTTCATGTCAACATCTATCACTGATATACAAATTATGAATTGTTAATTAAATAAGAAGATAACTTTCTTTTTAGTATGAAATAGTACTATCGTAATATTATTCTGATAATTTTATCAAATTTATCAAAATTTATCATTAATTTTATCAATTTTATCAAAATATTTTATTAATTGCATAAAATTCGAAATGTTTCCAAGCGCTGAAAACAAAAACAGTAATTGTATGATTGACGGTCGGTGCACATTTCTGAATGGTTTCAATTTTAGATAAAATGCGAAATGGTAATCAATCTATGATACAATTGCTAAATTGTATTATATGGTTTCCTTCGTTTTCGCTCTCGACATTGACAAAAATCGATGATTGAAAAATTTAGTTTCGCAGGGACAGTGTTTACAAATAGTAAAATATAAAATTAGTTTTTCATATTTACTGTTGTGTGTTTTTTTGGGAAGGGGAATTTTAAAACTATGAACGTATTTTTTTATCTCAAAGAGTCCTCCCAAAATTCCTAAATCGTAATTTTTATAATGCTATAGTCTTGTCTTCAAAATGCGATTTGAAAAGAAATTAAAGTGCTAAATTCTGCTATCAAATATTTTAATAATTTTTATACATTTATGAAAGCTTTGGGCTAAAGAGAACAAAATTAAACTCTCATATGGGCGAAAAAAAGGTTTTGAGTTGAAAACACGAAAAATGTGTATTTACAATGCCTTTTTGATAGTAGGATGATGATTTAAAGTGTAAATGCGCGAAATTAGTGTAGCAATAATTTTGCACCTCGGAAATGAACGATATACGCTTATTCTACATTTTCCCGTTTACTTTCGCTTTCTTTTGAGTGCACTGATGCAAAGCCAATTACCGTGTGTTTAGCTTTAGCTGTAGTTACCGCAGGGAGGATGATTAACTCGACGGCTGAAAGAGCAAAGCCTGCAGGGCTGCCAGGCTTCGGGTAAAGGGCTGAAAGGCTGAAAAGAAGAGCGAATCAGCGCGGCGACATAAAAGAACACCCCGAGAAAACGGACCGAAAGTGACAAGGAGGGGAAGTATGAAAGAAAGAAAGAGGATAGAGCGTCGAGCGAGTAGGAGGATGGGACAGGATGAGACAAGCCGGAGAGGGATAAGGTGATAAGACGCAAGGCAGGGATGGGCAAGGAGTGAAGAGCAGGGGGGTGCCAGGAGTGGAGACTGAAGGGAGAGGAGAGGGGAGAAGTGAGAATGGCGGGGGAAAATAAAGGTGAGAGGAGGGGAGAAGTGGAGGGGAAGATTAACAGAGTATAAGGCTAGGGGGTTGTAGAGAGAGAACACGAGGCTGTAACTGAGAAATGTTCTTGAGAACGTGTAGGGGACGATGGAAATGAGGAATGGAAAAGAGAGAATATAAACGAAGAAGGGAAGGAGGAGAACGAGATTCGAAAGAGAGAAAGAGATAAAAGAATATGAAAAATGACGTGGTTACAATAAGATAAGAGGAAAGAGAAAGTGTCGAACATGAAAAAGACATGATATTGAAGAAGGTGTATCAACCGTTAGGAATATCAAAGTATCAACTAACGTTTTAGTAATTTTGAAAAAAATAATGCCAAAGCTCGATTAACGTAGTATTTAGTCATCCCTCTACGTACGTAGAGTTGCGATTTTTACATAAACTACTGCTTTACGAATCGCAGCACGAGTTTGTTCTAGTTGCACAAGTCAGATGTAAATTTCACCCCTCTAACAACGCTTTTCCTCAGGGTTTAACCAGCGAAGATGACTCAGAACTTTAATTAATATCACTGTAGTTCCTTTGACCTCTGTCATAAGGTTCGAGTTAGAATGGCGGCAGGATTTTCGACACTTGCTTGTCGTCTGGCTCAAATTCAGAAGCTGCCTGGAGTAAAATTCTAGCGGTGGGCTGCTCTAATAGGTAGTTTTCTGATATTTCTTCAATCAACACCAAGCGACTGTCGAAGCACTTCCCTAACAAACGGACCACGGACTGCGCAAGATTTCCTTCCTTTTCATTGCCCTATCCTCACCCCTTACCTACACACACTTACACTCACATTTTCTATATTCCCACACACGCCGGGGGACTGGTTGGGAGATTCGAGCTTGTGGCTCTAGCAGCGACACGCTGGTGGCAGAAACCTGGTTGTGAAAATGCTCAGAAAAATCCGACGTAGGATTTTGGCGCCGGATTATGCCAACCAGCAGGGAAAGATCGTCGCCGCCGCCACCACCACCTCACGCGCAAAAAAACATTCACTACACTTACTGGACAAAATACTTTAGCAGGTGACGCGCCAGAATGACCAATAAAGCAATAAATGTCGGAGTTGGAAGCTCGTCTTTCCAAAGGACGGAGGAGAAGTGCGTGGGGTGGGGGTTGCGGGCAGGCGCACAGGGGGACGAGCCTCGAGCACGGTAGAGCGAGTCGCCCGGAGTGGCCATGAGAGGGAAGCGGCGAAGGCCTCACATGGAAAGCGCACCCGCCGTCCCTCGCGACAGCCCCGCGCACATCCACACTCGCGTCCCCGCCCGCGTCCCCGCCCCCAGCTCCAAGCTCACCCCCACCCCAGCCCTGCCTCCAACTCCGGCCACAGCCCCGTCCCCAACCCCACCCCCCTGCCGCACTCCCAGCTCCGCCCCATCCCCCCAGTGCCTCCTTCAGTCCCGACCCAGCCCCGCGACCAGCACCGCCCCCGGCCCCGCCCCCAGCCCCGGCCCCAGCCCCGCACCCAGCCCCGCCCTCAGCCCCGCACCCAGCCCCGCACCCAGCCCCGCACCCAGCCCCGCACCCAGCCCCGCATCCAGCCCCGCACCCAGCCCCGCACTATCCCCGCCCCATCCCCGCCCCATCCCCGCCCCATCCCCGCCCCATCTCCGCCCCATCCCCGCCCCATCCCCACCCCATTCCCGTCCCTTGCCCCGCCCCCAGCACCGGCCCTAGCACCACCTCCACTCCCACCCCCAGCCCCGCTCCCTGCCCCATCCCCAGCCCCGCCCCACGCTCCGCCCCCTGCCCCCTTTCAACCCCGCTCCCAACCCAACCCCCAGCCCCGCCCCCGGCCCCGCCTCTACACCCTTCGGCGCCCTCGCCCCCACGCCCGCCGCCCCAACCCCCCTCGCTCACCTTCGCCCCCTGCCATCGTCCCCACCACCGCCACGGCCGTCGCCCTCACCAAGGCCCTCGGGCCCGCTCCCCATTACCAGCGCCAAATGTACTTGCGCGGTAACTCAGGCGCCCCGCCGCGCGCGCAGGTGAAAGAGGCAGCGGCCCAAGAGCCGTCGGCCGAATATGAAACGCTCGCCTCCCCTCGGTAATTGGAAGACCTGGGCTCCGCGTGCGTGCGCAAACAAAAATATTCGCCGACGCTCCAAAATATAAATGTAGCCTTTGCGAACACCGCACTTCACTCTAATTCCCAACAAACAGCACGAACGTCACGGGGTGGAAAATATGGTTGGGCATCTAGATACTCGTATTAGGGCTATTTTGCGTTGCTACGCTTCGTATACAAGTTCATATATTTCGGATAAAGGTATGTTTTTTTAACATTATTTAAAAGTTTTTCATTTATTTAACTAACATTTAATATATTGAAATGGAAACTTTCCTGATCAATTTTTCAACACATATCTCTCTTTCGTCAAGTTACACTTTTCGAAGATCAACTGCTACCTCTAAATAACAATGAATTTTATTTGGCACTTTCTTTAACCAAGAATTCAATTGTGATATTTTCATCTCTCAACAAAGTGTTATTGGACACAGTAATGATTTTATGAAATACAATTTCATTTGTGAGAAAGGAGTGTTTCTCTTTGATTTGAGTCAACTTTGGGGCTTCAAACTTTTAATCAACAAATTGGTTATTCCTTAAATTAATTAAATTTATCGTGGCTTTAAAACCCGATATGTGGACACTGAAAACCAAGGATGAAAGGGATTTTAATAGCAGGAATCTTTATGCTGCTGCGTAACATGTTGCCCGAACAATACAAATAAAAACCACGTTTATTTGGACAAGCCACCAGCGTTGCTCTTCGAGATGTGCTTCCTCATGCCCAACAGAACGAATGATTTTACCTACATTTCCCTGCAGACAAGAAATAAAGTAAACCAGAATACCTGCGCGAACAAACCGCACTTCACAAATCATTATTTTAAAGGGGAAAATTGCTTCTTATTTATACGCCACTTTGAACAGTAGCCCCTCAACTGGCTTGTTACATCACGTACCCATCTCTGGGCGTGAGTAAATAAAAAGTATATCTAAGCGTTTATCAATAAATAGCGACTTGGATGTGTTAATCTTTATACAGTTTAAGTTTTGACATTTACTTTATATATATATATATATATATATATATATATATATATATATATATATATATAAACAAAGAATGTTTCTTTATGCTAATTAAAAACATCAGCATAAGAGATTAGTATTCATTTTGGACTGCGCGGTACACACGAGCAGCGCAACGGACAGCGGTGAGGAGGCGCAGCCGCCGCCCCCGCCGCCACCGTGACCGCTGCGAGGTGGCCGTGGGAACGTAATCGACGGTTGGGAACCGAGCACGGAGCGGCAGGGAGTTTTGGCCGTTACAACAGTTGCGGAGAAGTCGTAGGTAGCTGCGGACGTGTGGCGAGAAGCTCGCCGCTTTGCACGGGCAAAGGGAGCACGCGGCGTGTGTTATAGAATTTAGCCCACGCAAGAACAATAGACGTGTTAGGTTGAGATCGGGAAAGTGATGAATATAAGAAATCAGTGCTAGAAAACAGTAAATTGCGCTTATGTTATTTGTCGCGGTGTGTACAATTCCAGAACTGTGTGTATTGCGAGGCTGACGCCGACACGTGCAGTGGCCGCGTGGTAAGTAGCTGTATCAAATGACGAAAGACAATTAGAGGGAAGTGCGACACCGAAGTACCAGGAGCCGAATCAGGAGGGATTCCCGAGGCCGCCAGCCGAGGCGACCGCTACTCCACCAGCCGCCGACTGCGCCCAGCTGCTGCGAAGGTCGGCGACCCCTGCCGATGCGAACCGTAATCCGAGCATCGAAGGTATTTGTTGGGGCCCCAAAGGTATGATAAAACTCATGTTAAATTTGATCTTGGTACCAAGGCAAAGCGTATAGGTATTATGAATCATGTAATTAACAGATTTGGTTTGTGAATAAATCCTGTTTATGATTGTACCATATTTATTAATTAAATTTCCCAATGCTATATCGACTCCTCGTAGGGACCCATTCACGAAAAAGATACCCTCCTTTAGTAATTTCTTGCAGTGAAAGTACCGGCATCACTAGGTACGTCACAATATATATATATATATATATATATATATATATATATATATATATATATATATATATATATATAAAGTTATTGGTGTGTCTTTCGAAGTACTGTTTTTTTGAAAATATAAGCTTTGTCAGCGCTTCTGCGCTGTTCCAATTTTTTTCAAAGTTTAAAGTTATTTTGGAGTTGAAGGATCTAGATATTATTGTGGTACATATTGTAGTTATGTCTATTTTGTGTTTAGCGACCACGTGTTAGGCGTATCCTTATATTTACTGAATAACTGAGGGTTTTGTTGCTTTTATAAGAATAAAATTACATGTCTGCCTTAATAGCTTACTTTTATACAGAAATGAAACAATGTTGACAGGAAGAGAACGAACTAAAAAGATTTGGAAACGATGCAGAGGGAAAAGATGAAGATGAATGATAAGAAAGAGAAAAATAAATACAGGAAAAAACTGAAGAAAAAGTGTGAAGAAAATAAGCTAGTAGAAGAAATCAGGAAGTATTGAAATTATGAAACGTAAATGGCTGCCATAGAATACGAGAAAACAGCAACAAGAAGAAAAAGAGTTAACGAATAAATAAACAAGCAAATAATGGGTATGTAATCAGCAATGAATCTATCAAAAAACGCACTCCTTCGCAGTCTGAAAGCGCTATTTCAGCGAATTAAGCTTCCGAGAAGTCGGCAGGCCCTGCGCTGGTGCAGATAACGCAGTGCTGGTTAGCCAGAAGATCGCGGGTTTGAATTCCGCCACGAACATAGGTGTATTTGTGTATGTATGTGACATCTTTTCACCCATCACTATCATCGTCTTTTCATATTCCATACCTCCAGAGCTAACAACCCTGGGGGATAAAAACGGAATTCATCTATACGCTGATTCCCTGATAAAAATTAAATAAACCTGCCAAGATAATATTCATGAGCCCCATTATATGCAGGGTGCATGCACGCGTGGCCCAAGTCGGACAATTCGCGAGCAAAACAAAACTGACGAAGAAGACATAAAAAAACTAGAAACAGTCAAACATTTTTCGAAGAACGAATAAAGAACAAAGCAATTATACTGCATTCAGCTAGCAAGCAGTGCATTCCTTTGCGGTCCAATTGGTTGTTCCCGTGAATTAATCGCGGGCTGTCGGCCAACGCTGCGGCCTAAAACGCAAACTCTGCGGTGGCTGGCTAGAGGGCGGCGGCGGCGGGTGCAGCTCTGCTGCGGGCGGGAGGTCGCCGGGGGCGGCGGAGGCCGGTCGGTCGGTCGGCGCGCGCTCCAATGCAAAGCGGGAAGATTAATGCGCCGCTGGAACGCCCCAGGGAGGGCAGGAGGCGGCGGCGGCGGCGGCGGCGTCTGCTTGTTAATCACCGCGCGGCAGGCGGGCGGTCAGGGCGGTCGCGCGCGGGCGGAATGCACGCGGATAATCGGGGCCGCGCGGGCGGAATCGGCGATGGCGGGGGCGCGGAGGCGGGGTGGGGTTGGGGGAGGGCGGCAGGCGGAGGCGCTGAGGTGGCGACACCGAAATAACAACCGACAGAAATGACTCGAAGCGCCAGCTGGCGCCGCTGCACTTGACTCTGACCAGTAGAACCCGACTGTGGCGAATTTTCAACAGAAACAAGGACAAACGCAGCTTGTGTCTAGAGGAGAATTCTGGCAGACGACTGCTCTGATCAGTAGTATTCCCAGGACTCCCCGATCAACAAAATACGAAAACCAGAGGTGTTCCTTGACAAAAGTGCCATGATCTGCGCGCTTTTATTCATCATTGTCCCGTCCATTCCTCTTCAACACACACACACACTTATATGCACTACTTTACCACTCAATCGGCTTGGAGATTGTTCTGACTGGGCTGACTCGCCAGCTTCAGACTATCAACTTTCCATATTGGTTGCGGAACTGTTAACGCCAGTTACTGTGCTCGGGACACATTCATCCTCAATACTCATGAGTGTCGGGCACCATGACAAAATGAAAAGTCCAACGTAGATCCCCCGAGCTGTTACATCCCTCGCGGCGGACCGAGAAGCCATCTCCAAGCAGTTTTTGCCTTTTCTCGTTTAATTATTTGTTGGTTTATCTATTCGGTTATTGTTTTACTTGTTTATATACTTATTACTTAATGTCGTATTTACTTATAAATTTAGAATCTAAATTTTTGATTAACTTGATCGCTTTCTTACTAACTTCTTTACTTCCTTTCAAGTGTAAGTTCTACTCATACTACTAACCAGTGCTGTTTTCCCATTCCCCAATTACCTTTCCCAGAACTGTTCCTAATTCGTCCATGAAGTGCGACCTATTACCACGTAATATATTTTTGGCGATCGTTACGTTTCTAATTTGGAAGTAATAGTTTCCCATTCCCATCAGTGGGTGTTATAAGTGTGTCAACGTGTGTTTCTGCGCTACCGTGCCCTCCTACGCATACTCTGCCGTCAGCTTAGCTTGTGTCTTTCTACAGATGGATCGGAATCAATGTTACAAACTGGAAAATGGAAAATGTGACGCATGTCATTCCAGAGCTGAGTCAGCGACTCGCTGGGAGAGCGACGAGTTGGACTCTTGGAAACGCTTCCTGCGGTTTCAACGACCTGTGAGTTGCGCACATTGCATAACGTGGTTTTATTGATTGATTATTTTGTGTTTTTGGAGAGCGTCAATTTGTAAGGTCATTTGACCCGTAAGTTTAGTGCATATTTTCCTTGGGAGGAGGGGATCTTTCCCTACTAGATGGTGAGACCTGGACCCGAACGTCGGCTAACCGAGATTTCCCAATTCAGGTATCTCCCTCAAGCGGGGCGCCGCCGCAGTCAAGACAAGCTCTAAGCTTCCCCCGATATGTGTGGTACTGTAGTGCATGTAAGAGTGTGTGTGTGTGTGTGTGTGTAATTAATGGGTGAGAATAAGAGAAGGAAGAGGAAGGAGAGATCGCGCGCGGTCCGAGACCCGTTTGATAAGACGTTGCTCCGGCTTTCGCCTGGTGCTGATCGGAGAAACTACGAAAAACTATCTATCAGAGCAGCCAACTTCTAGAATTCGCCTCCAGACAACACCTGAAGTAGTTAAAGAGTTATAAAGCTAGTGTAGAGAATCCTGCCGCCGCCGGGCTGGAACCCAGGAATCTCTCGGAGAGAGGCACTGCAATGACATCAGTTGATGCCCTAAGCCACCTCAGTCGGTAGATTACACGGCGACGCGGCATCGCGTCAGGAAGGCTGCTTTCGCGAGGGTTGACACTCAGCCTCCGGCTGCTGCTGCCGGTAGAGTTCGCACACAATATCTGTGCACAAAGGTGGCCGTTAACCCTACATTACAAAGACGCCATGTACCAAGCATTATTACAAAGGCGAAGTCGGGAAACTACTTTGGGTAAAAATAAAGAAAAACTCACTTTTACAATAAAACACACTAAACGGATTCAAACATGTATGATAAGGAGGTACAAAATACTTTTTTAAGAGTTTTATTGCTATACCTAAATGACTTGACTCTCACAGAAGACAAACAGTTGCTTGGTTCTGTCCATGGCTTTTCAGAAGTGTCCGCCAAAGAACCGCGTCAGGCGACGCTTGTTATTATTGCCATCGTTCCATTGTGATTGGTACATATTCAGAACAAAACTTAAGTGTTAAAGAAAAGCATTGTATATACATTTTTTTACAATATTAGACAATAAAGCACCAAAATATCACTGACGTAAGCACAAAGACGTAGTGTATTATATGATGCGTGTTAAAATTGCTTGCACCGGAAGGAGGCACCACACAACGATATTTGTATTTCACAGGCTAGTCACACAATGAAGGAACACACAGTTTCAGAAACGCGGAGTGAGGGGAACGGGGTGGGGGAAACTTTCGGCACTAGTTGTGTCGTCTGACAGACGACGTCTTTGTAATCTAGGGTTAAAGCGCGAGCAAGACACACGAGAAAAGGTACATTGCACAAGCGAATGCGAGATATTCTGAGTTCACTAAGGTAGGCTGCGTGATGTACAAGTTTTGTTTTCTGTGTAATTCTGGAAGTAGAAAATCAGGAATACCATCTGCAAATGTGTGTTCGAGTAGTATGATCTTGAATGTGAAGTTTTCTCGAATTTTGTCCATCTACTTTTGTGACGCTGATGGGTTTGCAATACCGTTCCAAGAACAGAAATCGGAATATATGGCTAATATTATTCCATATTTTAATGTAATTTTGAAAAAATAAATTAATTTAACCTTCATTATAACGTTAACCTTACGTGCATAATTAATGTTACATGTAATAATCTATGGTTACGTGCTTGGAGTTAAGATTTTCTCAGAAAGTACCGCGCAAGCTGTGACGTAACAGTAGTCCACAATTTTAGAACAATCTATTCTCGAAGTCTGGGAAAATGATTTCTATTAATTAATGAACCATTATTGTGGGGACTGGTCAACAACATTATGAATAAAGATCCAAAAATTGATTAATATTTTTAGAATGTGAAGTGTAATTTCTTTATAATAATAATAAGTTTTCAGACATGCTAACCTTTTCAAACATTTGCCAATTGGCATTCCTCAGTCAGTACACAACAGACGAATTCTAGAGACGCAAGAAACTTTTTTAAAAGTTTTTTATAAACTTCGCTCAGAACTCAGAAGTTTCGAATTATTTTTCCCTTTTCTTATCATAACCCAATTAACAACTCTAAATTGCCCGAAAATTTTCATAGAAAATCATTAAAAACTCGCACCGAAGTGGCAGTTTCAGCCCGCCTGCTTTTCCAGGCGGTTCGTTCTTTTGTCCCGCGGGTGCCCCCCCACCCACCTTTCCCATTCCTTGCCACCCAGATTGCGTCCCAGGCGCCCCCCCCCGCCTGCGCAGTTTCGTTGTTGTCAAACGCCCCGCGCGACTTCCGGCAGCGCTGCCGTCGTCGTCGTCGCCAGCGCTCTAAGACACCTCATTAACTTCCGGCCCGTTGGCTCCACATTAATAACGGAAGCTGATTAGGGGAACAGGCAGCGACGGCGTCTGCAGGCACTCTGCGCTTGTTGCCGCTGCCGCTGCCGCCGCCGCTCCCGCCTGCCTTCCGAGCGCCCCGCCCCCGCCCCCGCCCCACCCCACGACGATGCAGGGTGACCTGCAGCGAAAGGCAACGCCCTCCGCCACCTCCGTCTCTAACCTCTCTTCATATTCCACTTCCTTCCAGCTGCTCTTCGCTTTTCGCCTTCTCTCAGGTCGCTTATCCTTGCTTAAGCTTCTCTCAAGTCTCATGATATTCGTGCTTCCTCACCAATTTTATATTTCTCCTCCTCTTCCCCCTTATTCGTCATGTCTGCTATTCAACGCCTCCTCTATCTTCCTTCAAATTTTCCTTTCTTCACCCTCTCTAACTTTCTCTGCCTCCTCTACCTTTCTCTGCCTCCTCCATCATTCTCTGCCTCCTCCATCATTCTCTGCCTCCTCCATCATTCTCTGCCTCCTCCATCATTCTCAGTCACCTCCATCATTCTCAATCTCCTCCATCTTTCTCTGACTTCTCCATCTTTCTCTGTCTCTTCCATCTTTTTCTGTCTCCTCCATCTTTCCTCACCTCCTTCTTTCTTTGCGTCCTCCATCTTCCTTCGCCTCACCCATCTTTCGTCAACTTCTCCATCTTTCTGTAACTCTTCTATCTTTCTTCATCTCGTT
This sequence comes from Gryllus longicercus, assembly GCA_038098605.1. Classification (NCBI taxonomy): domain Eukaryota; kingdom Metazoa; phylum Arthropoda; class Insecta; order Orthoptera; family Gryllidae; genus Gryllus; species Gryllus longicercus. Next base: position 260,758 of record JAZDUA010000701.1, read on the forward strand.
CATATTTCTTCACATCCTTCATATTTTTTCGTCTTTTCCATTTTTCTTGAACTCCAGCTTTTTCCTCCTCCATCCATCGGCTCCATCATGTTACATTCTGTTAAGGCATGTATTCAGATCAAAGATTATCATTTTTTCCAATAAACATGAGGAGTCACATACGATGTTACACATGAAATGCAATTTACCCCTGATTGCTTGGCAACCTATACAGCACTGACGTTTGGCAAGGGTATGTTCTGGCACAAAGGGGGTCCGGATTCGTGCCAGACCACAGTGCTAGATGACTTGCCTACCAAACGTGAATAAAGTTGCATTTAATTATAAAATTCAATTGAAGGGTGTGCCTTTTTTTAAATAACCGAGCTTAAATACTTTTTTTTAAAGTGTACATTTTATTCGCTTTTGGAACATACTTTTTTCCACATGTATTGTTCTGTATTTCTTAAACTATGCGTACAATTGTTTTTCATTATCTTTTCCTGTTGATCTATTTAAGACGAGACGCGTGTTGCTGACGTCACCGGAAATTTGAAAGGCCTTCCGACCCTCATGCCAGCTTATGCAGTCACCTCTACTGAGGAATTTGTGCTTCGCTTCTCCCAACTCGGTGCCATCTCCGCAGTTTCCTTTGTTGTCTTTGCGTTAACTTCGGAACTGCCTTTCCACCTGCATTACCCTCTGACAGGCGGACAGGTCGCACTTTCTCCAACTGTCTGCCTCCTCCCCTTTCCCTTTTTGCTGCCTCCTTCGCGAAAGCCCTCGCCATTGTCAACAGTAACATCGTCTCAGTGGCTGTCGTTATCGCGAAAAGTATGAACGATTTAATTCCCATTAGCGGCATTGAAAACGTACATACCATGACCACCGTCAAAGCTTCAAACAGGTTTAAACTTCCGAGAGGTCAGTTGCCTTCATGGTCAACAATAAGTCATTACCGTAAACGTCTTCATCAGACACGACTTTCTCCAGTAATGATATCTGCATAACGTCAACCGTGCCATCAACCGTGCCATAACCGTGCCGCCAACCACACCGTTAACAATGCCAACCGTGACGTCATCCATGTCGTCAACCGTGCCGCAACCGACCCGTCAACCCTGTCGTCACCCATGCCGTTAACCCCGACGTCAACCCCGACGTCAACCCCGACGTCAACACCGACGTCAACACCGACGTCAACACCGACGTCAACACCGACGTCAACACCGACGTCAACACTGTCATCAACAGTCGTCAACACTGTCGTCAAAAGTGTTGTCAAAACTGTCGTCAAAAGTGTCGTCAATCCTTCCGTGAGTGTTGCGACGCGACACCTCAATAGCACCTCATTACCGCCGAGAAGCGTTGGACGACGTCCCCTTCTCACACCACTGCCACCCACCCACCCACCAAATGTCCCAACCTACCACTCTCCCTCCTCGCGCTCCACACCACGCAGTGAATCGCCTAACGCGCTGGAGGCTATACAATTAAGACTTCCTCTTTAATTGCGACAGTTTTCTTCCTATCACGTGAGCACACTCATCCAAGTTTAGGGTTAACAGCCACCGGCGCCGCCGTGGGGCCGCAGTGCCAGGCCTGGGGGGTGGGGCAGGCAGTCACGTCCCAGGAGAGGTCACCCGGGGACTTGCAGGGCGAAGAATCGAGAGGCAGCGAGCGGGGACGGAGACTAGGAGAGCAGATTAGACATAAGAAAACATCAATATAAGAAAGCGAAAGTCTTTGGTTACTTTCGACGGAACTGAAATACCACAGGAAGTGATTCAAGAACTAGCAGTGCAAAATTGCCCAGACTTTTTCGTATAAATTAGTTTTCTGAAGCTCTTAGCATTTTGAAGGTAATTTTCAACCAAAATGAGAGGAACGTCAAAAAAAGTATTTGAAGTAATTGTACTTATAAATGCAGATAAATATACAAATTTGGGTAATGTAAATATTAACAGAGAGATAGGTATTTGAAAAAAATACATTTGTGTAATTAAAAAAACTAAAAATACATCATAGTGACAATTAAGCGATGGTATTCAGTCCATTTACCATTATCCGTTCAAAAACGTTTTAAGAAAAAATTGGAGGCTTTTTCAGAAAATGGCGGTTGAGTAATTCTGAAAATGCGGAATGTCGAGCTCATGACATTTGTTTACATCTACTATCACAACGGCAAATAAGACACTCAATTCCCACTAAGTTGACTTACGTCCTCTTCACCGTTGATATTTTAGTATTTATTACTGCTGTAATATTCCCTTTTCTATCTGCTTCACTTTCATCTGCACCTATTCACTCTACGTCTTCAAATCCAACACCCCCAAAACTGACATTTCCTTTGTATCTTCTTTGCGAAAAATATTTAATTAAATTTAAATATATTTAAAATATGGATGTTCCAGTTTGTTAAACAACATTCAGAATATGATAACGTTATATCACATACGGCTAAATATGTAATTAACAATATATTTGGAACTGTGCAACATTTTGTTACAAAATGCGTGTCTCCAAACTTTTAATCCTCAAACTCGTCAAGAAAATGTCATCGCTTATAATACAATAATATAGCTAGAGATAACCTGGATTGGAGACGGAATTTCAATGAAAAAGATTCGACTGATTGTATTTTTAGCGTGTCAGGTATCTCTTTTGCCAAAGTAATTCAGAACACTGATAAAATCATAAAATGTAGGACTAAAAAATAAAATTTTTATATCAAGAAGTGTAAAACAGAATTGATCCTAAAAGACATAATGGTTTGTGTAGAAGGTGGATATGATTTACCCAGACCTCTTCTTTCAAATATTATGGTACACACACTCTTTTGTAAAAGGCGAGAGCTCTCTATTTCCAAACATAGCTCGTATTGAGGTACTCTTCTGTAGATGTCATCAAGATAATTTTGAGTAGGGTCTAATTGGGACTAGGTACAAAGTCGTACTGCTTTCAACGAGTCGAACATGGAGAGTTGTTTTCGTCGTCCTAGGTAACCGAGCGAAAAGTAAATGAAGGTACGAAACGCAATCCAAAATCACAAGAAATCGAAATAAAACTCTACGAGGATGAAGGGAATGTGAAAAGCGCACGTGACATGAGGAGTGGAAAGCAACGAAGGAAAGCAGAGAAGAGAAAGAGAAGTCGCAGCAGAAAGTAGCGAAGACAACGCAGTCGTTGGAGCAAAGGCTGAGATTTGGCGCGGAGACGGGAGTCGAAAGAAAAGGGAACACTTAGGGCTTAGCTGCAGCGCAGAAACGCCTTCAACTACAATTGCAGCCGAAGTTGCGATCGTCTCAAGTCCTTCTCCCGGGCCGTTTCCGCGACGACTTCGCGATTTCTTCGGCCCCGAAGTTGCAGTTGAGCCTTAGTTGTCGCGTGTTGTGCCGGGAGAAGATGCACTTTAAACGCAGGGAGATTCCCTTTTGAACGCTCATTGCGTTTGCAGAGTATTTGCGCAGTCCAACGGAAACAATTTCATTCCGGAGAAATTAAAACATTCACTTCACATGATGTAAACACACTCACTAACGTTTGTGTAATGAATAAAAAAATATTTTACACTACCTTGCTGGACAGATCAGCTGGATGCAAAATACAGGGAACATTTTTTAAACACATGTTCCGTTGCAGCAGAAAACATCGTTTACATGGTACTACGTCATAAAGAACGAGATACTTGAAATAAATTTCTAAATATTTTCAGATCATAGAACTCATTATCGGTATCATTGCGATAAATAATTTGTCTATATTATCTCAGACAGATCGGAGTAAACATTTTGAAAATTTGTGAAGATACTAAAACTATGTATATTGTTTTTTAGCTCAATTTAATTGCTGTTTATACATCACCATATGTTCGCTGTTCAAATAAGAATTAAACCGTACACATGTGTGAATGATATTCAGAATTCCTAAATTAGTTTTAGATTTTTACTTCACATTTATTTACCACACATTTTTCTATAAAACAAACCAAATTCTAGCGAAATGCGTCACTTTTTATTATATTTTCGTTGTTGTTTCTTTAAATAAGAATAGCATTACATGAATTGATCTTGCCTCTCGAAATATTTAAAGATTGTTATCTTGAATTTAGAAATTTGGATAGAAAGCTGAAATTTAAGATTTACTTTATTTAAGTCTTGGAAACGTCAAGACAAATGTAACAAGAAAATGTAACAAGAAAATGTGGGAAACCAAACTATGTTTTTAATTATTTATCAACTTTATGTTTAACAATATTTATTTTAATTGTGATATGGGTGAAGAAAGTTCAATGCGTCTATAAAACTGCAATCTATTTTTGTAAGCTGTAGTGAAATTGTACCCTTTAGGCTTCTCAAGTATTTTGAAATCTGCTCTGGAAACAAATTTTAACATTATAAATGTCTTCTCATCCAATTCCCATTACAAAAAAATACCTATAACGAAAGGTTTCAGAAGAAACTTGATGTAACATCGCTGAACTCAATACATTGTGGGAAAGATTCATTCATTGCCTACAAAAGGATCTAAAACTCATTTATCCATTTAGGCTTTAGGCGTTGAACTCCCAGGGGGTTGCAGAAAGATAAGAGTTTAAAGCTAGTTAACCACATCATAAATTTCTACTCAGAACGTCCATTTCTGTACATTTTTCATTCTGCCAACGGAGCCGAACCTGTGATGCGAGTCGAGGCTGCGGCGGCAGAGGGGCAGAAGAGCAGATCGGGCGATTTAGTCGGCGGGACGCATATTTTATCTTGTCACCAACTGAAAGCTATCTCTGCTTCCCTTGATAGCCCGTGGAAGTGCTCGCGAAACGTATATATCTCGCCGTATTGGCGCATGCGGTAGTGAGGGAGTTGGGGGTGGCGGTTGAAGAGTTGATGGCTGTGAAAGCTGTGGAGGCGGCAATGGCAGTGTTGGCAGCAGTGGCGGTTGGTGTGAGAGGCAAAAGTGGCGGTAAAGATGGTGAAAGCGGGAATGTCGCGATTGGCGGATTGATTTATGGCAGTGATTACGGGTGCGTCAACGGCCACGGTCTTTGGTCCCGTAAGTAAAGTGCTTGTTTTGTTCACTGCGGCGGTTATCTTCCCCTGTTTGCTGACAAGATCCGGCATCCCCCTACGATGGCTTCCGGGGATTTTCGTCAACCAGGCATCTCCCAGAAGCAGAGCACCGCCCTAGCCGGAACAAACTCTAAGCTCCTGACATGTGTGGTAGGGTAGTGCATGAAAGTGTAAGCATTTTTACACGGGTGACATGCACTACCCTACTACACATGTCAGGAGCTTCGAGTTTGTTCCGGCTAGGGCGTATGCTTACACGGGCGAGACCAGGACAAGGAAGAGGACAGAAAGATTTCCATCCCGCAGTTCATGGCCCGTTTGTTAGTAACTGCTCCAGCGTTCACCTGATGTTGATCAGAGAAACCAGCCGCGATGGACGCGGTCGTGATGGCGGTGGCGGAGCGGGCGCTGTGGACAGTGGTGGTGGCGGCGTTAGCCCAGCGAGGGGGAAGCGACTTGACTGCTTTATTGCGTCACAAACGGCTTGCCGGTCTGCAATGTGGCGGCCAGATCGGAAATCATCGCGGCGCCGCCTCGCCCGGCGCCGTTTCCGGAGGCCGCCGTTTCGATGCAGCACAGCCCGCCATCCCCACCCCCACCCCCACCCTCACCGCGCCCCGCCCAGGTCGGGCCGGATGCCACCGCCGCGGCACCTGGCGCGGCCGGGCGACGGCCCATTAGAGCGCTCCGCTCTCCTGGCATTCCCGGCTGCCAGGGGCTTCCCTGTTAAAGGGAGGAGTCACCTTCTTGGTTCCTTTTTACACAAACGAAAAAGGAGAGGGTGTTTAAGTTCTGTACTTGTACGTTTACGTGTATCCCCTTCAAAATTAAAAACAAACAATAATTTAATTACATCTTGTGTCGATGGCACTAATTGTGGGGAGAGTTGCAAATTTGCGACAAAAAAGCGTTTATTGAGGGTGCCTGGGATGTAAAATCTGGTAAATTCAGTTCCTGGATAAAGTAAATTACCTCTAAATCGTTGTTTAGTCAAAATACACGTTCGATGGATCCTTGACATCGAAACCTCGACTGACGGCAAAGCGTCTGTCGCTTTACAACTGGCTGTTCTGTGAACAATCCTGGCGATTAAACGGGATACAGGAATTTTTCGAAAATCGATATACCCCAATCAATCTTACGTATGTCGTGGCGTTTACCATGAAGCCTCAACATTTCCATTTCTTTCAAAAAGGGTTCCAATAGACCAAACTACGCATGGCGTGGTCGTATTTTGAATTTCACCCTGAATTTATGAAAGTAACAATATTTTTTCGGTGTCGTCCTAAAACTACAGTAATGAAGATATATTATTTTTGTAATGAAAACTGTTCGTCAAAAACAGATTTTTAAATAAGGTCCAAGTTCAATTTTTGACGATGTGATAATATTTTGCGTAATTTTGCGTTGAGATCATTTATTAACTCGAATTTCCCGCAATTCTTTGGCTAGCATCTTCCAGGACAGATTTCACCTTAGAAATAATTTAGTTATTTAGGGAGAGTTATTAATTAGCTAATTCGTAATTTACTTAGGTACGTAGAATTAAAGTTAGTTATTTATCTGGAGTAAATAAATATAATCGTTAACGTGGCGTTTGCCGTAGAATGGGAACAGTGCGATTTGGCAGTTTGAAATTCTCAGAATACTTTATCGTTGTTTTCTGGAGATATAAACGGGATAGGAATACGACAAGAGGACTTTATGTACTTAATGTTAATATTAAAATGTGTCTATGAAAATAAAATGTTACATTCAACTTTATTGAAATCGGGAAGAATGTATAAAATGCACAGCATTTACGTATAAAACGGGCATTACATAATGTTACCATAATTATGTTCTAGATATTGATTGATGAGGCGATAATTGAATGGCTTTCAGTTCTGAATGTTTAGTTTATATATTAAATTATCGTTGCTTATAGTGTGCTGCAAATATTGTAAGATTTATATTTCTACATGTTAGATCTTTTGTAAAAGTAAGAAAGCTACTGTTCTCGACTATCGATATAATTGCAAACATGCCATTATATAAAAAAAAATTGAAATGATAAAGAGAGACTTTCATGCATCTACGTCATACGTACAGTTTTGAAAGAAACTCGTCAGACATCTGCGTCAATATTCGACCAACAAAAGCTCACAAAGTTCAAAGCAATAACATCGAGACACTCCAGCATCCAGTACGGGCAATGTCGTTCGGCTATTCCAGCAACAATGAACGTTATCCATTTGTTTTTACATTTCCGCTTTCGGATTGCTGTAACTGCGTCGCGAATTCCCGGATGGCGCCCAACCTCTGGGGTGCGTTCGTTCCACATGCTCTGTGGAATGGCAAGGAACGGAAGAATAATTTCGAAAAAATCTGTTCGAGTTTCCTATGCGCTATGAAATTTAAGAGACTTTTCCCCCTCCAACTCGTGATACGGCGCTTGGTTTACGATGTATATTTCCGTTCGACGGAGGTCTTTCATGCACATCTATAGCCATTACTGTAAACGATTCACAGATTTTATGGCGTCGTGTGAATAGAGTTGACAATAGCCCGAAAATTAATAACTAATTCTGCGGGGTGTGGCTACGGCAAAAGTACTTCCCTTAAGAACCAGGCGAGCTTTAATCAACGCAGAGGAAGCTCATTGTAAAACGTCAGACAGGAATTCACTACGCAAATGTGGGTGACGACTCTTGTCATGAGACGATTTTAATTCTTTAAGGCTTTATTCCAATTATTTAGCTGCAATTTCTATTTGTTCATCCTAAAAGTGCACACCAGGAAATGGTAGAAACACATATTGATGAAATAAATGTGCCTCATATTTAAATTCGCTGTGATGCCTTGTGATTGTAAATTAATAGTTACCAATGAAAGTTCGTTTACTCATACAATCTTTTTTTAAAATTATTACTTCTTTTCCGAAGTGTGTGATGATTTTGATTAATATCTATAGCAAAAATGGTTGAGCAAAAATCAAAGCAAAGTAAATTAAACCCAATCAGTATTTACACACGAATAACTCATAAAAGTAATTTTACTCTTTCACAAATGATAATTGCAATATGAACGAGTAAAATGTTTGGGAATTAAAAAAAAATGGTAATTAGAATTTGTATAATACTATTTTATTCACCTTCATGTTCACAATTCATGCGCTGTGCAAAGAATTATACAAAAACATGGCCAACGGAGTATTTGCAGCGTCTTACATATTACCGAAGAATAAAAAATATGGTTATGTCAACCTCAAACGGGATGATAAAACTAATTTGATTTGTTATATTGAAATAAACAGAATGACTCCTGACAAATGATAAACTTCCAAGGTACGTAAGGTATTCAAAGACGATTTCTTTTGCTAATTAAAATTTGATGGGAAATTGCATACAACGAAGTTACACTCACGACATATGTGTACGATTGGTAGTTAACTCATATTGCACTGGTGATCGGATGTCACGTTCTGAAAGAATGTCATTTCGTGTATCACAAATGAAGGGACGATTTCACCCATCGCTTCTCTTAGTGCCTAGACAAATGGCTGAAGGCGACTGGATAAAGTTAGAAGTTAATTTGCAATAGAAGTACCTTAATATAGGAAATAGCATAGGAAATATTATAGTAAAAGTATAGTATCATTTATTTCATCTACAGATATAGTGTGTATACAAATACAACTTAATTGCTATCTGTACACCAATTTTTTCATAACTTATCTGAACAACTGGAAATACGTTTTTTCACGAATCTCTCTATGAATTTCCGACATTTTAATTTTGAACTATTATGATCGAAGAGAGGAACATATATACATGTTTTTTGAATACTTCTTATGATAAATTATAATTCCATAAATTTCACTACTACATTCTTAGAAATAGCAAATTTGGTCGAATCGAGTAAAATATGAGAATAACGAATAAAGAAAACTACAAATGAATATACATTAACACATTATACCAGTCTAATTTTATTATATTAGAGGCGGGGTCTCTCGTTCTTTTGCATTACTAAATTGTAATTGGGACATCAACTGCAAATTCTTATTTAAATGTACAGAATTTGTTTTATTTAAAAATTGCATTAACTTCAATTGATTCAGTATATTTGAAAATTATCTGAAGTTATCATGGCAAAGGCAAGTCTATCTACTTCAATAAATACAAGAGTACCCGTGTGGAAATACTAGCACGTAAAGCCTCACCCTCTTCCCTATTCTTCCATCTCCATATTAAGGGGCGAAGCTGTTAATTTTTTTGTTGGTTTAGCCTACTTATTTGATTGTTTCCTCGCATAACGTTGTGTGAAAAGTTTCTTTGGGGCTTTCGGCTTCAAAATTCCAAATGTTAAGACCCTAAAACTCTCTATTTAGAAGTCATAGATTTTGCAAATGCTGAGCGATTGTTGTGGGTTGCTTTTGTCACGGATGTTTATATGCGTTTTCTTCAACAAATCTTTCACAATATTTAAAGTTAAAGTGCAATTCATCACAACTCCAGGAAATTATGTTTCTTTAAAAGCCTTATTTATAAATATTGGTTGTGTGCGAAAGCCGAAACACTAATCTATACTGAAAAAATAAAAGGGATGATTAATTATATATACGATTTTTTTACTATTACATTGCGTCAGTTATTAATATTTTTCATAACTACAAATCTGACTACCCAACAACGAACTATAATTTAAATATAAATAATAAAGTATTTTTTCACGTTGACTTCTGTTCAGGCAGCAAAATAGCTGAATAAAAGTTTGGGAGAGCATAGCATTGTTGATGAAAATGACAATGGAACATCGCCTCTTCTATCGCAGTAGTTTTTTCGTCAGACAAGAATGTTCTGGAAAATAAATGACACACAATTTACAAGTATTGTTACTTGGCGAAGGAAACAAAGAGTATTGAAGTTGTCACAGTTACCTCTGCCCAAACGAAAACTGTCCTTTCCTTACGAATTCCGTGCCTTTAGCTACGTGTTTCTGTTACATACAGTGCCTGGCACACTCTGGGTCGAACCTTGAAAACGTGAAAAACGCTTCTTTCCGCACTCCTTGGCGTGACAAGGCGATCAGCCGTCTGATATAGAAATTCTCAGCATTTCGTCCTTGCCGAACGCGCGGGAGTGGAGAATCTTTCCCCAGGAGCTGGTGTGATCTTTCGGTGACGCTCCGCACTAATAAAACAAGTTGAAATCGACTTCAAGGAACTTGCACGAAGAAATGAATGTTCGGACACCAGAGAAGAAACTCACGCGGGTTTTTTGGAGAAAATTAAGACTATCTCGAAGGCGCCAAGTTTAAAATGTATGATCTTTTCCTTTGAAACGCCTTCAAAGAACATCAAACGCCCTGTTAAAGAAGACAAGGCGCCAAATTCGAAGTAATTTGGCCGGCAATGTGTCAACAACTTCTATAATATTTTAGAGTGAGGTAATGACACCAGTATTGAAAAGAGTGACGGGCCTGGTTGCTACGGTATTGAAAATGGACACAGAGTGGCGACAAGAAATGGGGCGCTGGGATGGCTGGAGAAGATCTGAGAGAACAGTAACCCGCCCAGGGACATTGCGGCGACCTCCCTTGCCGTCGGCAGGGGGCGGGGACGGCGGGGGGGAAGGGGGGGTCGGGGGGGGGGGCTGTGATGGGGCAGTGAGCCTCCCGCGCCTTGACTGCGTCGCGATAACTCGGGCTAATTGCGTCCGGGGCCGCTGGGGGCGCGCTGATCGCTCTGTCAACAGGGTGCGGCGGGACGCGGCGGTGAGACTGGACGTGGCGGTGCGGGGGCGGTAAGCGGCAGAGCGGGGAGGGGCGGGGCGGGGAGGGGCAGGGCGAGGCGAGGCGAGGCGAGTGAGGCACACGCCCTCGCACTCACACGTACGCACGCGCGCGTGGCCCGCTCCGCCCCACCCCGTCCAGCTCCGCCTTGCCCCGCCCCGCTACCTTTCTGCCCGCCCGGGCGCCCACGCTATTGGATTGCCATTAATGTCGGTAACATTATCACATCAGCAAACAAGATTGGTGAATTACAACTCTCACTGCTAACCTCCCGGGCTTTATCACGGCCTGGCTGCGGCCTCCACACGTGGCAACGCGAGGAAGACGAGCTCCCATGCGTCGGGGGAGATCTGGCAATAAGCCGCTCAAACTGACGTAGTCTTCTCTGGTAATCTGACCGTCACCTTTTTCGCTCATCCGTTTGGCGTAGAAGAAAAAGGATTGTTTAAAAAATATGTTTGTTACATTTGTGACTAGTCTTGCAGTCCCACGAATAGCGTGCAATTACAACGTCGTCTATACTTTTATAACGAATATACTTCTCATGAACCTTTTCTTTTTCAAAATTATTGGCGAATTTCATAAATGACCAAATGACATTGTACCCTTTATAAGAGACTACAATCGTATCCGTATGTAATTCTCATCTGAATAATGTCTTACATACAGAAGAATATTTTTCCGTAAATGAGGCTTATATCATGTTTTCTGAGTGCCAGAAATTACTAGAAGTAGGTGGTACGCAGATTCAACATCTCCCGTGCGGGTAATTGTGTTAGAGCGCGATTCGAGGAGACAGACCTGGCGCCGTCACGTGATCTAATTCCGGAATCGAGTGCCCATCACCCAGGAACCCAACGCGCTGCACCCGCGTTGTTCTGAAATGGACAGCCTGTACAATATTGCAGACCACTACAATTATCTATTTATGAGAGACTACCGATACAATCTCGACTCTATAGTACCAAATTTCGTTATCAATTTATTAAAAATAGTAACTTTTCATACAATTAAAGAACTCATGTTAAGTGGCGTAGCGAATGGCCATTTTCGTTTATTATTTTAGTTTTCCGCATCATAATATAGTTTACCATATGCTCATAAACACTGTGTTAAAATGTTGTCTCCTATGTTGAACAATATACGATAAACAATTCTATCTTAAACTCAAAGACTGGATGTGGAAATTTTTCCTTCCTGAAAAATTGTGTTTTATGGACATAGGTCATCTTGGTAATAAGCTCTTAAATGAGTTAGAATTCACCATGGGAGAAAAAGCACGTATATTACATTAAACATTTAGAAATATTTACCATCGGAGGCATGTCATACTATGTAAGTAAATACTACAGAGCAGCTGAAAGTCGCAATTAAGAACATTATCAATCGCTTTATTTACGGATGAAGAGATTCCTTGCAATCTACGATCAGGCCTACCCAAAACGATTAGAAAACAGGTTTTCTAAAACCACAGAATAGTGGAATTTAGCGCGTCGTTATATTGAACATTTGTTTGACTGAACAACGAGCTGTAATGCCCAATGTGTGGTTTTGCATAAACGCGTTTATATTTCGTTAGTGCTTTGATTGTACAAATATGTATAAAATATAATCAAATGTCGTAAAATAGAATCACAATACATTATAATAAATAAAACGATTTCCCTCGCTGTATAATTCCTACCAATGTATTTAATGGTCCATTTGCAAAAACATTGAATATCAAAATAATATATATTTTTTTAATTTCACTATATACTAAAAAAATATTATTGAAGAAATAAAAAGGTAATTTTTGAGATGAAGTTACTCCATTCATAAGGTGGATTACTTACATTCCACAATCTAAATGGATCTTTCGTATCATTTAGTACTCGGATAAACTCCGTACGTCAAGTTTTCCGCTTTCAGACTAAAATTTTATTTCAGCTTTGTCATGTGCTCTTCCTTACAGAGACATAGTAACAGAACTAGACAGAATAGTAACTAAACAGAATAGTACTCAAGTGGAAGAACACGCCGTTTAAAACGGAGTTTCTCGCACTCATTACATGCGCCTACTTCCGTCACATTCCAGCTCCCCACGAGCTTCTCCGATCATTGAACGAAATTTTTCGGCTCATCGAGAATAAAGCTGGATTTTTTTCAGACTCTTTTTTTTCAGCTCTTACTCGTTAGAAAATCCAATCTGGGAAACGCAATAATTTTGGGAAAATATTACGCATCGGCGAAATAAAGGAATCTCTTTTACTACGCGGTCGGAATCCGCGGCCGGAGATACCCGCGCGCGATATTGTCCCCGCGAATGTATTCCTTCCGGAGGCGCCGGGCAAATGTTTGCGAAGGGCGCGGGAGGGATTCTGCGCTGCGCTGCTGCAGATGGAAGATAAGATGGCGGGCGAGTGGGCGGGAAAGCGGGAGGGTTCGAGTTTGGGTAGGTTTGGTTGGTATGCGGGCGGGAGAGTGGCTGGATGGGTGGGTGGGTGGGTGGGTACGCTGGAGGGTGAACGGGAGAGTGAGAGAGAGAGAAAATGGGGAGGGTGGGTGGGGGATAGTCTGGAGGGCAGGCAGACGGGCGGGCGGACGGGCGGACGGACGGGCGGACGGACGGGCGGACGGACGGACGGGCGGGCGGACGGACGGGCGGGCGGGCAAACGGACGGGCGGGCGGACGGGCGGGCGGACGGGCGGGCGGACGGGCGGGCGGACGGGCGGGCGGACCAGCGGCTGGACGGTCGGTCGGGCGGGCGGGCGGGCGGGCGGGCGGGCGGGCGCGCGGGCGGGCGGGCGGGCGGGCGGGCGGGCGGGCGGGCGGGCGGGCGGGCGGGCGCGCACGCGGACGCGTAGGCGGTTGTATGGGTGGATAACGGTTTGTGTTTGTGTGTGTGTGTGTGTGTGTTTGTATGTGGTCATCGCTTCGGAAATGCAATATCTCCGTAGGCCTTGCCCCACCCGCCGCTCACTCGCTCAGCAGCCTGCGAAAACCCGCGAGAGGTAAAAAGGATTAGGTCCCCTTCAATCGTAGTAGACTACGTGCGCGGGTAACGACGGGATATGAAATCTACAGAAAGGTCTTTAAAAGGCTGATGTAGTAAAATTTATTTTAAATAATAATAATAATAATAATAATAATAATAATAATAATAATAATAATAATAATAATAATAAAATAATAATAATGTAATAATGGGGATTGGAATGTATGTATTCAGTCATCAATATGACCCTCTAATGAAGCAGGCCATGAAATCTGACCGAAGAACGGGAAGCAGAGGCACTTAGTGCAGCAAAAAGCATTGCAAAGAAAACTAGGCAAAACACAAAAAAACATACACTGAACTTCTGCTCATATTAAACATGAAATGTGGAAGACAAATGTTAAAGAAATCGTGGAGAGCCAAACCACTCCATTGATAATAACTAAAGAGAATGTACAAAGAGCAGATCAATAAAGATCAATCATTCGCGTTGCTTAAAAAATTTTGTAAAAAAAAAGGAAAAAAAGTAAATTTCATCGTTTGCTTCTGAAATCACGTATGTGAGTAGAACTCACGACGGGAATTTCATTGGCGCAAACTAGTCTTTAATCCCAATTTTAGTTTCGGAAATACAGGTAAAAAAATTGAGCTAATATTAACAAATTTGGTAAAAAAAAGGAAAAAAAGGAAATTTCATCACTTCCTTCTGAAATTACGTATGTGAGTAGAACTCTCGACGAAAAATTCATTGGTGTAAACTAGACTTCAATCCGAGTATTAGTTTTGGAAATACCCGTTAAACAAAATAAGCTGATATTAACAAATTTGGTGAAAAATTGGAATAAAGTATATTATATCGCCACCTTCTGAAATCACGTATGTGGGTAGAAATCTCGACCAGAAATTCACTGGTGCAAACTAGTCTTTAATCCCAATATTAGTTTCGGAAATACGTGTAAAACAAAATTTAGATGACATTAAGAAATTTTGGGAAAAATTGGAAAACAATTAATTTCACAATTACCTTCTGAAATCACGTACATGAGTAGAACTCTCGATGAGAAATTCATTCGTGCAAACTAGACTTCAATCCGAGTATTAGTGTCGGAAATACGCGTAAAACAAAATTAAACGTAATATTAAGAAAGGTGGTGAAAAAATCGGAAAAAAGTAAATTTCATCAATTCGTTCTGCAATCATGTATGTGAGTAGAACTCTCGGCGAGAATTTCATTCGTGCAAACTAGACTTCAATCGGAGTATTAGTTTCAGAAATACTTGCGTTTCCAACAGTCACTCTGAATCAAACAATATTACTAAGAACATACTAACAACTGAAGTGTGTAAACGATTGCATGGACTCTTAAAAACTTAACTCTTTGCTAGAATCTATGTGCAGGTCATCAGTTCATTAGTTATTCCAGTGCTGACATACTCCATTGGCGTTATTAAATGGAGCAATACCGACCTCGACAACCTCCAGAGGACAATTCGAACCGCTATGACTCAACACCGAAAACATCGTCCCCATTCAAGTACTGTGCGTTTTACTTTTCCAAGGTCGCAAGGAGGGCGAGGTATTGTAGATCATTTAAATCTACACAGCTCTCAAATTGCTTCACTCAGATGTTACTTCTTGGAACATTGAGGGAGAGTTCAGCAAGCAGTGAGCGCAGTTGATAATAACTATAGTCCTCTTAACTTGAAAAAGTTTGATCCGCCTGTTCAACCAATCATTGAAACGGAAGAGAAGATACCTAATGGAAAGCTAAGGCACTGCATGGAAGGTACCCTCACGAGTTGAGTAAACCAGAAGTCGACATCTCTGCGTCGCACGCATGGCTCCAGCACAGGGATCTCTTTTCCGGAGACAGAAGCCTTCATGATAACTATCCAGGACCAAGTGGTACCAACATTGAACTACAGAAAACACATTCTGAGAGATTCTGCCATTCATTCCGACTCGTGTAGAAGATGTGAGGCTGCAAGCGAAACTATCCAACACGTGACAAGTGGATGTAGCAGCCACGCACAGTTGGAATACAAAAAGAGGCATGATGAAGTGGCGAAGCAGGTCCACCAATTATTGGCAATGAGAACGGGCTTACTCGCCACTTCCGTGCCGTATTATAAATATGTGCCTCAGAATGTGTTTGAAAGTAGTGAGCACACCCTATACAGGGATCGCTCCATTATCACTGACAGACATGTCGGCGGCAATAGACCCGATATAACGTACATTGATAGAAACCATCTCTATGTTTTCCTTATCGATATATCAATACCCAATACCCACAACATATCGGGAAAACATCAAGAGAAGATCCAGAAGTATACCGATCTCGCCCATGAAGTCGCAACTCAGTGGAACTTCAGTAAAGTGACAACTGTGCCTATAATAATATCAGCTACAGGAGTGATCCCGAAAATGACACTTCGCGCACTGGAATGTCTTCACTTGGATGCCAGGATTGTATATAATATGCAAAAGTGAGTAATTTTGAATACATGCCGTAGTGTCTAAAGCCATCTGAATCTTCAGTAAAGCAGCCACACACCTGGTCATCATTCCTGTGTGTGGTTGACATACCGACCAGTAGATACTGTGAATAATGCAAAATAACAATAATAATAATAATAAACCGAGCGAAGTAGCTCTGTGCTTAGCACGGTGGTTTCGCAATCGGGAGGTCCGGGTTTTATCCCCGGGCCATCCATTCTGACCGAGGTTTCCGTGGTTTCCCTCAATAATAAGGCGAATGTTGAGATGGTTCCAAAGATGGTGCTAGTCACACTTTCTGTGAACTGTTATTTTTCGAAAATCACAAAAGTTAGCATTGCAAAAACAAAATTTAGAAATAGAGGTTTCTGGATCAAATAAAATCAATTCCATAAAGAAGGATTCTTATACAAAGTTACATATTAAGTACATATTTTTGAAATAACGTGTTGATTTAAAATCACTCCTGCTTGACGTCAAAGCGAATAAAAAATATTTTCTCGAAAACTGTTCAATATTTTTATCTTTAAATTTCTCCCACAGGTGGAACAAAAGACGTTTAAAAGCAAGGTGCTGGTTTTATTTTGGTTCAGCTCTTTGAATTTTTGAAAATTGAAAAAAGAGTATGTATTAATGCGAGAAAGGATGTGGTGAACTAGTTAATAAACGCTATACTGAATTAAAAGCATATGATCAATCCTTCTTCATAATTAGTAGTTCTAAAAACATGCAATATGAAACATGCAAACATGTACATTGAAGTGCATAATTTATAACAGTTTTGTCACTATAATCTAAGCATCTAGATTTACTTGCCCAACAAAAATATGTATAATAATTTTAGATAAGCAGAATAAAATTACTCTG
Organism: Gryllus longicercus; assembly: GCA_038098605.1. NCBI lineage: Eukaryota > Metazoa > Arthropoda > Insecta > Orthoptera > Gryllidae > Gryllus > Gryllus longicercus. The sequence goes on from JAZDUA010000701.1 coordinate 277,922, forward strand.
TTTGAAAGATAGCATTATAAAAGCTATAACATTACAACCAAGTAGGGAATTTTATGCAGTGTATTTTATACTTATTAGAAATTGGAAACATATTTTTTGAAATATTTTTTTTATTCTAGTTATTTTAATAAGGTTCAATGTAGGTACTTTCTATGCCATGCAACTTGGTATCACCATTAAAATGTATGAACATGCCATATTTAAGTTGAAAAATAAATGTGGTTTAGATTTTACATGTAATTTCATTTGCAAACAAATAATGAAAAGTAGTGACCCTAAACCTTCTTTAATGATTCAGTTTCATTTATTTTATTATTCACCTGATAAATTTAAATTCCTCCACAGTTTTTTTACTGATTAATATGTATAACAATGCAAATAATTTTTTAAAGACAAATAACTGTATTCGATCCCGTATTACTCATTCAAATAATTCTTCTTATAATTATCGTTTTCGTTGAAAATATGTGCTAACTAGCTTCTGTGAGAAGCGTAATTGAAAAATTAAACAAGTACACAATCCTTTGCTTACACTGCCGGTAAAACATTTATTCAATACTTTACTTTATCAAGAATACTATGAAATACGTGCATTAAATAACCTCTCATTTAAAAAATGGGTACAAGATGTGTGTGCTACTTACCAAATAAGCGACGAAACAGCAAAACATCATATTGTACACACACACGCGCGTCATAACGAACAAAAAGGAATGTCGCAATATCAATTTGCACACAAATAAAGAAACATGAAGCGTTTAATAAACACAGCAAAGACAGAAACAAAGTGCCTTTCTCCCACTTGCACGTCTTTTCATCATGCAAACTCCGAGAAATAAGTTTCCTTTCTCTCTACTAGAGGGCAATAGTGGAATTACGCCCAAACAGCTTCCAGACTCCACCGATTCAACTCGCAAGTACGCAAACAACGTTCTGTGGATTCGGTCTATCTTTCATTTGTGGCCCAGACCCATGGCCGCACCTTACCTTGCTCCCGGACCACACGGTCACCTTAGTATTACCTCATTCATCAACAAACAAGTGGGACCAGCGGAACGGAGGAGCACAAGGGGCTTTGTGAGCGCAAGAAACACAACTTTGCGAGTCGCAGGCCTGCGGGGAGAGCAGCGGTGAGGCATCTGCGGCAGTGATTTACGATAGCTCTCTCGACTCCGCGGCGACGCGTGGCGGTGGAAGGGTTGGGGGAGGGGGCGCGGCCGGGAACAGTGGTTCCGAGTGTGCGGCGCCGCTGTACCAGACACCTAATTAACCTACTTCTGCGCCGGCTGCGTGGCTGGCCACGCCCACCGGCCGAGTACAGTGGGGCTCGAGCAGAGTATTCGCGGGCAATTCCGCCCTTTAGTGGTTAAGTGTTTTTTCTTTTGTTCGCGAATAGGCTCACTAGGATCGCGCGTTCAAGCACCCTGTATTTAGCGGAGCTCAGTAACATATTCTAGGTGGCAGGGGCATGTAATTTTATCATGGTTCCAGCATTTAGCAAGATCCTATTTCAGCCCTTTAGGTATGGAACATGAAATGATGATGATAGTGTGGAGTGAAAGGACAATACACCCATACAGATGTACACAAACACCGCCATGCCCGAGGGGGTCTCGAATCATCTGATTCGGGACCATCTGATCGTCCGGTTATGTTATTTTAATTCATTTTTTAATGCTTTTACTAAATATTTGTTTGGATTGAGTGGATTATTTGGATTGATTGATTAGTGATTTCTGGCGCGTTAAGAGCGAAGGTCAATTTCCTGTACGTGTGGCGCAGGTTTTCGTCGCATGACCTGGCGGCGAACTTCCCCCGCTGGATGGCGAGATCCGGCGCCGGTCGTCTTGCAGGGTTTTCCCCAACCACATATCTCCCACCAGTAGGGCACCGTCCCAGTCGGGACATCCTCTAAGCTCTCGACGGGTCTCCCGACATGCATGGTTAGTGCATGTGAGTGTAATTGTGTGTAAGTATGGGGTGAGGATAGAACAAGCAAGAAGAAGGTAAGATCGCGTGCGGTCCATCAGCCCGTTTGTTTGGCTCCTGCTCCGGCTCTCGCCTGGTGTTGATCGCATAAACCATAGAAAACTACGTATCAGAGCAGCCAGCCTCTAGAATTCTCCTCCAGACAGCAAATGGACTCTACCTCTCTATCTATCCTGCTGGTGTCGAAATTCAAATACTAATGTGACTGGGGCCCATGAGTGATGATTTAATGAAAGAAATGGCTCTCCAGTCTGCGCCAGGGGCAGTGCAGAAAGGGCACCAGCGCGGAGGGGGGGGGGGCACTCACGCGGCCATCGCCCACGCACCTCACGCGCGCCGCCGTTGCGTTGCGCGCCTCAAAGCGCCCGCCGCGCCGCCGCCGCCACGCACTGCGCTTCCCTCTCTCCGGTCGCGCCCCGGCTCTCCCGTCTCGCGAATGCGGCGGGGGCTCAGCTTGGGATTACTGTCTTTGTTACACTGCTAGCGGAACCCGGCAGACGTCGTTCTGCCCGTCATCTCATTCTTTCTCCTTTCCTCTCCCTTTCTCTCCTAGTCTGCCTTCCAGTCTCTTCCTCTCTCTCTCTCTCTCTCTCTCTCTCTGTTTTTCCTCCTCTGATTCTCCTCCTCTCTCAGTTTCTCCTCCTCTCTTAGCCTCTCCCTCCCTCTCAGCCTCTCCCTCTCTATATCAGCCTCTCCCTCTTTCTCAGCCTCTCCCTCCCTCTCAGCCTCTCCCTCTCTGTCAGTCTCTTCCTCTACCTCAGTTTCCCCCCTCTCTTTCAGCCTCTCTCTCTGACTCTCCCTCTCTCTCTCTCTCAGTCTCTCTCCCTCAGTCTCTCTCTATTTGTCTCTCTCTATTTGTCTCTCTCTATTTGTCTCTCTCTATTTGTCTCTCTCCCTCTCTCTCCGTCTGTCTGTCTCTGTATGTCACATACACATTTAGTTGCAGGTTCTGCACGCCTTTGAGTAGGTGAGGTAATATGGAGATGCGCCGGACCAGCAAAAATGTAATAGAATATTCATAAACATCTCACCTGTACATTACGATGTGAGAACCTTTTCTTCGTGGCCTGTTGCTTCAAAACTGTAGATTTTAGTGCCCTAAAAGGCTTCTTTAGGAGTTTTTAATGATATAATTTAAGAAATCCTGACAAGTGTGTTGCAAGTTGCACCTGCCATGAATATTTAGTTCGGTTCTACAGCGCAGTCTTGTGAATTTTTTCGATATTTTAATGGCATTTCTGCAATTTGGGGCGGGGAGAGTAATATAATAAATTAGAGATATTAAAATTGGCTCAGCCGTTCTTGAATTATAAATGCTGTAACTAGCCCCGACTTTGTTATATATAAAGAGTAAGAGAAAGAGGAGAGAGAGAGAGAGAGAGAGAGAGAAGAGAGAGGAGAGAGAGGAGAGAGAGAAGAGAGAGGAGAGAGAAGAGAGAGGAGAGAGAAGAGAGAGAGGAGAAGAGAGAGAGGAGAGAGAGAAGAGAGAAGGAGAGAGAGGAGAAGAGAGAGAGAGGAGGAGAAGAGGAGAGAGGAGAGAGAGGAGAGAGAGGAGAGAGGAGAGAGGAGAGAGAGGAGAGAGAGAAGAGAGAGGAGAGAGGAGAGAGAGGAGAGAGAGGAGAGAGGAGAGAGGAGAGAGAGGAGAGAGGAGAGAGAGGAGAGAGAGGAGAGAGAGGAGAGAGGAGAGAGGAGAGAGAGAGAGGAGAGGAGAGAGAGGAGAGAGAGCGAGAGAGGAGGAGAGAGAGAGAGAGGAGAGAGAGAGGAGAGAGAGGAGAGAGAGGAGAGAGAGGAGAGAGAGGAGAGAGAGGAGGAGAGAGGAGAGAGAGGAGAGAGAGGAGAGAGGAGGAGAGAGAGGAGAGAGAGAGAGGAGGAGGAGAGAGAGAGAGAGAGAGGAGAGAGAGGAGAGAGAGGAGAGAGAGGAAGAGAGAGAGCGAGAGAGAGATATGAGACAAGTAGATAAAGGTGTTCATGATTGGTAGGTAGGTAGATAGGTATCTGGATAGGTAGATTTATGGATGGGTAGGTAGATAAAAGTGTAGACAAATGTAGTAAGTGGGCCAGGTAAGTAGGCAGAGAGGTAGGTGCTCAGGTAGGCACAAGGCGATGTGGCAGGTAGGAAATTTCAGGGTCCCTCCTCCCGAGCGTTGCGTTGACGCGCGTAAAGTTTCGCAAAACTCTTCTGTCTTATGCGAAAGCGTGCACGAGCGCTTTTGCCGTTCTGCTTAAGCTTGTGTTAATCTACGCCGCGCGTTACTTATTTCGCGTCAACGCAACACTCCCGTGACGCAGGCTGGCGTGTCTCAGGGAACTCCCAGCAAGCCGGATCTCCAATTTATTGCAAGATTTTGCCGACGATGGAGGATGGTAGGTGAGCCTATATCTCTTAGCCCTAAGGAAGGGGATGAGGACAGGATGGGGAAGGAAGAAACGCGCGCGTTGAGCAGCTCCGACATTCAGCTGAAATTTATCAGAGGACTGAAGGAAACGCTGTCAGATCAGCCATCCTCTAGTTTGAATTCAGGAGCTGATCACCATCGATGCTACAATTCAGCTAATGGTTAATATCATAGACTTTTATCCAGAATGTCGCGGTTTACCAAACCGGAGTTGAATGCATGAGTGTAAGAAGATGTGCGAATGAAGGTGGGAGGACCTATGGTCGCGTCCTTTATGTGAAGGAGTTTCTACAATTCGCAGGATGAGTAAAGAGAATGTAATAATGGGCTTCATCATGCAGAATACCTCCACTTATGTACCTCCTCCTACAATTATAGCGGAATCTGTGCTGATATTCTATCCCTATGGGATGAACCTCCTAAGAATTTGCTAGTAATGAGATCCAAGACTTGAAGCACCCCAGGAAACAATGCAAGGAATAAATGTGATATAAGAACTCTTGGATCCCTGGAATTCCCCGGTAATAATGTCGGAAAAGTTTTGTGGATAATTGAATTAAGAATAATATTTTAAATATTTTTATATGATGATATTAATATAAGGTGATATTATCTATCAAAGCGTGATGTATTATGATGGATTGTGACGTATTGTGATGTGATGAAATCCATATGATGTCATGTCATGAAATTATATCAAGATGTAGAGTAGCCTATTTGCAAAATATCTGAAAACAAAATGTAAAAATTTTAACTTCACGTTTTCCATTTCTTGAGAATAATTTGGTTTTTAGGGTATGTTCGCCAAAATTGGGTGAAAATTATTCATATTTTGGAAAAATTATATTCGATCTTACTTTACTGTTGAACAACGAAATTCAGTATGGAAAATATCAATCTTCAATATTATGATAGAAGAAAGACTAGGACATTAGTTGAACTTTCTCAATTTTCAAAAATTCAGAAATGTCAACAATTACATACGAGAGACATTGCATCAAACACACACAAGAGATGTACAATTTTTAAACCTTCTCTTCGCTACCCGAGGACAAAGTTCAGTCAAACAATTTGGTGTGTTTTTGAGAAAAGTTTAAAAATGGTATTACGTCTTCAGGTAAAGAACCCCCCAAAATAAAAAATAAAATTATTTCAAACTCGCCAGACTTGGAGTTCATTTATGTCGATCTCGAAATCTATTTAGGAGAAAATCGCTTGAACAGTTTAGGCGATAGCGTTGACTAAAAACCGAAAAACGACCGGACGGACTGAAGGATTATTAGTACCAAGAATCCACGAAATGTGGATTTTATATACACAACATTGTAAGTAATTTACTACTTATTAAATTAAGTCAGACGATAAAGTAAAAGTTGCGTGAGAATTATGAAAGAAACGCACTTAAGAAATGCAATCTGTAATCATATTCACTGTTGAGATATTTCTCAAAAAATATGAAAAATTAAAAGCTATGATCAATATTTCAAAGTCTTTAAAGGCTTCAATTTAATGTCATCAGTTCACATATAATCCCATTAAATTTTAATTTAGCATTTCATTGAATTACGCACATTAACATTTCACTAAATAGAAAGCCCAAACACAAAATCGGATCCAAGCTCACCAAGCGCAGGTATACATCGTTGTTCGCACTGTATCATCGGTGCATTACATTAGTTGTGACAACACGAATAGTCAAGTGAACCAAATAATATGACTGGTAATGTGATAGGTTACAAAAAGATTCGTAGTTATACAAATATATTGGATAATAGTACGTACTTTATCTAATACATTACGCTGAAAATAATTGAATATAATAAGATTCCAAATTTAATAACCAATGAGTGATTGATTATCTGGTGTTTACGAGCACGTCAACTGCTATGGTTATTTCTGCCGTTAGCGTAGTGCATGCATTTCATTAACGAAGGTGCCAATGGCCCTCCTTCACTGGATGACGAGATCCGGTGTCAACCTACATGCCGGCTTACGGTATTTTTCCAATCCAGGTATTTCCCAAGGCATCAGGGCATTAACCCAGCCGTGCGTAAGTGTATTTATAAGTAAGGGGGGTTGGAAAAGGAAGATGGCGCTCTGACCGATTGTCAGGTTCTGCTCCATCTGCTTCACCTGGTGTTGAGCAGAGAAACCACGGAAAGATACAGATAAGAGTAGCCGGCCACAAAAATTCTCCTCTAGACGGCTGCTGAATTCGACCTAGTTACTTACCTAGTATTGAAAATCCTGCCACCGTCGTGACTTGAGCGTTAGGACCTCCCGAAAGAGGTTACTCCGGTCAACACTAGGCGAATGCCAGATTTGGCCACGGACCGTGCGCAATCTTAGCTGCCTCTTTCTTGTCCTATCCTCACCCTTACTTATACACACTAACATGCACTACACTACCTCACATGCCAGGAGACCGTCCGGGAGCTTACAGCTTCTCCAGGCTGGTCCGGTGCTCCGCTCTTGGGAGATACCTGGTTGGGGAAAACCCCGCTAGACAACTGTAGGCCGTCGCCGGATTTCAACATCCAGCCCGGGGAAGATCACCGCCACCTTCTAAGGAAAATAGCCTGCATTACACTTACAGAAGTAAGTACCGCAGTTGTAAGCGGTAAGTAAGCAGTTGATCCAGTTCGTAGGATTGTCTAAAAAATAAATCATCCCTGATATTCAACGTTAGTACTTAAACCATGGGGACGATTTTCTTCAAAATTAATATTTCACAATCAATCTCAGCTTTTAAAGACACTCGATCCCCTGAGAGTTTAAAGCGGATAATCTCCTTAGTAACTTTATTATAATCTTAGTATCATTTTCAGAATTGGCTAAAAAGTGGGTCCAAATTTTTTGATTAAATTTTGTCCTGGGTTAGCATAAAATATTTGGTCTCTTTTAGTTGAAATTTGTGAATTTTCGACCATCGCAGGAGTTCAAATATTTCTCGATGTCTTCTTACAACTTCAATATTGAAGATAATGATGTTTACTCAATAATACCCGTGTTCTAAGAGAGATCTTAAAATATGTTCATACACAATTTTCTGAACAAGTGAGTAGTTTTGAGTCATTTGCTTGATATATTCGACATAAGACAATTTTTAAACAATGTTTTCTCAAAAAGGCTCAAGATTATTAATTTTTTTTATCGTATGTAGGAAAGAACAAAAAATAATTTGTGCTGATACGATTTTCGGCAATCGCGCACAATTTTTGATAATTGAAAGAAATAACATGACTAAAGTACAATTTTAATGATAGAGATTTTCTCGTTACATGATAAATTTATTCTAAAACTTAGATTATATAATAATATCATGAACATTTTTTAAAACATCTTGGCAGGTTCATGTAACAATAATATACATGGGAAGGAGTTGTAAAATAGTGCGAGGAAATATGTGCTGTATTATCACCATTAGTTTCTTTAGATATTTTTACTAGAGTGGAAGAATACATCTTTATAAATAATAGATAAGTTCGATTTTCTTATTCAGTTTACAAATTGAACCTCTGAATAATAACCTGGAAATTTGACTCATGTACAGTTCTAAGTATAGTATTGATGGCTTTTAGTTAAAATCTAACACGGGAGTACGCACCTATCTCTTCTCGCACAAGCAATGATAGATTAATAGAACATGACTGGGGTGAGAAACAAATAATTTCGCGACTTATTGATTCATTGGCGTTTTCGGGTTCGTCAGCTGCTAAGGACATTAATTCTGCTGGGATAATGAATGTTTTTCTCTTGGAGGTGGGAAAGTTCCTGCCCTGCTTGTTAGTGAGATACGGAGCCGAATTACCATCGGTTTGGGGGGACTTTTCCCTACACACACACACACACACACACACACACACACGCACACACGCACGCACGCGCGCGCGCACACACACACACACACACAGATATATATATATATATATATATATATATATATATATATATATATATATTGTGACATACCTGGTGGTGCCGGGTATTTTCACTGCAATATAACACTAAAGGAGGGTATCTTTTACGTGAATGGGTCCCTGGATAAGTTGGTGTAATATTGGAGAGGCTAATCAAAAACATAAATACAATCACGAACAAGATATATTTGTAAACCAAATTTGCTATTTACATCATCTGATAATGTTTGTATACTCCGCCTTGGTACCAAGATTAAGAGTAATATACAATCGTCATACCTTCGGGGCCCCGATTGAATACCTATGATATTCGTAGAACCGCTCGTGCCGACAGGGTTGTCGACCTCCGCTGCTGCTGCGGGCCGTCGGCGGCGGATGGCGTGGCAGTCGTCCACGGCCGATGTGCCGATAATTCTTCCCCGACCAGGATCTTGATACCACGGCGTCGCACTTCTCTCGAATCACCGTCCGTCAGTGGGTTTAATTATTCAACCCGCGCCGATCATGCGTGCCGAACTCAGTTCCGTACCACACAATTACCATGACAATTCCACTACACCAACCATTAGGAGCGTGATCAATTATTCTACCGACACTAATCTTTTACTTTGCTGATATTTTCAATGTCCTATTTACATTCATGTTATACTACAGTTTCTAATATTTCCATTGTCACACTGCGTATCGTCTGCGTCCTTGCACTATTCGCGAGCCTACGCCACGCGTCCGCACTCGTCGCCGCTCCGCTAACGTCTCTTTCGCGATTCTCCTAACGACTTTTTCCTGACCGGGAGCACGCCGGCCACGTCCTTCATCGACGGGCGGCACGGCTCGACTGTCCCAACGGCTGCTTACACGTGCTCGCTGCCCCGCTTCTAACCGAAATTCTCACGCTGCTCGCGGTGGTGGCACCGGTGGCGGTGGCAACCGTCGCTGGCTGCCCGCTGCTCGCAGCGCCCGGCGCACGCACCGCGCAGTCCAAAATAGCTATTGATTTCTTACACTAATGATTTAATTAGTGTAATGAAACACATATTATGGGTTTCAATATATATATACATATCCACTTCAGCCGTGACAAGCTCTAATCTTCCGACATGTTTTGAAATGGAAGGAAATGGAATTAGGAAAGGAAATCGCTTTGTATATGTGACCCGATTGTTACGGGACTACGTCAATATTCCAATCGTAGTGAAGGAAGAAACCACGGACCACGGAAAATAACCAATTAGAGTCGCCGTCAGCAAGAATTCTTCAACAGACTATGACTGATTAAACCCAGGTACTTACATGCCCTACTCTACCACCTTTGTCGGAAGCTAAGACCTTGTCCCGACATGGGCGGTGCTCGCCAGTGGGAGACACCTGGTTGGGAAAAAATCCGCAAGCCGACCTGGAGGTCGGCACCGGATCTCGCCATTAAGATCACCGCTCCCTCCCGCGATACAAAAGCATGGACTACACTTACAGGTGTAATAGCCTTAGTGGTTGCCTTGCTGTGAGTCACGAATCAATCAATCAATGGTAGCCATTTTGAAAGTAGGTATTTTATTTATCGACGATTTGGATAGAAAAAGTCGAATCGAAACGCACACCACTGTCCGGTGCATGGAAAAGATTTATACGTCTGTTTGCGACATTTACTGAACATAACGTGGACGTTGATATGATTCAGATACTAAGATTTAGTCAGATGTATACAGGAGGGACAATGAAGGCCCAATTCTAGAAAACGCTTTTGTGGCACGAAATAAATAAAACATATAGTATATTGCTGAATCATTGATGTGAAATAGAAGCCTTCAGTAGATAATTCAGTTTCATGGATGTCAATGTAGGAAGATAATTTTACGAAACAAGCGCGTAGCTTTTTATAATTCAATCTTGATTGCTACACAGTTCGGTTACTTATCAACTACCTTGTTGGCTTGTATTTTAATTATTTTTTTCGATTTATTTAGTTTGATGCTACGAGTAAACATTTTAATGCTTTTGCTGACCATTTTACCGTGTTAGACTTTTGTTAATGTCTAGAAATTGTGTTCTGGTATTCTTCCATTGTGCTTTTCCCTCTTTACTGGTAGATACACTTCTTTCTAACTGTAGGCTACTTAAGTTCTTTTTATATATCTATACAAGCACTCATCTGTATCTCTCAGTCTGTCTGTCTGTCTGTCTGTCTGTCTGTCTGTCTCTCTCTCTCTCTCTCACACACACACACACATGAATAATCCTCATTTAATTTACCTATTTTTTATAGACATCCCATTTTTAAAGTACTTGTTTATACTTGTTCGGCAAGTAATGCCTTTCCTTGGATTTAATATAATACATTAACATAAAACATTTAATGCATTATATTAAAACCCCTGAAAGGCATTACTTTGACATCCTACATCAATCCACTTCACGTCATATTTAGTAAAGAGGGTATGCCAGTGTTTAAAATTGAAAACTGGAAAATACGTGACGAGGATGAATAGGTTCCTATATTCATGACGAAACAGAAAACTCTTTATGTATAATAAGTTTCCAATCCCAATTTTGCACGTCATGATGTCAACATTGTTTTCCACTCAATTGCGAGAGAACATTCACAACACAGAATTGAAATTATTCGATTCATTTGTTCAATCACAGCTCCAAACATTAATTTACATTATTTGGACATTCATTTTGCAAATTAGAGACTTGCGGTATTTAATTCGAACGGACAATAATTTTCAAATATATTTGCGCTTCAAATAGGCATATGACGAGATTCATAATTAGACGTATACCATTTCACAGGGAAATTCACCTGAATAGGTGTCCGGGTTTATTCGTGGTGATCGTCACATGACCAATTGTCAGTTACGATTCGGTGTTGCATTTTGCTTCAGTAATCTAGTTGACAACGAGTTTATTAAGCGGGTAACTCACTCTTTTAGTGCGTGATCAACCGAGATGATTGATTTCCCGAGCGATTGGCTGGCAGCGCGGTCTGGCGCCGAGGAGGCGGCCGGGTGGGGACCCCAGCCGGCAGCGGCCTCCTGGTGCCTCCTGGCCTCCACCCCCCCCCCCCGCCGCTGCCACGCTTTGCTGCTTTCATTTCACATCTGCGGTGTCAGTGCCACACACGCCGCTTCAAACGCAATGCTCCAAATGCTGGGATGTCGCTGCTGCGATTTTGTTATGTGTTTTTGTTTTTTTCGCTTTTCGGTAGGGAGATTTATTTGGTTTCGAGTTGGTTGTCCTGTGAAACAGAGTGGATCTAAAGGATTTTATTCCGACACATGAAATGTGTTATTTGAATTCTCAATATTTCTTTTGGCTAGTAATATTACATATAATATTTTATAACTCCGTACCGTTAGAAGACACTAGTTTTTTGTCGTACTAATTATCGTCTTGTGCTGTCATAAAATTATTTTGATTAGTTTTTATATTATTATTTTACAAATTTTTGTAAAAGTTTGATTTTTCAATCGAAATTTTAAAAAAAATATTAAAGAAATTTTGTATACTCTCAACTTCGTAATAGGTTAGGGTCGATGACTTACCGTGGTATACACTATTGACGTTGATCAAAGGATCCACTAAAAATTGAAAATTGAAATAAAAATATTGAAATAAAATAAATAAATTTGTTACTTTGAATAACACCGAAAAAAAACAGGAGTGATAATTAATAAACAATAAATAATAATAATAATAATTATTATTATTATTATAACAATAATAACCTTGAATTTCATCTCTATTAAATGTCTCCTACTCTATTTGTACTACTTATCTAAATGTTAACAGTTAATGCTGAGTTGGCTAAAATTACAGTTGCAAATTACATTCACCAAGTTAAATTACAAACCGTTTTACTTCCTCAAAATTCATTTGTAGAAGGCACGTTTCAATATCAGTAATAGAATTATTAAGCTCAGTTATGGAATGTAATTTCTTGCAAAATGGCGAATACTATCGTTTCAGTAAAACAATAATCGGGTTACAGATCATGTTTCATCCGATAACACTCTTCTCTTTTTGAAAACCACTGTTCTCAGTTTGTTATCTGAATGTTCATCATCCACGACACATTCAATTTTATTTCATGACCGTTAACTGTGCTGACTCCTAGCACGAACCCTTATCTTCTTTACTCACCTCATCTTCTTTGCTCATGGCACAGACCTGTCCAACACACGTAACTGACATACCTCTTAACTGGGCAAATTCTCTGAATGCACAACTGTCATATGACTTATCATGAGTTTAATGAAATACGTCTGCACGGGGTCATTGCCGTAACGGATCTTATTGTTGATTTTAAACTATCTCCAGCTGTATTTGTGGTTTCGAAAACATCGCATATGAATTTTTATTTTATTTTAATTTGACATCTCAAAACACAATTTCACAATATTGTATTATATGCTACAGTAACAATCACTCATTATTTATGTAAATACGGTGAATTATTTGCTTTAAAATTTCATATACGCCACCTAAACAACCCCAGTGTATTTATGCAACTGAGACGCATCATTTTACATCTACATTTGTGTTGTCACACAATGTGCTTTCAATATTCTACCGGGTTGCTCCATGATTCATTCTCTACCCTGTGACGTCATTAAATACATTTCTGCTTAGGATCTGCAGATCACAGTGGCGCCTAGGCGATAATAAAAGAAGTAGCTGGCGAGGGCTGCGGCCACTTCGGCGGGTTCTCGACAGGTAGGGTCCCGTCCTGGAGAAGTAGAGAGAGGAGAACTGGTGAGGGAGTGGGGAGACCCCTCCAAAGACTAGATACGGATAGCGTGGATGTAATGCGAGGCGGGGCGAGGGGTACAGCTTGAAGGTGGCCCCTGAAGGGAAAAAGAGATTTTAGTTAGTTCTATGTGCTTTCAATTATTATCAATGGGAAGATAATTCTTAATTGATAATTGAGGAAGGCAATTTTGAATCATCCCGAAGACTATTACGCATTTGAAACAAATGATGAATACTATTTTTTGTATCCAAATTTGCATTGCTCGACATTCAGCCTTCAAACTTCGTGGCACATCGGTACATTGTGAGCTTCCAATTATATTTTTAAATTTCGTTTCTGAACATCATTATTGTTGAAAACATAGTTGCCATGACTCATTCGTTTACTAGCTTTTATCGAAAAATTGGGACAAATATTTAGATTCATCATGTAAATTATTAACTTACGAGGCGTGTGGTTCTAAACGTCTCGCGACGGTACAGAACCGCTCTTCTAGCCTGGCATGCGACACCTACCACTTCGCCTGTCGGCGACTGGCAGAGCTCCAGGTGCTGGGGACGACGGACGTGTCCGTCCGGCTCTCCCGTCCTCAGCGACTTCAGCCCTCGCTGCAGGCGGTGAAATACCTTAAGAGAGGAGCTAGACCTGTCCTTTAGAGCCGTCTCCTATTCTCTCCCGTGCTCTTGCCGGGGCGCCCGTTGAGGACATCCCTCGCGCCGGAGAGACTACATTTCCTGCTGCTCCACAGTGCACCGCACCGGCATTTGTCTTTGCGACGGCAATCTTCCCAGCGCCAGACGTGCGCGAGGAAATTGCGCATAGCATGCTGCGAGAAATTTCAGTGATGAACCAGGAAATTAACAGCACAATGCAAACTTTTTACCTTGAGCAGTTTCCTGTTTTGAGACTTACGAACTGCACGTTTGCTAAGTATCTCTTATTTTACTGTTCTATGTTTCATTGAGGTTTTAATGAAACTTGGATTGGGGCTAGGTCATCTTTGAAATTAAATAGTATTTGGAGAAGAACTTGGTGAATGGAAGGCAAATTGTTTTGTCATGTGAAGCAGGGCAGCAGCACCTCCTATTCGATCAAAATTGACTGACAACAGTGCTGCCAAAGACCTTGAAATCGAATGTGTGTAAATTGATTTAATGCAAAAATAAATGCACTCAATATCAATACCGGTGTTGGAGCTACCGAGGTTACAGCTATCGAGAATCCAGCTCTTAAGATTACAGTCTATCGAAGATGCAGTCTATCGAGGATGCAGTCTATTGAGAATTCAGTCAATCGATGTTGAAGTTATCGAGAGTGGAAGATTCGAGGTTGCAGCTATGAAGGTTGCCACTATCGAGATTGCAGCTGTTGAGATAGCAGCTATCAAGATTGCGACTATCGAGGTTGAAGCTATATAGGTGGGAAATTTGGAAGTAAGAACCTTCAAGATGAGATATAACGACGATAAAGCTATCTGGGTGAGAGCATTCTAGGTGTGAGTTGAATTATTGAATTTCTGCCTTATTTTATGTGGCGAGACTCAGGCTATCAGGCCCGCTATTCCGTCTGACCACACAAATTTCGCTACGCTCCTTTCACCAACTAGCAGAGAAAGGAGGTACTTCTTGGGTGACGAAGCAGGCGATTAGAATTAAGCTCAGAGGCGTCATTTAGGCTTGAGGATCTTTTACAGGCAAGGATTTTTTTCGCCCTTAAAAATCCACGGGTAGGGTTTGAACCCGCCAACGTGGGTACAACAGTCCGATACGCTAACCGTTACACCATCGCCGCGCGCAACGACGCGTTGCGACCGTTTTGATTCCGTTTGACGACGTAGAAGCGAGTTGCCTGGACGGAGCCTAGAGCTAAGCAGTCAGCCCTGCCCGAGCGGTCGGAGCAAAGCGCTGGGCAATTCTTCGGCCGCGCGGCAGCCCGCCCCGAGGGGCAGTCGCGCCCGGGCCGCGCGCCCGCCCCAGGAGAGCGCGCGGCGCCCGGGCTATTTATGGGGCCCCCGCGTAATTGTCCGGGCGGAGGGGGCGGGGCCTCGCGGGCGCATCCTGTGCGCCCTTTGTGCCAGCGACGCAAACGAACCCGGGGCCCCGGCGCGGGATTTAAGGCCGCCGCCGCCCCCGCGCTCGCTTTAGCCTCGGCTCACCTCGGCGTCTCTCCTCCCGCCTCCTCCTTCTCCTCCTCCGCTGCTTCCGCCTGCGTCTCCCACTCCTTCGATACCTCAGCCTTCGTCTCTGCGTTCGCCGGATTCGCCTTTGGCTTCCTCTCTATCCCCGCCTTTCTCCGCCTCTGCTTCCACTTTCGCCCCTGACTGTGACTCTGCTTCCACCTCCTCCTCCTCCTTCGTTGCAGACTTTGCCTCCACCTCCGACATTCTCCTCCTTATTTGCCTCCTCCTTCTTCCCTGCGACTCTGCTCCAGTTACTTTTCAGCCACCATCTCTATCTCGGCTTCCAAATCCACCTCCATCTCTCTCTCTACCTTCGCATCTGCCTCCTCCTTCTCCACCTGCCTTTCTGTCTTCATTCCTCCCTTCATCCTCCTCTTCTTATCCCCTCCGTTTCAAGACCTTTTCATTTTCCATCTCTTTCTCCGTCTCATTCTCCCTATCAACCTCCACCTCAGTATCTACTTTCCCCTACGTATTTCTTTCCGACTTGTTTTCCGTCTTCACTTACCCACCTCTTCTTTCTCCCGCCTTTCCTGTCCCTCCTGCGTCACCGCCTCCGCCATCACCTTCGCCACCGCCACCGTCACCGCCGTCTGCAGCCGTTTACGTATCCACCCCTGTCTCACTTCTCTTTCGTCTCCGTCCTTTTTTTTCACTACGTTCTTTTCCTTCGCATATCCTTCTTTTATCCTTCTCCGTCTTCATGTAATTCATAATTAACTTATGACATTATTTTATTTCACTGGGCTTAATACATTGAAGACACTTGAAAGGCAACACTAATTAAATGTATCTCCTATTGATTCCACTGTGTCTCTTCCCATTAAAGTCGCGGAAATGATCCGTATGGTAGAGCAAGAGGAAAACCTTTTAAGGGAGGAAACATGCCTTACGTATACAACTATTTATTAAATATTAACTCTTTGTAAACCGCTGAATAATCTCAGGTCAAGACACCAAGATGTGTTCTCTTTCTGCATATAGAAGAGCAGCTAAACCTAATAAGCGACCCGAAACGTACAAGTTATCCTATCCTGGAAATTTCTTATTGCTTCATGTACTTCCTGATCTATATAGAGTTCTAGAAGAGTGACATAACTGCAAATTTTTAATGTGCAAAGTGATAACTTTTGTATCACTTGTTAAAATCAGACAGTAATTTTAAAATAGGGATCCGGAATGCGTTTTGTTTTCACACTCTGGCATTAACTGTTTTTGGTATGCGCACTTTTAAAACAAAGTTACTTTAAAATAAAATATTTTCTCAATTGCATGTCCTGGTAAAATATACTTTTGAATTTAAATTGTGGTTCGTCCCCAAGCGTCGTGAACATTTCTGCTTATGTCTAATATTCTTAAGCATTCGCGCTTACTAAACGTTTTGTCGCAGGCAAGTTGTATTTTAATTTTTCCCGATCGCCTTATTCAGTTCCTGTTTCTACCTCGTAGAGTTCTTTAGGTTTCTCGACAGAGTCACACGACTGCGTTGGCTCAGCGTCAGCATGGCCTTTGTCTCTGCAGCGACTGAGACAGGAGGAACCCACAGCTCGAGACCTGTCGGTATCGAACTTTTGATACCAACTAAATGTAAATACGCGTAAGTAAAAGGTGATGTTAGAACAAGCAACAGGAAGAAAAGATAATATTTTGAAAATTATTTTCATAAAAGGGATATGTGAATAAATGGCGATGTTTAATTGTTGTGCTTTTCCTGATACTATGTACCTTGAGTATCGGGAGGCGTCGTGATATTCACTCGCATTCACAAAAAGTATGAGAAATATCCTATTACTTTTATAAGTTAAAGAAGAAGGTAGAGCTCGGCACGTCCTACTTTCAATTATCTCCTGGCGCACTGTATTTTCATCTGAAGATGTGATCGTATGAGGAAGTGTCGAAGCTGTACAAGGGAGCCAACTGCATTCAAAGAAAGAGAAAAAGCAGTAGGTGACATGAGGCAAACACCTTCAGCCATGTTAGCAGAAGTAGCCAGGTAGCCACTGCTGTCCCTTCTTAGGCAATCTTTTCTACACCAAAATGCATTCTCGTTTTTAATTATCTTGTACCATAGGGACCCATTCTCTTTGGAGACAAAGTATGAGTTTCGTAAACCCTGCCAGCTCAGTGCTACTAGCTTTCCGGGCTAGTTCCAGATACGCCCTTCCTCTTTGTCCATAGTATCGCGTCACTGCCACAACGAATCCGAGAACTCAAGGAATTAAGGTTCGGGCGGCTTTCTGCTTCCCGTGTCCTCACTGCTTACACATTTAGGCTATTGACGTGTCGCCAGAACCTAGGCAACCTGGCGGGTGGTATCAGGGGATCCCGTCGGACTTCTATATGTTGATCCCAGAGCATATCGAGCAATCTCCTTCAACCTATCCTAGTCAGAGGTCGACCACAGCCCCGTAGGCTCGACTGGTGGGTCATCAGGCAAGCCCGTCAAGCAGGAACTTCGCATCGCCTACTCACTGCCTCTACCTTGATGTTATCGACGTGGGTGCCACCGTGAAACTCAGGATCCGGGTGATCCCGACAATTGTGGTAACCGTAGCCAATTTGTTGAGGCACTACTCCAGCATTCACCTGGTATTGATCGGAGATAACACGGGAAACTACCGATCGGAGTAGCCGCTAGAAATCTGACGGCTGAGCGCGGCCTAGCTACCTAATCGAAAACCCTATCTAACATCGAGAAAACCTGCTACCGACGGGACTCGGACCCGGTCGTAGGCACTGCAGTAACATTAATTGATGAACCGAGTCACCCAAGCCGCTTCCCTTCCGGTCGGCGATGTTGCCGCGGAGCAATCGCAGCTGGAATAAACTCCTCCAGCAAAATACATTTTCTAGGAAGTGAGCAACAAATCCTTCCACCATCGCGTGTGTGCGCACGCGCAGTCCCTCAGGCGTGCCAACATAACTCTGAGCCGCTAACCGCAGAGCGACGCGGTGTAATTGCGCTGGAAAGACGCCTCGGGAATGGAGCGCTCGCGCGCGGCGCTGCGCCCACGCGATAATGGAGCGTTTATGCTTCGAATCCCCGGATTAATTAAACTTCTAGTGAGTCTAATTTAGAACCGCAAGATCAGCAATAACATCAACAGTATTAAATTCATACGTGGCGTGGGCTACACCGAGTATAGGTGGTTGCACGGATGCAGACGAAACGAAGCCACAAATTAATGCTAATCGGAAGATCAGATTGTGCAGATTAACGGAGAAGGAACTGACAAATCGTCAAATCAGAATGTGACGTTTCAATCGGCTATTTAGAATTCAAGAGTTCCCAGTGCAACTGGCACCGTCCTTCAATAGATTTTCAAACTCTTTTCATTCCAAATAAGTGTTAATTTTAGTCGATTTGGAAATAGGGGAGTGGTTGTCAATCTGACTAGTAGGTGGTATGGTTCGGGCATGATTATTATACTATATTATTTCAGTAGTATACATACCTTTTACGGCTCTCAAGCGCAACGAATCGTGACCTATGAAGACTCTAAAAAAAGAGAATTTCACCGAGTCGTGACGAATTGTACTTTGGATTTATAAATATAAAGATTTATTGAAAAAAACGCATCTAAATATTCACGTCTTAGATTTCTCTATTTTATATGTATGCTTTCTGTGTACACAGTCGTTTTGATCCGACAGATGAGGTTTATCATTAATTCAAGATTATGTAAATAAACCCAAATACTCTCTTAGAAACAATTAGAAGTATTCATAGTTGCTTGATACTGATAAAGATTGCTTTTATATGTATAGAGAAACCGTTTATTTAAAAAATGTTAGTACTGACATTCTTGTTTCTGTAAAAAGTTTGTGATTTAACTTACAGTACTATACACTTGATATGGAACAACATCGTACCTTCTAACCACTAAACGCATATTTGTCATTCAAAATATTTTGTCCGTTTTTATCGCCCATCCTCAAACTTAAAACTCCGCTAGTTTAAGTCAATATACATTCGTGTTGCAAGACAGTTGAAAAGGGGATTTTTTTTCTTCTGAAAACATGAATTAGAAATGAAATTTGATGAAAGTATAGGTCTATATTTTTTTCGCAATTTCGTTTGTTTTTTCCGGTGTGGTTGATTTTAAAGACCTAATATAAGTCATTTAAGATAAATGATTGTTTTATCTTATTTATTCTTATTATCGATCTCATTTCTTTGAAAGTGGGAGAACTTCACTTTGATAAAAGGGAAATTCCCTGCAAGTCCTTATGCTGTGATGAAAACTTACGAAAGGAGCTACAGTGTACTACGGGAGGACCAAAACGCAAGGAACGGACCATCTCCACGAAATCGCCAGGGTGTTCTGCGTGTAAATCTTAATGAGGAGGTTGAAGGAGTTTCTAAGAGAGCTTAGAAATTAAATCAATCTATGATGGAGTGAGAGAGATCCTACATCTTTCGATGTTCTTCCTCAAAAAGAAGACAGAAACAGTATAGGCAAAGAATTTACGACTGCGTACTGTGAAAAGAGAAGACTGTGTCTTGTTAGGATTGGTTTCTATTTTACCTGTGACAGTATTTTCTTTATCAGCTTTGATTCGGTGAAATTTTCAAGTCAGCATGTTCAGTCATGATATTGCATGACTGGGAAATAATACTTTCCTCAGAGTGATTAGTTATTTCAACCAATTAATTTATATCTTGGACAAGTTGAAGCATGTGCAAAAAAACTAGGAGAAGTATTCTCGTAGTACATTTGATGCTGTAAATGCTCTTTTGAACAGGTTAGTAAAAGATCTGGATGCAAACAAGTTAAATTTATTATTAAAGAGATCGATTTATTGGATGAGATGATATTGATAGCTGAGTTTCGTGCAGATGCAACCGATTTTCATAAATGATATCTCCAAAAAAGAACTTCACGAAGTCGTGACGATTTGCACTTTGAAAATAAGAAGGATTTGTTGAAAAATTAATCTAAATATTCTTGCCAAATGCATTAGGCAACACTCGGACAGCTTTATTAAAGCTATTGAGTTAAATAGCTCCTAGACGAAGCTAGATTTAAAATAGGGAAGTTTGAAGCCGAAGACCACAAAGAAACGATTCTCGCACCGTAATCTACAGGATGAGAGCTTCTTGGTCATTTTATGACATTTTGCTGGCATTTTCTGGCGCTTCTCGATACAACCCAACCTGTTCAGAGACTTGCAACTGTATGTGAAATGAAACTATTTACTTGACATTCTGAGCGATTAAATTGCACGGGTTTACGCAGCGATTAAATTGCACGCAGTTTGGTAATAAAGTTAAATGATATGGAAACAGTAGGGTTATGCTTACTTTTTTTGGATTATGTATGTATTTTGCATGGACAACTTTACGTAGCTTTCTTAGGAGGAAACATATTATGTAATATTTTTGTGACTATCAAGGAAAGCGAAAAGCTAACTGTCAAGGAAAATTGTATAATTACTTCAAATTTTTTTAAGGAAGAGTTGTGAATCGTTCCAAGAACAACCCTATAATACTGATAACCCTTTATTCAGAATTTCTTTGAAACATAAATTTCATTGTTCTTTATTTTTATTTTAAGTTCTATATATACGTTGGAATTTATCTTCTTTAATTTTTTAAACAAATAATCACATTTCGTTTACAACATCCCCTCTTAATAAGGATGAGAAAAGGTAGGGAAGAGGGTGAAATTTAACACGCGAGAGTTGTTGCACGGGTACGCTAGTCAAGCATTATTTCATAAATCTAAATCGATTTTGAAGATCATTTTTGACGGAAAAGATTGATCGTGTGGTCGAAGCATTTTATTCTAAATATTGTTGATTGCTTTCGTAAATACAAGGAAAATAATTGTGATGATCACATATTTTTAAAACATCGTTAGTGTTGCATTTTCATGAACCTCCTCATTCTTATAGGTTTCTTTATAATTTTCGTTATTAGCAAAAGTAGCACTAAGATTAGATGAGGGATGTATGAATGAGCAAGTGATGAGGTGCGTAAGGGGTGGAGAGTGGACGAGGAAGAGAAAGGGAAGATCGCGCATGGTCCGTAGCCCATTTGTTAAGCTACTCTTCCGGATTCGCCTGATCAAAAAAAATCACTGAATGCTTCCGATCAGAGCAGCCGCCAGCTGGAATTCTCCTCCAGATAGTCTGAACTTGACCTATCTATTTAGCTTGAGTCGGAAGTCATACAACCGTCGTGAGTGGAAACCTAAGACCTGCCAGTCCGAGGCGCAGTCGATGCCCTGAGCCACTGCTGTCGGTGCACGAGGCTCGGAGCACTAAGGCTACCTTCGGCGACCGCTGCCGAAGCAGGTATCCGCGGGCACCCCTCAGCGAGTGAGCGCGGGCGGGGCCGCCCTTCGCGTCGACCCGCGTAATCGCTCGGCAAACGCGCACGGGGAAGTAGCTCCAACAGCGATCGCAGCGCTGCCGGCGGCGGCTCGCGCGCGGAAGACAAACCGGCGCGGGCTTTGCGCAACGCATTAGCCGTCGCCCATTAGCCCCCCTGCCCCGCCCCCAGCCCCTGGCGTCGGGACGCTGCGAGCGCGCGGGGGCATGCGTGCATTAGCCGCCCTCACGCACAGCCGAGCAGCCCGGCAGGTGCGAGCGACGGCGGTAACATTGACGGCGCTAATGAAATGGGGCTTTGGTGATTTGCGAAGACGTGAAATTTGTTGGTTGAGAATGAGTCGAGATGTGATCAGTGGTCGAGATGGGGCGAATATTACATGTTTACCTGACTGCGCTAAGAAATGAGAGTTGCAGTTTTCACAGTGGACAGTACTTGGTTCTTTCCGTCGTCATTGCTTTTGAACCAACAAGAGATATTGATCATTAACGATGTGTATGTATGCAGCTTTGAAGCACTCAAGGAGTATTATTACTTAAAGGAACAACTTAATGGACATTAAAAAATTAAAATAATGGAATAGCTATATATTTTATTTTATGTCCGAGTGTGTTTTGAAATTTAATTAAGTACATACAGTTCAAGTATTTCATAATGATTGTTAGAAATTATGGAGCATTATTGTCAATGCATCCCGGATATATGTTTCCAATACAGTATGTGTATTATATAATTATATGTAATCCGTTAAGTTATGGCATCCGTTAATATGTAATCCGTAACAAACCAACATTTTTTCTTCCTCGATTTTATACTGTCTAGAAAGTTATTAAATGTCTTAGATATGTTAGAAGTGTCCATTCCCAGTTGGCACTAATTGAATTTAAGGAGACGAGGAAAAAAAACCTCTACAACAAGCGTACAATTGACGGGGATTCATGATGAACCCCAATGTAGTTTTCTTCTCCGTATTTATGTAGTAAGTAAAGAGTTACTGATTTATTGTTTAAGACTTGTTAGAGCCCTTCTTAACCTTAGTTGATAGTTTCATCTTTCAACGCTTTTCGTGTATTTTCTAATAAATTGCCATGCTTAATCCCTTCGTGGAACCTCCGGCGTCTCCTTGCAGTCAAGCCTTCCCATAACCACTTTAAAATCTTGTTATCGTTTATGTCGAGATAGAACGCTTTAGCAATCTAACCAGCACAGTGGCTGTGCTGCAATTGATTTTCAACGAAAAGGATATCTGGGGCTATCTGTGGCTCATTGAAAAAGACAGAAGTACAGAAAAGTTTCGAAATATATTTTACCTTGCCGTACCTCAGTATCTGGAAGAATTACACACAAATACGCAGACAATGATTGTATTACCTGCAGCATTAGTTTTTAAATAAATAACATTTTTTAAAATTATATTGCAATTCATTACTGGGCCTGGCGTTCACCTCTCCCTTCTCCGCTGGTGTTTTCCGGGAACCAGAATGGTACTGTAAGCAACAGGTAAAGCCAGGCCCCAAGGGATTCAACTAAAATCTTAATACGCTTGCGGATAATACTTAAATTACTCGGGCGATCGGCGCCTGACTTCCCATTAATGTTGATCTCGGCATTTCGTCCGGCTGCTTTGAAACGAGGGAAGGAACGAAACCACGCATGATATCAGGCCGTACCATGCATGACGCAGGGAAACACATTTGAATCATTTTTAATTCCTGAATATACTATAAAAACAACTCAAATCTGAACTTAACTTACTTTTAAATTAAAAGGAGTGTTGACCCCGACTGGCTGTGTGCGCTATAAGCGCAATGTTCACGCCTGATATGAATGCAAGGATCTTTACTTTTGACTAATAATATCTCGCGGGCCACAATAAATGGCACCGCGCGCCGCCACTTGGACAACCCTGGTTAAAGAAATCAGCTTTTTTGTCTAGTAAGCGTTAATCGTGGGTCAAATTCTAATTCCTATTTAAAAATTTTCTCAATTATCTCATATTACCAATTTTTAAAATTTGTCATGCATAAAAATAATTTTATTTAGAACTGTTAATGAATAAAAGAATATGCTAGATCGGATACGTTAGAGCTTTACAGCCGGTAAACACGAGCGTCTGTTGTCACAAACCTTGCACGAAGCAAACGAGCTCCAGCTTCTGACTTCCTCGAAGTCGCAGTTAGAGTTGCTGGCATGTTGAACGTAAGAACACGTTCACCTGTCTCGGGAACTTTGTTGTTGAATCTTTCCAGAAGGGAAATTAATTGCTTGATGTTTTAGAGCGCGACAACTGCAATGGTCATTAGTCTCGTCAGAGTAGTGAATATTTACCCCTAAATGTGGTGGTGTTTCTCCACTGCTGAATAGTGAGCTCCGGCGTCGGCCTACATGACATTTTCGAGTCACATTTCTCCCTAGATAACTACCACCAGCGAGGCACCTCCCTAGCTGGGACAAGCTCGAAGTTTCCGAGTGCGCTTGTACAGTGCAAGTGTGTTTGTGTGTGTGAATAAGTGTGTACGAGAAGAGATGAGCCAAGGAAGAGAAGAAATGAACGCTCGCGATACTTGACCAATTTTTAGGGTACTATTCCGACATTCGCCTTTTCAAATGATATGACTGTTAGGAGAAACTATGGAAAACAACTGATAAGGGCAGTCGGCCAGTAGAATACTAAATTTGATTTAGCTTCTTACCTAGTCAAAATACCGCCATCCTCAAGTCTCCACTAAACTAAACTGGGAAATCCATATTGAAGACAAAGTAGTACAAAGCAAGCAAAAGTTTTCCAACTGAGACCATTAATATTACAAAATGTCTTATTGTCTTTTGATTCAGCACTAGCTATTTTCAGATCCATAATACGTCCTATCGTGCTTTATGTAAGCTCAATCTTAATCAACGCTACTAAATTTAAAATCAAAAAGTTACAAACCGTTGAAAATCATTTTCTTCGTTTAACAGCAGGAGCCCTATGATTCACATCCAATTTCCAACACCATAAAAATAATTCAAACTGGATTCAACCGGCTATAACGTGGCCTGTCTCTCCAGTAACTTATATCACAATATGCACCAAATCCCTGCAATGTCAACATTCAGACGAGCCAGAAGCCCATGTTAGAGAACCCGATCCTAAACAGATAGCTATTTCACATCTACCCAAGATAATCCTCAGCCTTTACCACAATTAGAGAACGCATAATGGAACCCCTCCTCCTGTGTTACTGCGTAAGTGATTTTCAGTTAGATCCAAATCAAAAGTTCGAATCGAATAGTCATTTGATAACTAACTTGTAATAAACAAACAATAATAAGTCTGTATGGGGAGTCGAGCAAAGTGGACTGGTTTGAAATAATCAAGTTTCGACTCTTCCCAAACATTCCTGCCATAGCCCATTAATTGGATTGATTGGATTAATTTCGAAGGACCACCCAGATTTCTGAAATGAGAGAACAGGTTATAACCACTCCTGCAGATCTGGGACTGCAAGGATGGGGAGATGACAGGAGAGGGTGCTTGTTACCATGAAACAATAGAATACAAAACATATAAGAGTATATTATAAATTAAAAAATACAACTTAACCTATGATGACGATGAAACTTAACCTATGAATGAAGTTACATAAATAACATGAAATAAATGCATGATGAGACCAAATTGCACACGTGGCGTTGTGAATTAGTTTGTCAGTAGTAACTAATTACACGTAGCATGAAGTAACACATATAAAGGTAATTAGCGCACGTGGCATTGTGCATTAGTTTGTCAGTAGTAACTAATTACACGTGACATGGAAATAACACATATAAAGGTAATTAGCGCACGTGGCATTGTGCATTAGTTTGTCAGTAGTAACTAATTACACGTGACATGGAAATAACACATAAAAGTAATTAGCGCACGTGGCATAAAAATATACATATGAACATGAGGGTTACAAAGCACTGTTTGCCCGCATGGCGTGAGCGTTAGTAAGTTACACTAATGTTACCAGCACAGGGACTGAACGTGTGTGGCATAAGCCGGTTCCACACGTAAACAGCTGGGCACCACTGAACGTGTGTGGCGTAAGCCGGTTCCACACGCATAAACAGCTAGGCACCATTGTACGTGTGTGGCGTAAGCCGGTTCCACACGTATGAGCAGCTGGGCACCATTGCACCTCGGAGAGCGTACATAGCCATGAGTGCCGTAATGCGCGTCGCGGAGCAACGCGCAACGTGTCCGTTTGACTTAGACATTACAGAAAGAAAGTTACAGGGGCGCCACAGCGGCGCGCGACACGTCCGTCCAGGATGGACGCTCGACAAAGACAGTACACACCGCGAGGAGCGCGGCGCGGAGCAACGTCTGTTCAGCAAGGAGACGAGACGACAACTGAAGTTTTT
Organism: Gryllus longicercus; assembly: GCA_038098605.1. Taxonomy (NCBI): domain Eukaryota; kingdom Metazoa; phylum Arthropoda; class Insecta; order Orthoptera; family Gryllidae; genus Gryllus; species Gryllus longicercus. The sequence continues at coordinate 303,885 of JAZDUA010000701.1, forward strand.
CCCCGTTGCAGCGCCGCGCGGCGAGCGCGGTTGCGCCGCCGGCGTGTCGTGTGCAACGAAGTTTTCCAGGAAGCCAAGCGCGCAGCTGGGCGCTTGCTGGCGTGAGGTGGTGGGGGGCCTTTTGGCCGCGTGGCGACCGAAGTTTCTGGAAACCTGATGCAAGAGCGCGGGCGCGGGCTGCAGCTTGCAGGCACCGAGGAAGGGGGGGGGCCACCCTCCGGCGACACGTAGCGGGGCGGGGGGCGCTGGCGGCGGCGTGAGCGCGCGCGCAGCGCACCCGTGCGGTGGCGGCGGACAGCCAGCCACGAGAGCGGGCAGGCACATGCTGCAAGCTGGCGTACTCTGGTGGCAGGAGGAGAAGTTAATACAAGGCATTGGCGCGGGGGGAGCGGCAGGCAGGCCGGCTCCCGGGCAGCCGTTGAGAAACATAGCGTCTTGCAAGAGTATTGCGCCATGACGCAAGCAGAGATTTCCAGGAGGCGCAGCTGCACGGTTTCTGCCGTGCGGTGGTGGGGGTTTCCAGCGAAGCGAGTCGGTTGCATGATGTGGCGTGAGGGGAATTCCGAGTAGGCTCCGCCACACGTGCTATTCTGAAAACTTAGTTGGTAATACAGATTCTGAGGACTGAGCCGCTGCTGTGTAGAAACTTCAGAGATATGCGTCTTGAATAGAATTTAAAAAATATGATTATGAAATAGAAAATAGCTTGCACTGACATACACCCCCACAGAACGACTAGGTCGTTCGACAAAAAAGATGTTTGGGCAAGCTAGGTAGTTAGGTATAGATGGGAGTGGTAGGGTGTATGGAGATATGTGGCAAGGATAGTGAATGTAGCCGTTGGTAAGGAAGGTATAATAAACCTTAAACAAGTGAGCACCTCGAAGAGGTGGCAAGTGCGATGGCACACGATGTAGTAAGTAATCTGACATATTGCATAATAATAAGTAATCTCGAATGAGCTTGGACACCTCGTAAAGGTGGTGGGTGCGACAATGCACAAATCCTAACATAATGCAGAATCCTAACTAGTGACCTTAACATAATCCTAATTACTAACATATTTGCAATGCAGTACAATGAACCTTGCAAACGAATAGCTCTAAATAACTAGCACTAAACAGGAATGTTGCCATAGCAAAAGCTAATAAGGCATATCTCGGATGAGATGTGACAGAATGCACCTCGAAGAGGTTGCAAAAGCAGAAATGCAGAATGTTGCCATAGCGAAGCTAATAAGGCATATCTCAGGTGAGATGTCAGAGGTTGCACCTCGGAGAGGTGGCAAGTGCAAAAAATGCAGAAATCTTAACGTAGTAGGACATCATCAAATCTAAATGTGATACAGAATCCTAAATACTAACAAATTTGCAATGTAATACAGTGAATCTTACAACTAACAAATGATAGACAAAATAACCCAAAATAACTAACACTAAATAGGAATTTTGCCATAGCAAAGCTAGTAAGGCATATCTCAGGTGAGATGTTAGAGGTTGCAAATGCAATGCAAAAAAAGGTTGCCATAGCGAGGCTAATAAGGCATATCTCGGATGAGATGTCAGAGGTTGCACCTCGGAGAGGTTGCAAAAACAAAAATGCAGAATGTTGCCATAGCGAAGCTAATAAGGCATATCTCGGATGAGATGTTGTCCTCGGAGAGGTTGCAAATGCAATGCAAAAAAGGTTGCCATAGCGAAGCTAATAAGGCAATATCTCGGATGAGATGTCAGAGATTGCACCTCGGAGAGGTGGCAAATGCAAAAATGCAAATGCAGTAATGCAAGAATCTTAATGACTAACACATCTACAATATAATGAATTAATCTTACAGCTAACAAAATAATAAACAAAATGACTCTAAATAACTAACACTAAATAACTATGAATTACCTAAATTTAAATTTGAATTGACATCTGATGGTCCACCCCCACAATGCCAGAGGTGATTAACACACAAAGGGTGTTACCTTTACACTTCACATTAGAGGGCAATACTTTAAATTTGGCAGAAGGCAGTGTTACGGTGTAAGTACCGTGTTCACCTGGAGAGCGTACATAGCTTGCTGCTCCGTAGGGTATCAGGCTGCTGTCAGAAGAGCCATGAAATTCGATTAATGAGTGTGCAGATGGCAAAATGCATCGTGGCACATTAATTGTAGGTATGTCAATTAGTGACGTGAACACTACTTGCCATTTAAGGGCAATGTCAGGTGGGCGCGGTTGGTCCCAATTGAGGAAATAGTCCCACAGTTCTTGAAATGGCAGTTTACATGTAATTATGCAAGTGGCCAGTGGGCGGAGTGGAGCAATTAAAGAACGTATTACAGATAACATGTAGTCCACCCCCACAGTGCCAAAGGTGTTTACGGTGTAAGTACCGTGTTCATTTGGAGAGCGTATATAGCTTGCTGCTCCGTGGGCTTTAGATTCAAAAATTTTGTGGCCTGACTTGGCCAGCAGGTGATCTGAAAGATCTGACAAAACAGATTTGTCATTTGAAACCCATTCGCGTAGGAGGAAACCACCCTTTGTTAATGGACCATTTAATTCAGAAGTGAATTGTTTGGCAGCATGCAGGTTAGGAGATGAATATAGAAAATCATCGTCATAAAGATTAGACATTGGCACATGTGAGCCTATAAGGAGGCCAGTGCATTCGTCTGTAGTTTGCTGATGCAAGGTGCGAACAGCAAGAAAGGTGGCTGGTTTTAAACCATATGTCACCGTAGTTAAGGCAAAGCCCTGCATGGGTTCAGGAGAATTTCTCCATAAGACACGTTGTAGATTCCAGTCAGATGGGTCTACATTAATTTGACGAAACGTTTTAAGAACAGCGGAGATGCTAATTTTGTTGAATCTATAATTGAGTAAAAGATCAGAGAGATCGTTTTGAATTTTGCTACCATTTAATAGCGCGTCGTTAAGAGCAGTACCAGTAGTGGTTTTGGCTGAGGCGTTAAGCACAATTTTAGTTTTAGTAGTTGAATTGGTTACAACAGCTGATGCAGCCTGTTGATTAGTGGGAGGTTTATCACCAAAATGCAGAGGTTTATGGTGATTTTCACTACAGATGGTACATTTTGTAAGACAAGAATGACCATGGGCCTCCGGGTGAAGGCATCTAGAACATACACCTTGTTTAGGAGTAAAGTCATTGCGTGCTTTAGGTGATGATTCTAAAAATGAAGGAGAGTCCTTACTTAAGTGCTCCGAATTGCATTTTGGATAAATTGGTAGTATATTCCTTCCCGTGCTGTTGACGTTGCCTGCCCTGGCGGTGTGAGGCTTGTCATTAACGTGAGAATTGGAATTCCTAGAAGTATGGTTGGGGGAGATTGTTCTGTTGGAAACAGAATCATTGTCAGCGGGAGCTGATTTGTAATTAGATACTGCCACATTGGCTGCAGCGAGAACCTCAAAATATACATCAAAGAGATTGTTTATTTGAGAACGAATCTGATCAGTTAGATCAATGTCATCAGTTAAATTATCAAACTTATTGAAAGCTTTAATCAGCGTTTCCTTTGTGAGGATTAATTGATGGTACGCAAGTAAAGTGAGTTTCTCATTTTCTGCAAGAAAATTTGAAGTTAAGGTGCAATAACGTTTCAATTTGGCCATTACGTTAATAACGTTTTTAGGAAGAGTTTGTGATGCCATCTTGGGGTGCGCAATTGGCAATTGATGGGCACAGAATAATACAGGAATGTTGAGGGATCAGAAGGGGGCCCTAACCTAATAGCAATTAACACTGGACTTTCCCCAAAAATACATAAACACTTTGCAAAGCACACTGTATGTACATGACACATAAAGAGCAAGTAATAACACTGATGTGTATACATGAGACATTTAAAAAATTGCAATAAAAGCACAAATGTGTGTGTATGTGACACAATAAACACATGAAATTAAGAAGGCACATAAAAATGTAAAAACACAAATGTATACAAGTAACACTTGGAAGCGAATTAGTAGTGTGTACAAATTAAAGAGATACACACGTGGAGCATTAATTACAAGTGTGTACATATGAAATTAAGGGACCACACGTAATGTGAGTCCACAGATGTACATGTAACACTTGCAAACAGAAGTGCACAGAATGTATACACATGAAGTTAAGGTAGCAATCAGTGATTGTAATCTTTACAAGCAAGCAAGCAAGCTAAACTGAGTAGACGCAAATCTATGAAGTTACTACACTTACAAATTTGTTGAAAACAGCTGAGTAGAACAGCAGGCAGCATCAGTCAGTAGCACAGTATACAGCCTCGTTACACGATACAGGAGCAAACAGCCACGTTACACGATACAGGAACACAGCCTCGTTACACGATACAGGACAGTAAGTACATGTAACATTTTGAATCAGGCATCAGTGTGTTGCATAAAAAACAAGCACATTGACAAAGCAAATACAATTAATACAAGCATGTTACATAAGAAACAAGTACATTGATAAAATGAATACAATTAACACTTGGTTTACATATGGTAACAAGCACACTCGAGACAAAATGTGATGGCTCGGAAAGCACATACAAAGTGAATGCTGATGTAAGTATCAGCTTTGATGCCTGGTAGACATTGACAATGGAAGTACAAAAAGAATGTGCTGATGTGGATATCAGCTTGGTACCTGGAAGGCATTAAAAATAGAAATTAGGCATATATATATATATATATACATAAATTTACTGGTTCAATGCGGCTAACGAAGGACCAAAATGTATGGGGAGTCGAGCAAAGTGGACTGGTTTGAAATAATCAAGTTTCGACTCTTCCCAAACATTCCTGCCATAGCCCATTAATTGGATTGATTGGATTAATTTCGAAGGACCACCCAGATTTCTGAAATGAGAGAACAGGTTATAACCACTCCTGCAGATCTGGGACTGCAAGGATGGGGAGATGACAGGAGAGGGTGCTTGTTACCATGAAACAATAGAATACAAAACATATAAGAGTATATTATAAATTAAAAAATACAACTTAACCTATGATGACGATGAAACTTAACCTATGAATGAAGTTACATAAATAACATGAAATAAATGCATGATGAGACCAAATTGCACACGTGGCGTTGTGAATTAGTTTGTCAGTAGTAACTAATTACACGTAGCATGAAGTAACACATATAAAGGTAATTAGCGCACGTGGCATTGTGCATTAGTTTGTCAGTAGTAACTAATTACACGTGACATGGAAATAACACATATAAAGGTAATTAGCGCACGTGGCATTGTGCATTAGTTTGTCAGTAGTAACTAATTACACGTGACATGGAAATAACACATAAAAGTAATTAGCGCACGTGGCATAAAAATATACATATGAACATGAGGGTTACAAAGCACTGTTTGCCCGCATGGCGTGAGCGTTAGTAAGTTACACTAATGTTACCAGCACAGGGACTGAACGTGTGTGGCATAAGCCGGTTCCACACGTAAACAGCTGGGCACCACTGAACGTGTGTGGCGTAAGCCGGTTCCACACGCATAAACAGCTAGGCACCATTGTACGTGTGTGGCGTAAGCCGGTTCCACACGTATGAGCAGCTGGGCACCATTGCACCTCGGAGAGCGTACATAGCCATGAGTGCCGTAATGCGCGTCGCGGAGCAACGCGCAACGTGTCCGTTTGACTTAGACATTACAGAAAGAAAGTTACAGGGGCGCCACAGCGGCGCGCGACACGTCCGTCCAGGATGGACGCTCGACAAAGACAGTACACACCGCGAGGAGCGCGGCGCGGAGCAACGTCTGTTCAGCAAGGAGACGAGACGACAACTGAAGTTTTTCCCCGTTGCAGCGCCGCGCGGCGAGCGCGGTTGCGCCGCCGGCGTGTCGTGTGCAACGAAGTTTTCCAGGAAGCCAAGCGCGCAGCTGGGCGCTTGCTGGCGTGAGGTGGTGGGGGGCCTTTTGGCCGCGTGGCGACCGAAGTTTCTGGAAACCTGATGCAAGAGCGCGGGCGCGGGCTGCAGCTTGCAGGCACCGAGGAAGGGGGGGGGCCACCCTCCGGCGACACGTAGCGGGGCGGGGGGCGCTGGCGGCGGCGTGAGCGCGCGCGCAGCGCACCCGTGCGGTGGCGGCGGACAGCCAGCCACGAGAGCGGGCAGGCACATGCTGCAAGCTGGCGTACTCTGGTGGCAGGAGGAGAAGTTAATACAAGGCATTGGCGCGGGGGGAGCGGCAGGCAGGCCGGCTCCCGGGCAGCCGTTGAGAAACATAGCGTCTTGCAAGAGTATTGCGCCATGACGCAAGCAGAGATTTCCAGGAGGCGCAGCTGCACGGTTTCTGCCGTGCGGTGGTGGGGGTTTCCAGCGAAGCGAGTCGGTTGCATGATGTGGCGTGAGGGGAATTCCGAGTAGGCTCCGCCACACGTGCTATTCTGAAAACTTAGTTGGTAATACAGATTCTGAGGACTGAGCCGCTGCTGTGTAGAAACTTCAGAGATATGCGTCTTGAATAGAATTTAAAAAATATGATTATGAAATAGAAAATAGCTTGCACTGACAAAGTCAATAAATGAAAAAAGAAATCGCCGGGCTTTAAACTGTAGGACCGCCGGGACAGAGTCGCTGCAGAGACAGTGTAAATGCAGACTGAGCAAACTCAGCCCTTCAGAAAAGAATTTTAAGTGATTTCATCTGAATTAAAGGCCAGTAAACTGTGACTTCAGCCGCTCTTGTGAGTCCAAGAAGTGCGTAAATCCGGACGTATAAAATCGGTTGTCAGTGGCAGCCCCTGACAAAAATTGATGGTGTAAATTGATGTAAAATATTTACGAAATACCAACGCGTTTGGTTCAATACATTTAGATTTATCAGTCAAAAAAAAAAAAAAACAGTAAAAACTGTATGTGGCGTAGGGGGGGAAATTATCTGAGCAGGTTTTCTTAAGTTCCAGAATCCCTTCACCTCATCATAACCATAAATAGTTGAAAGATGAGTAAAAGTTTAAAATAAATAAATAAAAATAAATTTTAAAAATAGAAAGATAAACAATATTTGAAAAAGAGTCATTTTCGTTTCTGAGTTATAGAAAACTTATTTGCATCGGTACACGAATTGCAAGAATGTTTTTTTTTGCATTGCTAACAAAATAGCACCTCGCCTTTACATCTACTCTTACTGTTACAAGCCAAAGGAGAGTTCAACAAAACGTGCGCATAGTGAAGCTACATTTACGTTCAGAAGCAAAACAAGGGGCCATCTCGGTATTTGCTCAATTGATCAGGGAAATTGGACAAAAACCTGACCGAGATGGGGGGTCACTGACCCGGAAGCTGAAGTACATTATTTGTTACAAACATATTAAGTCTTTTAAAAAAAATTATACAAAACAAATGCAAACTAATTCATTCTATATCACTGTATTGTTAAAATTGTAATTATTTTTCTTTTTGATAATCAATATAGTCTCTAATTGTATAGATACATTCACAACATTCTCACGACGTTTGCTCACACCTGCCCTCTGGGATCTTGTCATCAGCTCGCGTAGCACACCGTGTGTGCGTAAGCGATCTGGAAGTCATTTGCATGCTCTTTGACCTGACGGTTGTGACACACTCCCCAGGTATTTGAGTTGTTTTCTGACTTCACGAAGATATACGCCCCTCTGCGTTCAGCTCCGCACGTAGTAGTCTATGGTTTGCCACTGCCTTTGCTTTAGAAATGTGGATCCTATGTGGAAACGCCAAGTAAACCAGTAGATGGACGGATCATTTACTCTAATCGAATTTTAAGTTAATACAATTTTTTTTGTCTGAAAATGTTTAGTGAAATGATTTGATTGTCACGTAAATATTCAACAGCAGGATTAATATTCTACAGCAGGAGCATGATCTGTAGACGTCCAAGCACAACAGTTAAACATGAGTCGAAGAAATTATTTTCTATAAAGTTGCCACAAACCCAAAGCCTTACAGCGTATTTTAGCGGTTTCAACACTTTTTTTCTGAGCGCCTTTCTAAGAGTCTGAGTTGCTTCAGAATCATTGAATTTAGTGATCCATGAGTGATAGTAACTGTTGCGAGAATGATACTTCAGACATACTCAATTATACTTGAGAGATATTCCATGACACTCTGTGATACTTGAGGTGTATGCATTTATTTGAGTGTTACTCAATGACACTCAGAGATACGTCAGTGATACTCAATAGTACTTGAGTTACATTCAGTGATAATTGAGTGATACTTAGTGATACTTGAATGATACTTGAGTGATTCTCAGTGATACTTGAGTAATGCTCAGTGATTCATGAGGGATGTTCAGTGATACTTGAGTCATACTCAGGGATATTTGAGTCATACTCTGATAATACTTAGTTTTACTTGAATGACACTTCAGTGATTCAGAGTGCCTAAGCGGCAGAGTGTCTAAGCGGTAGAAGAGCTCCGTGCTCATGGGTTAGCCGCTGGATGACATCCGCACGCATCCCCTCCCCCCTCCAACCAGCGGCCTCGCAAAGTGCACGCGCGGCGCGGCGCCCTAAATTCGGCGCCGAGAGGTCGTTTGTCAATCGATCAATAAGTAATGAGCCTAATTCGACTGTGTGCAGTATTGACGGCCCCGCATGCGACCGCACACCGCTAATGAAACAGCACCTGGCCGGGGCGCGCGCGGGCGAGCGCGGGCGGCGCCGCCGACCGCAGAGACGGCGCTCTTCGCCCGGCGACGGACTCGCCGCGCTCATCGCTGCTCATCGCTGCTCACCCCTTCAGAACCACGCCGCGTCGTCCCCGGCGGGGCAGCGCCACTTGCGGCGAGCGGTCCCGGGTCGTTGGGTTCTTATGCCCGACACAGGTGCGTTGTTGTGAGGCGTCGAGGCCTTTGAAACTTCCGCTTCCCCAGTTACTCAGGTTTTTTTTTCAGTTAAATGACACAGGCTGGGAAAGAAAATACAGAGTCATCGAAAGTATTTTTTGAAAATTTCCAATTTTGTATCATTTATATTTTGTATAATTAGAATGATGATGATTTAATCATTTGAATTGACTTGAAAAGGGCTGAGGTGAAAGGGAACAAGTAATTTTTTGCAACTTTTCACCGGAAAGGAAACATTAACATACATACTCGTCACAACCATACATAACCATACTAACACATATTAATTATTTGCCGGGCTGGTAGGCTGTGGTCCAGTTGGCCCTTCAATGCCAACTGGACCACGCCCTAGCAGCCCGGAAAATTTATCTCCTATTGACTCCGGCCGTGAATGCCGACGACGCTATACATACTAACACATGTTATATTATCCTGTCCGATTGTTTGTGTGAATTCACTATGATAGCATACACCCTGTTAGGACGTGAGCCCTTTCTTTGTAGAATTTGCGCTACCTAAAAGAACAACTTTACAAAATAAAACAAATTCATTATTCACTTGTGTCCTTTCCCCTCATGCTGATTCAATTTCAAAAATACTTTTAATAAGAATTAATTTTTGTAAAGCGTTCTAAATGATAGTATATATCTATATTTGATCAGTGTCTCGTCATCATAATTATTTTATGATAATGTGAGAATTTTATGAGAATTTGAACTTCTTATCCTTTTATCAAATATTGAATCGCACTTCTAGTCCTGTTTTTATTATTTCATGTACAAATAGTAGCACGAAGAGAGGTTATGTAATGTTCTCGTGATGCTGCAATAAATTTGAGACGATCCACCTTTCACATATTTTCGTCATTTTAAAAAGGTAAATTATTGTTGATGTAATTAGTTTGATAGCTGGCGAGTAGGAAAAAATGTACACCGTCCAACACCCTAAAAGGTACAATTAATAGAAATTCAGAATATGAATTTTAGCAATCAGTAAATAACCTACGTTTAATATAATAGTTCATAATTATTGACAGGATTGGCATTTTATACAATATTATGTTGTACACATAAATGCATGTGACGAAAATATCAATGAAATGAGTAGTCAGCTAGATAGAACGAAACGTCAGATCAACTTGTTCCCAACGTGAAAGTTCAGCTAACTCATCTAACTTCAATTTCATCAAAATTTCATTACGAGTTTAAAAGCATTCGAAACTTTTCCGGCAAAGTATACGATGCGTAGTGGCACTTACCCTCAGTTTCGGAACTGCCGCACATTCATTCAAAATGCACGATACGAATTAATCACATTTCGGGAACCCTGGATATAATTTACATCATTTTGCATTAAATTACTAACAGGCTGCAACGATACGTTGGCGTACATAGAAATATTCAGAATTGGATTTGGATCTTCAAAGCGTCGATGGCAGGTTTTCTTGGAATTCTCGACGGATTTCTCTTAACTCATCGAAATGAAGGCTTATAGGAATACAAGTTAGATGTTGTTATTTTAAGAATAAATAATAAATGTTGTGCTTATGTATACGCGTTTAGCTACACCCACAAATTGTGGAATAATCAACTCTGAAAAAAATCATTAATTTGTATTAATAACAGACTACAATAATATATTATTTTGACATCCTTTATCTAAAAACACTGAATAGAATTTTAAAGAAAATGTGAACTTTATGTGTAAGATTATTCATTAACACTTTTTTTTTAGATTCCTCTTAATGATCCCTCTTAATTTAATTCCAAAATTACAGACAATACCTATATGTATAAAATACAACTATACACTTCGCAGAAAGCTGAACCATAATTTACTCTCGTCTGTATATCAAAATAAAAAAAGGTAATTGTGTCCTGTAGAGGCTTGCGCTTAGCATTGTAATTCAAAAAATACTACTAGTAATTTCAAAAAATTTACTTAATACATATTTTAAAGAATTGGCATTAGCAGCCACTTTTGCAGATAGAGAGATTATTCCATAAAACTGTATACTTTTCCACTACATCTAAAATGAGCAATGCTAATACGTTTTCAGTGCCTAAAGTACTGCATTTCGTTTAATTGACAAAATAGGCTTTAATAAATTTTTCAGAATTTATTCCAATGTTACTGGCAAATACGTAATATCTTCAAATGTATGACGATGACATTACTTCTTGGGAAAAAAATAATCTTGAAAACATTGAATTACTCCAAATAAACATGAAGTACGTTTAGAATTTTAATAATCTATCACAAACGTTTTTGATAGATTCATATGAATAAACTGTTTCTTTCTCGAATTGACCAAAATAATGATTTTTTTCAAATTTGTACACGAATCTTTGACAGTTAGTTCCCAAATACTGCCACCAAAATAATGAAAAGCCAAAATAATAATTTCAAAAAGTTATTGTTGGTAATTTTCTGCAGTCACATCAAGATATATATAATTTATTATATGTAGTCTCTATCAGAGTAGCGAGTTTTGTTGAACGTCAAGAAACAATTTCGAAGACTGTTCACTTACGATAATACTAAGATTACTTGTGGTTTAGTTTAACAAAGTTAAATATTAAATCAGTTTTAAAAGGTACTGAAGCACACGTGGCGAAAGTTACAACAATGGAAATGATACCAACATGCGAACGCAGAATAATCAGTTATTGCTACACTAGCCGCATATGGAAAAGAATCAGAAACGAAGTGCAAACAGGACGTTTCATTCAAGGATTTTAACGTGTAGGAAATATTCTGCTGTTACAATAATTTGGAATAATTTTATTAGTGTATCTCCTTAACCAAGAAATGCTAGTGCCTCAGAAAACTTTAAATCATCACGTGCTAAGACGTTAAAGGTAAACTTATCCGCCATAACACCATGTAATATTACATTTCGTCTTTTAAGATTGTTCATCTCAAGTGCTATTTGCACACGTGCGTGACAGCACCGTTTTGGAAAGCAATTCGACGAAGTGTGTGCTGTGTCGCCGCGACGACGCGAGGAGCAGAGAGTGCGACGATGCAACGGAATCGCCCAAGTTGCTGCAACTCGGCGCTAAAAGCCCCAACTTGGCTGTTCGCGTCGCTCGCGCGGCGGCGGCGTCAGGCAGCCACGCCTAAACCGATCACGCTCCGCGCCCCACCACTTCCGCCGCAGGCCCCGCTTCCGCCTCCTCTGCCGCTTTCTTCCACCCCCACCCTTTTGTCTCAGTTCCTGCCACTGCCTCCGCCGCTATCACATCTATCCCCTTCACTAAGTCACAACCATCGACGCCGTTGCCACTTCCAAAGCCACAGCTTGCACCTTATTTGCCGCTCCCTCCCACCACCGCCACTACCACTACCACAACCACCCCCGCTATAGCTCCCATTTCCTTCACACCTTCCACCGTTTGCATTGCTACGTCGGCCGTACAGCCACCGCTTGCGCCTTCCCTGCCGCTCCCTTTCCTAACCCCTTTTGTCTGTAGCCCTGCCTCCTCCACCGCCATCGCCTCCATCTCCTTCACTCCGTCACAACCACCGACGCCGCTGTCACTTGCGCAGCCGCAACTGCGACCGCTTCCACCATCGCTAACGTAGCTACGTGGGCCACAACCCTCACTGCCTCCACTCTGACCTCCACGACAACTGACGCCATTTCCAACTCTAAGGTCACAATCGGCACCATTGTCACTTCCGACACCGTCGCAGGTACCCCACTCCTTTCGACGTAACCCTTACCACCATTTTCATACAAGTAGATTCTCTGTCGTTTCACAAACCCGCTGTCACCACTATTTTCTTTAGCACTGCCACTACTGCATCTGCTCCACCTCTGTAACTCCTCCACAACCACCTCCCTCAGCACGGCCTCAACTACCATGTCCGACGCTCCAAAGTCACTGATCCCGCCTTGTGTGCTTGCCACAATTCACCACCCCATCGTCACTCTACTGTCTGCAGCAAAGTTCGCTTCGGCCACAGCCACTACTGCCTCCTACTCCTCCACCCCACCACCATGGCCATCATTACCGCCGCTGCCACTCGAATCTCCACCTCAGCTACCTCCTTCCCTGGACGCCCAACCCAACAACCATATCGTCGCCTCTATGCTCCCATTACCACCACTACCGCTATCGCCATTTCTACTACTTTTACCATCGCTACCACCGTCGCTTCAGTCGCTGCCATTATCATCTTTCACTCCGATTACAGAACTGCTTTACGTCTCTACTGACATCCAGAGCTTTATGTTTGAAAGTTTCCCTACGTATCTTCAAGTACTTCTGTAATTTGTTTTGAGGTGAAACGATAGCAATGAGGAAGGTCATTGGGAAGAGATGTTGAAATAAATAGGAAGAGATGGTGGTCTGATTTAAGAAATACGCATTTCTACTTCACTGCGACAAACAAACCACCGCTCTTTACACCCTCAACAGCCACCAATTTCATTTTTGATCCCCCAGCTATCACTGCCGATACTACTACATCCGTTTTCAATACAATTACCGTCACTGTCTTTAAATTATCTGTATAACAGCCACAACACATTTTATCTGCTTTATCTTTCTTACATCTCCACCTTTTCTTTTCCTCCACACGTGTCCCTGTTCCACACTCACCCCCTACGTTTGCATCAGTGTTGTTATGTTCTACTTCTCCGGCCTGACAAGTTGGGGGATTTAAGTCAATAACAGTTTTTTCCACCAGTTTTTGTACAAAATAAAGCAATTTCCTATAGAACAGAAGAACCTCCCAAAATTACTCAGACATCTTCTGAGCCTGAAACGCTTCCCTCCCGTGCGTCTCTCGGCACAGCTCGTGCGGCTCCCGACTGGCGCGCGGTCGACTGGGTTCCTACCCCGGGACCGGAGTTCGCTGCACTGAACTTCACCCTCTGCCGACCTGAACACACTCGCTGTCTGGAACTGTACTACCTCTTGGCGCTGGCCGGCCCGTTTCGTAGGGTGCGCTAGGCAGAGACTCGTGCCCTGCCACAGGGCTGACGGCGCGTGTCCCGGCGCTTTCTCCCCTGCCGCCCGAGAGCGCGCGCTGCCCATGGCGAGTTCGAATGCTGGCCACAAGGGTAACTTCCGACTTTGATTCCCCACCTTCCTTGGCAAACAATAACTCCTTTTGCTAAAACTTCCATTTCCTTTTATCTCCATCTTTGCTTTCTCATCGGCCTATTAACTCCTCTCTATCTGCCTTTCTTTCCACCCCTTCTTCTTTCGTTTCTACTCTCCGCGCCCCACCATCTCTTCGAGTCTCAACATTTCATTCCGCACCGTGGGAAACTCTTTTGACATCTTGTTACCACCTTTACTAATATTGCTGCCACTGTTCCCATCCTCCGTCGCTGCCTCCATTCACTTGTTGACCTTGTCATCCCAGTTGTCTATTTTTGCAGCCTCCACAGTTAACTACACCGTCTCTTCCATCTGCAGCCCCTATCTATTTGCCACTTCGTCTGACTACATCGGCACACTGCCACTACTTCAATAACATCACACCCTCATTTAGCATTACGTTTTTACTCTCTCTCTTCCAATTCCACCATTGGCAAATTTCCTTCTCCACCCATGTGACCATTTCCTTCTTGTCCCTGCATGTACTATTAAAATTATCTCTCGTCATTTTGTCTCTACCATCTACGTCTCACCCGTTCCCTGAATTATACTTTCCTTTCGACTCTCTCTCTCTCTGCCGATTTCTCTCTGACTCTCGTATTCTCTCTCTGCTTCCGACTGTCTGCTTACGTCTGTATATTCAATTCCGACTTTCTCTGTTTGCCTGCGTCTCTATCCTGCTGATTCCCCTCCGTCTCTCTCCCTCCATTTCTTTCTGCCCTTCCAACTATCCCTCCCTCCATCTCCCCCTCTCTTATCTGCCTCCTCCCCTCCTCGTGCGCCGCATTGCTTTGACGAAGGTGCTGCTTGCGAGCGCCTAAGAGTCTGGCAGAACTCCCCTCCTCTCCTCCCCCTTTTTCTCCTGCCACCCCTCTTCTCCATCACTTCAACACTCTTCCCTTAAGTGTTCTTATCGCCTTACACCGCTAGGGGGGCTTTTTTGTTTCTTCTCCTAGCGATTTCTTTTTTAAATTTCGCTTTCGCTGTCGTTTTTATCATTCTTCGTCCTTCTCATCCTCTCTGACGAAACCGATTTTTGAATAATTTAACTTATAAATTAAATATTTGAGGGTGAAGAATTATTTCAAGACATTCAAACAATAAAATTGCATTGTAATCGGATTATTCATTTGGTTTTTTATGCTTTTGTCCTTCGATAATAATTTCGCATTATATTCATGTATGTTATTTTTAAATCATTAGTAAAATATTACAAAGTCATGTAGCTAGTTTTAGTGCTCAAATTTACAATTCGAAAGAAATGATCGAAAATTTTTGCCTGTAAAAGCGTCTAAATGTTTCAAAAACTGCATATTTTCACCACTCGAATCCATCCTAACGTCTCTAAAGAGGAGCCAGCCACTTTTCACAATTTACGAAAGACAGGGAGCTCCAACTCCCATTTCTCTTTCCCGCGATGCAAAACTCAAGGGGAAAGAGATTGGGAGAGATTATAACAAGTACTGTAGTTGGAAACTAGCTGTCTGAGGGACTACTACGGCAACGTTCAACAAAAGAGCCGCAGAAAAAGCGCCGTTGATTTTAACAATGTTGGCATAAATGCTCTAGCATTATAGAAGATTAAATGCAATCAAATTTCCTTGTCCAGATATCTACTACATATTTAAAACGTTAACTATTTTTGTTTAGAAACAAGTTGTAACTTTCTACTCCACCAAATTCCGTGATTTTTGCTTTAAATAAAAGGTAGTGTGTTTCGTACGTTTCATTGCTGGTTATCATTAATCGATTTTATACTGTAAACCCTATATTTTTATAATATCGAAAAAATAATAAAATTAAAAGTTTTCAGCCTCCATTTGTTCATTACGTCACGGACGACGTGCGATCATTTCTTCTTCCTTGTCCAATCCTTTCTCTTGAGAAACGTACGCTTACAAATGATCTTTACTGTCCAGGTGATGGAGCGTCGAAAGCTGCGGTGCCGACATTTCCACCATCTTTTCGTGGTCTTCTTCACGGTTGGTCTGTTGGGGGTTAGCAAGGCCAGGGCTGGTCAGGATGGTCGAAACGTCGGAACCACAGCCTTCGACGCGGCATCACTCGGACAGCCAAGAGCATTTGCATGACTGTGGCCGCGGAAGCTTACATGCACTGCACAGCACTATCACTCATTTCAGAAGGCCAGTCGGGAGGTTAGAGCTCATCCCGGCCAGAGCTACTAAAGAGACAAGCGTCAAATACGGGATGCTGCTGATAACCTGCCAGTCCTTCGATTTTCTCGCCTTCTCGCATCACTTACATATGTCAAAACACTCGAACCCTATCACGATACATATCCTCTTGCTGTTTTCATGCCACTTCCCTCTGCCACACCAACACGTCCACCTCGACCCCACACATCACACTGCACATCACTTCATTCCACCATTATGCTCAGACGTATGGGCAAGCGCAGCCTAAAAAAAGTGTGGGGCAGCAAAATATCTGGACCCCCTTTACGTTAAAGTTGTTTCCTTAGTTCGTATATACATCCCCTGGCCATATTAATACGACCACTTTATATTTTCTTCATTTTTCTTGGTAATATTTTGTAATGATGTCTTATAAACGAACCTTTTGAGTAGATTGACATTGGAAAAGGGGTTCATGTTCTATTAATGTCTTAATTTCTTATTTTTTTCTTTGGAAACAGGTTTGTTGGCGTTCTTATCACAAAACAAACAAAAAATTAAGTAAAGATTACATTACATTAAAAAAAATTATTAAAAATACAATTTTATAATACAAAACACCTGTAATACCGTAGAAAAAAATGTTTCCACATATTCACGAAAGAGTTGCCGCTATTGAAAAGCATCAATTGACGTACTTACAAGTTTTACCTTAAAAAAGAGAGAAGAGAGCAAATTATTGAATTTTGCTGGAGGTGACAATCCTAGGCTTCCGTCCGTCTAGGAGTTCGTGCACCCATTCGTGCATTCACTATCGGTGGACCACTTCCCGTCCACGAAGAGTCGAGACTAATGAGGTGTTACTCGAACTGATGGCTTTTATTCAGATACATCAAGAATATTGTAAGAAATATCTCCTTTTTTAGCTCCAGTTTTGCATTTTTAGCTCTGAAATTTAGCGGTGGCCGCGCAAACTATGCACCCCAGCGCCATCGTATCGGTTGACACCAGAAGTACCTGCAACAACAGTGACAGCGAAACGGCACAAGGCACCTAGGCGGTGATTACAGGTTGCTGGAGATCGTATCGCCAGGAAACCGCTGTTTGCATTATCCGGTGTAGGACTTGGATCATTTGGAAGGAAATGGTTCATATCGTCGCATTGGCACTCAATGGGATACATTTTCCTGTTTTAGGGTAATGTTGATGTGTGTAGCATACAGGATAGTACTAATGTGATAATTCCCTTTTGTAGGGTAATTTCAACTACACAATTATATTCTAATGTAATCATACTAATGGAACGTATGTTGTAAAATAGGACTTTACAAACGTACATTTTTTAAAAATAAGTCGTCCCTTAATGCGCTGAAAGAAAATACTCTTTAGCAGAACAGTTCCGAAAGAATTCGGATTAGTTCCTCCAACGCCGAATTCCGGTGTGGGCGGTGACCCTAAAAGAACATACGACGAGGCGAGTTGCGACCACTCACTTTTTGTACTTTTTATTATTTTTATTAAAATTATTATTCTTAAAACATTATTTTTACGTACTGAGGATGAAAAATAATATGTTCTTTTCTGTTCCTTTTCATTTACAACTTGTGTAGTAGAAAGTTCTAACATATAAGCATTTTTTAAACAGTTTAAAAACTAACAAAGAAGCATCACTCAATTCCGTGCGAAAAAATTGAAAATAAAAACAATTTCACGTGTGTAAGTCTCAATTCCTGCAATTTATTCAACAGCTCTAAAAGTTTGCACTCGCGCCATAAACTCTGAATTACTGAGCATCATGAACATCATAAATAACACTTGAATATATGTCACTAATTGGAAAAATTAAGAAGCGAAAAAGATTGGTTAGATGTTGGAAACAGTTATATATTGTAGGAATTGTTTTGTTAGTTCATTTTATATACAGAAATCAAGAATACTTCATTAATCGTCTTTAATTATCGGTGTTTTCCGCTGAAAATTCATTAATATATATATATATATATATATATATATATATATATATATATATATATATATATTTTAATCATAATAAAGTTTAAAAAATCTGCGTTTCCTGGCGGAAATGGATTTTAAGTTGAACCATTTTCAGTGTTGCCAGACAGCTAGATAATCTCTTACTCAAAGGCACAAAAAATTACTAATTTTCCAGTTTGAAAGCCACCGAAAGCTGTTTGTCTATTTACGGACACAAAATCGAATGGGTTCCTTTCAAAACGCTCAAGAAGAGCATTTTTTTCGGCCATTTGCACACAGATCGACTCTACGGTCTTGTCTGACGTCACACGCTATAAATCATCACAGGGCATAGAGACCACACCATCAGTCACACGCAATGGTAGGACAGAGATTATCACACAGGATATTTCTTAACAGCACAAACCGGATACGTAAAATCGTCTGCCTCTTCTCCGATCTCTTCCAACCACTCGTCAGTGGCGTCGGTGTAACACGTGCCGTCATCTCACAGCATCTCGCGACTGAGGTCTTCCCTGTCCTTTATCTCCGCGTCGCTCAACGCTCCAAAATTTCGCCCATTACCTCCCCTCCCCCCGTCGCGAGAATACGCCTCGAAAATCCGCCGCGCTGAGACGGGATCGTAATCGTTTCTCGATACATCGAAACGATTCTTGAAGTGCTTTCAGAAAACACTTTCGCGCACTTTTCGCGTCTTTCCATTGCCTCGTGATAGACACTAGCATCCCATGAGGTTCGTGTATAGGAGGAGGATTTTTTACTCAGGAAAGGGTCCCTTTTGGGTTTTAATCACTAAAAGAAAATACGAAACGAAACCTAAAAACTAGCAGTCAATTTTCGAATCTTTAGTGACTTCAATACACAGTAAAATTCAACATTGACTAAAGTTATTTTTAATTTATCAAAGAGTCAATAATAACGGTGATATAACATAGGTACAACTAAAGAAATAAGATTTAACTAATGAATAGAAATGAGAAAAATTTATGTGAGAGTGAATCAGAAAAAAATTTGAAACCCCAGTTCATTTGGAAGACAGTAGGTCAATATCAGCCAAAATATACCCTCAATTATTTAGATGTATAGTATCCTGTGGAGGTGGAAGAGAAAATAATATTATGAACACAGAATTATTAAAGAAATTCATTCGATAACCTGAAAATCCTCTTTTGATTTAATACAGCTGTTCACTTAAAAAATCTCGATATTTCCAGCAGTTTTTGTGTTATCCACTAATATGTGCTTATCGAGCTCGAAACTGTTTCACAGTTCTTGGACTTGTAATGAAGGAGGGTCTTCCAATAAGTGTCATGAGGAGAGAATGTGTCACGAACAAAGTTTGAGATACCCCAAACAAAGTCACCCTTTAAAAGAGACAAAGAGAGGGAAAACCTTCAGAGCAAGAGCGAAATTGCTAATCAAGAAAGAGATTGTGGATGTCATGGACACGGTATAAGCAAAAATTCTTTAAAAGTATTGTTACACCCTACAGTCTTCGGAGCAGTACCCTCACAAACGGACCATAGACCGCGCGCGTTCTCACATTCCTCTGCCTTGTCGTGTCCTCTCCCCTTACACATACACTCTTACACTAAGACGCACTACACTACCACGCACGCCGGGAGACCCGTCAACAGCTAAGCGGTTTTCCCGGCCGGGGCGGTGCCCGCTGGTGGGAGATAGCTGGTTGGGAAAAACTCCATTAGCCGACGGTAGGTCAGCGCCGGATCTCGCCCCACATCGGGGGAAAGATCACCGCCACCTCCCGAGCAACAAACATGCATCACACTTACGGGACTAATGATCCTGGTAGTTGACGTACCCGGAATCATCAAATTATCAATCAATCAACCTACAGTCGTCGCAGCAATAGTATGAAGCACAGGGTTATAGATTCTCCACTCCTTGTTCCATCAGGCGACTCCCGCTCCACGAAGCACCCCACCACCCCCTCCCCCGCTTCTAAAGCCCCATGCGTCAACGTCTCGCAGTCCCGGGGGCACGTGTTCGATACGACCTGCCTCCCCAGCCGCCTGCTTTGTCTCCCAAAGTGCAACGCGACCAACTAAAAGGCGTATTTTTTCCTCTTTTACTTTTTCCCTTTTAATTTTTTTTTTATTCTTGGTATGTACTCCGCCTTTAAACTCCGCTCTGGTTTTGGAGGCCGCGTCGCCCACTTCCCCCGACTGCTCATTAAGCTAAGTGCCCGCTGGCGAACCTGCCCCCTCCCCCCCCATGAGTGGCAGGGTGGGGCACGGAGGGGAAGCACACTTCACGGCGAAAGGAGAAGACGTTATTGCGTGGGGACTGGTAACCGAAAGCAAAATGTAGTGTATGAAGAGGCCAAGTTATGAATTTGCTGAGCGCCGATCGAAGACCACTACACTTGAAGAAGTTCTCTCGAGTTATTAGCCCGAGCACACCGCTCGAAGGGCGTAGAGGGGGAAGGGTGGGCTGGAAAAACCTCTCGGAAAGTTTGCTCTTGCGGGAGCTGTTATGTACGTTCGGGTACTGTTCGTGTGAGAGGGAAGAGGCAAAATAGGGGAAGCCGTGAAGGCATAGGTATAATGAATTTAAAATGTAGATGATGTGCCGTAAGTCTGATTATTATAATCCCCTCTGCAGATACTATCTCAAAATAAAATGTTGCAAACTCTCTGGAGAAGTAGACCGAACAGCCGATCCGGTGGCTGAGATCGCTAAGGTAGTAATGTCGTAGTGATCTCGGACCGAAGGATCGCGGGTTTGAGTCCCTCCTCGGACATGGTTGTATTGTGTTGGTCCTTTAACCCTCTATCATCATCATATCGTGTCATCCTCACAGTTACCATACCGTTACAAGCAAAAGTGGTCGCTAATGACTTAATAGTTGATGCGACCTTAAATAACAAAAAAAGTAGAGGGGGCGAAAATCAGTATTTTTACGTTCTCCCTTACTACTTGCATATAGTAAAGATAGTGTTTTGTAATGCTGCAACGAAATTGGAGTTCTTTGATTGCAAAACTAATCTTGTCGGACCATGGTAATGAAAAGTAGATACATATTGTTTATTTATGTAATAAATTATTTATTTTAACGCGTAGCCAAAATCTATATTTTTGCGTTTATACCGAAAAATTAATTGAGGACCAAGATCTGCTTGTCCGTCATATGTAGTCAAAGGTTGTGCCTAATTCGATATCGTATTTTATTTTTCTTTATATTAGTATTTCTTTATCTTTTCTTTGTGATCGAATTTACTTCTCTTCTTAGCTGTTCGCGTTTATGTAAGAACAAAGAAACCATCAACATAACCACAACAATGCATTAACGCCTATTTCTAGGCTCACATTCGTAAAGACAAAAATAACAGCAGGAAAACAATAAAGCACAAAATGAGAAAATAAGTGATTTACTTTACCTCTGTACTTAAGAAAAATTTCCTTAAGAATACAGGTTGATGTGATTCAGGGGTATAAAATGTACAAAATAACTCTACATCGACATACTTGTAGATCCAATAAAAGCATTCCTCTGCAATGGTGCTGAGACTAAATTCTAATTCATAGATTTGACATTCCAATGCATAGAATAATTAAATGTCAATAATCTAAAAACCTTTTATTGAAGATTAAATTTCACAAACGGTGTTCAAAATCCACAATTGTTTGCTTTTATCATGCACACTCATTTAGGTCACACTATTTTTCGGTTTATTTGTTAATGCTGAAGGTTTCCTAAAAGATTCTGAAGATTCCGGAAAATTCTGAAGGCCATCTAAAAGATGTTTTTCAAATTACTTGAAATTTTTAACCACTTAAAAACGCTTTAAAAACATCAAAAAACGAAAGAAGTGCATCTTGACAGCAGAAAATGATGTTTATCATAATTAATGCTAACTACATTACTACAAGTTTAAAGTTCGGTACACTGATACCCGATCGGCAATTTGGTACAAAATACATATAATGGTGGATAATTAGAAAATATCGGGAATCCAAAACAAAATTATTCCAAAAATTCCGAAAACTAACCTTAAAAAATCAAATAGTGTACACACGACGAAGTAACAAATTTTTATGCACTCAACAAAATAATTTTAAATTTTAATCAATTTTTTAAAAATCTGTTAGTGCAATTAACTAGAATATTTCTTATCGTCTCTTAATTTTGAAACTTTAAAAAAATGTACGTTACGCTGATGAAAAGTATACAATCACAAGCAGTTAATCAACGTTCGGGTGAACCGATGAAACCTAAAATTTAGTCGGGAACTATGTGTACGCATTTTTCTGTTTCACAGTCTCCGGGGAGCCGACCCCAGTTCCAGTCGTGTGTCTTCTCAACGGAGTGCGATAAAAGTAATACAACGGTTAGCCAGGCGCGGAAACAAAGGTAAAATACATACGGCTTAGTATTTACTACGCACTAGTCATTAACGCGTGCGTGCGCCCGTGGGGAGCGCTCGGTCGTTGGTGGTTGAACCACCGCCACCCACCGCAATGGGTGGCTCCATTACCCTGTCGACCTCACCCAGCGCCGCGGGCTCTAATAAACCAGCACCAGCTCAATAAAACAGGCGCGGCACAATTTTACGCACGAGCGTAAATTACGCACCATCGTGATACCAATTTTAATTAGCGAAGACGAACGTTTGATCACACGTTTTGGATTTTACAACCGACGCACGCATACCACAAATGTTAATTATTTATCGAAGGATCATAAAGAGAAATGAGATTTATTAAAAATACTTATAATACACTGTCAAATACACTACTAACAATTAAATTGTCTGTAATTAATTTTTATAAAAAAAGCTTCCAATTTATCATTTAATGCTTGCCTTTGTCCATAATAATCCAAAACATGTTTACGTGACTAGTCAGTCCAAGTCATTTGTCGTGCACTAGTACAAACAACCGTGAAGCGACAAACGAGTTTGTCGAGCGAGTTTGAAGCGGTTGAACTGATTAAAATTTTGGTGAATATTTTTAAATTGATACCTTTTTACTAGATTAGCTTCTTACAAAATACTCACCCAATTAATTATTTCACTTCAATTAAGTAAGCTAATGAAGGTAGAGAAATTAGTCAATTTCATTTGATGAAAATAAACCAAGTATCGTGCTTTGCTTTCTTCGATTTATAGCATCGTTACAACTTACATCAAAATAAAAAAATCGGCGATAGGTGTAAAGTTTTGCTAAGGTTGAGGAAAAGTCAAATGATGTTTGAAATGAAAGCAAAATAAATTTTTTAATAAATAATCATTTGAATAATCAACATTTTTAAAACAGCAAATGTAATGAAATTTTCTTTAATATATTGAAAATTTTGTTTTAATAATCTGTACCATGAGTACCATCGAGTTACCATGATGAGTGTGATTCTTGGGTCCGGGCTCACATGTGTGAGAAGACATACTCACTGATTCCCTGCGTCTTCTTAGAGCGATCATAACAGAGTGCTTTGCCATCCCCTTCTTCTGAATGGAATGCGCCACGGCTATCGTAAGCGGTGAATAATGTTAAAAACATCTATTATCATCATGTACGGACCATGGATGGAAAAAACGATCAGATGGAATTCTGAAGAGAAGAGAAGCTAACCACGACTCAACCACAAAATAAATTGCCCCTGTCAACCGCCATGGGTGGTATAGTACGCGGCGCAGCTTCAAGCTTCTACACCTCCGAAACAAGCACAGCGTTTCCTCCCTGCTGCCGAATTCGTCATGTGCGCCAGTTGCGCCAAGTCACCGCTCAGTACCCGCCATTAAACCAGCAGCTTCCTTCACATCATAAACCCCCACGAGGTAATATTTCTGCGCACCGCCCGCCCGCTCGCAGCACTTAGCGCAATGGGTCACTCACACGTCAATCCGTCCTCGTAAACATTCATTTGGGGCGCCCGCGACCTTTCCACGCCGCCAAGTCCTGCGATTGGCACTCGCCGGCCAAAAATCACCTGCAGCGCCACCGCCAGACAAACGAGCAGCGGCGCGCGTCACGCACTTACGCGCCTTTTACGTCACGCGCTGGCATTTGGACGTCACCGGCGCACCGCCCCCGCACTCTGTGCGCGACAGCCCGCTGCACTGCGCTCCGACAGAACGAGCTCTCGATACATTAAATAATAAATAATAAATAATAAATAATAAATAATAAATAATAAATAATAAATAATAAATAATAAATAATAAATAATAAATAATAAATAATAAATAATAAATAATAAATAATAAATAATAAATAATAAATAATAAATACCAAATAACAAATAATAAATAACAAATAATGAATAATAATAAATAATAATAAATAAATTAATTAACAAATTATTTCCTTTATTCGTTGTATTTTCCATCTACCGATGGCGCAGGGCAGCTAGTGTCTGAATGCGACCTACCTAACTAAGTAGTTAGTGTGAAACATCCGTCAGCGTTCGGACCCGCAGGTCGAAGATGCTTTAGTGGCAATGAATGTTATCAAATATCCCTCACGAAGAGTGACACTTCTCGGGGATTGTCTTGATTACAGGGCATTGTGCCTTATGCGCGTGGGGAATCAATCTACCGTTCCGCCCTAAGGATAGCTGAGAGCCTAACAAGGGTCTACTGCAGCCCTTTCGGGAGCTTTAATGTAAAAATGTTAATCATTAGGAAATAAAACACAAGATCGATCAAAGCATTAGAGCTTTTTAATTCTCACATTCACCACCCATTACTCACGGATCTAAAATGTTGACTACTGTTCCAAATCCAGGAAGAGGCAACCAGATACGAGTTCCCCGTGCCAGTATGGCCCCTAGTGCGACAATCGTGTTAATAAACTGCCTTCCGAATTTTTTGTCTCTCTGGGTGTTTTGGGAAGTAGGTATCCGCTGGGTAAAAGGATAAATCCATGAAAATTCACCACATGATTGCATATGCCGCAGGTTTATGAATACAATTGAGTCTAGTTTCAAAACGTGACTTTTCCACCTTTTTTGAAAAGTGAGATATTGGTTACCAATAGGGGTCCGTTGCAGTTATGCGTCGTCCTATAAAGTGATTTGTAACAAAACGCTCGAGTTGAATACAGAGGACCTCCTCTTTTTGTTCATTGCAGAGGGCTTCGTAATATTGTATTAATATCAGAACGCTATACTTCTAAAATATTAATTTAGTTGCAAAGTACGATCTTTCCAATCTAGCAATCTGAGATCCTTGTGTCACTATGTTTTGGTGCCGTATTATATCATAATTAAAATGTATCATTCTACAAAAATCTAACTGGTCTAAGCATTGCCAAGCTGCCAGAATGATGCGTATTGTGAAAGTTAGCAGTTAGGGTTGCTAATCTTCATGTTTGATGAAAAATACCAGATGCCGTATTGAAATCAAAAGGAAATAATTAATACTCTTGTAAAATACTTAATGAAAACAAGCTTCTTTTTGCGAAAAAAAACACGTTTTTACCAACAATAAAAAATATTTCAATTAAATTTCGGAATAATACTTTTCCATATATTTAGCTCAACTATTTTCATAATGACAAGATATTCTGGAATTATGTTATTAAATTATTTTTACTTTCACTCTGCAAAGGAATTAATGTCAAACACTTAGCAGCAGAATGTATTGAACAAACAATATGAAATTTTCTTGTTTTTCTCAGAACAGACTAGAATGGAAAACAAGACCTCTCAATTCTGATCTTACCAGCATGGGAACAATGTTTATGGTCAATACAGCAATCATTGATTAATGGAGGTTCATGTTCAGTATCTGTGAAAGTTTTCTTGAGCTCATTGGGTCCTCATATATTTGTTCTAATAAACGTTCTACATGTTCCAGTGACAGAAAGACAATTGATGGTAAGAGATAATAGCAATGATCTGTAGTGTATTTGCCTTTTCAAATAGTTCAATTTGACGGTGGAATATTTTTTGACCATTCTTGCTAAAACGCTCGTGTCTATCTATATGTGTAATTCATCTTAATATGTATATGAGTTGCGGAAGGCACTCCAAAGTTTAAGGTACCATGCCAGATTTCACTTTTTCTCTGCACGTCTATTCACAGTTTTTATCTGGTTTTTGCCTTTAAATACAAAATAAACAATATATTTTGATTGCGGTGATCTGCGTCAACTACTTTGGTTATTATTCCAGTAAGCGTAGTGCAACTAACACCCTGGGAGGTAGTGGTAATCCTTCCCCGCTGGACTGTAAGATCCGGTTTCCGGGGGATTTCCGTTTCCGGGAATCACCCCCTGCGGAGAAAGGTCCCAGGTTGGGCCTCTGAGCTCCCGACGGATCTCCCACAAATCTGTTGTAGTGAAGTGCGTGTAAGTTTCCAGTGTGTGTGAGGAGGGGGGATGAGACAAGGAGGAGGAAGGGATCATCACCCGTGGTCCATGGCTCGTTTCTTTGGAGTACCTCTCCGTCATACTTCCGGTAATGAAAGGAGGCCCCAGACGCCGGCTGAATGAGATGTACCTATCAACTTAGAGCCCAACACCCTCCACCGCCGGGACTCGAGACCGAGAATCAGCAAGTGAAACACGCCACAGTGGCCAGAGTTGTTGCTCTGTGAAGGGGATTCCCAAACTTTTCCTTGCACTGAACCCTTCGAAATGAAATATTTGATTCATCGCCCTCTTGAAATTGTTCCGTAATATAGGCTGCAGCATACAAAATAATCATAACACAAATAATTGCACATAGAGAAAGAATATGAAAAAAGTTTGAAACAAATTGTTTCTCAGGTTAATGTTATAATACTTTTGTACTATTAAAATTTACGTTTTTTAGACATGGACCGATAATCAATATCTTGATTAACCTCCCTTTAAAATTTCATCGACATCCAAGGTATCGATATCCCTATAAGCCCTTTGGGAAACACTGCGTTATGTCTTCTTAGAGTTGGTGTAAAATGGCGAAAAGCGATCCTCGCTACCTTGTCCTCTGACAACTGAGCCAGGACCTCATCGCGCGGGGGCGAAGTCTTGGCGCCCTCAGGCGGAGCGTGATCAAGCGATCAACGTCGCGCTGATTGATGGCGCAATTTGAGTGAGCGGCGAAGGAGGCGAACGCCGCACTGCCCCACACATCGATTGCGCGATGGTGGCGCGGCGGGCGGCGGCGCGGGGAAGCTTCGGCGGCGCGATCAGTGGACGCGGCAGAAAACTGCGCGGGCGAAATGTAACCTCATACTACTTGTATGATGTACATGATGAAGAAGGATAGGTGTGTCAACTCCCAGTCTAATATACACGTTTTGGGCTTGGGTATTTTGGGCAGGCAATGTGAGCAACTGATGTCGTGTCATTTCCTCATGAGACCTCCGTACACGCGAACTCGTACGTTATAATCGGAGTGGCAAGATATATGTACGGACCCCGTAGGGGGTCGTGGTTGCTTAGGTGGTCATGATCTCTGGTGGAGAGTTTTAGGCGGCCACCCTAAGTCCGAGTTTCGCGGCGACACGCACGTCGATAGCTTCAAGGTGGAGGCAGTAAGTAGATGACAATGCCGTGCTTACCCGGTAACCCACCAGTTGGGCCTATGGCGCGTCGGCCTCTGGAGGAGTGTCTTCGGAATGCTCTCCAATCCACATATAGAAGTCCAGTAGAAACCCGATACCACCCGCCACGTTGCCTAGGTTCTGGCGACACTCACGTCAATAGCCTAAAGGTGAAGGCCGTGAGGAGACGGGAAGAGGCTCCATGTTACTGCTATGTTACTCCAGTACTGTTATGTTAGGTTAGCTGTTAAGTCCAGATGACAAGCAGACAGCAAAAATGTAGGAACCTGATACAGTTTTGAGAGTAACAAATTTTAAAGTGTAAATACGACTATTTTGGAGTAGTTTAACTTGACATTTATCTGATATTTTATGAAAGGTACTTAGTGGTGGCTCGTGGTTAAAAATATGTGTCATGTGCCTCACCATACATAACAACTTGAGACATATGCTGATAAAAATTGAATCGAAAGCTCTCACACACCTTTAGTTGGTTACTCTATGAAAACACATGAAATGACTGACGTGGTTTACTTCAACAAATTTGCACATTTTAAGTGCTTCCCGCTTTAATTTGTACGTTCCTGGTTTCGTTTGATTGTTTAATTGCACTGCATAATTCTCATAAATGCACAATTCGTATAACCGACGCACGAAACGTAATATTGGAAAGTATGTTATTTGTGGCATTTCATTCATATTAATTCCACAAAGGAAAACGGGAACGAACCTCGTCCCATGACTCATTGAGATTAGTGAGGCTGAAGCATGTGGTACGTCCTTTGATATGTACCGTCTTACAGATATACTGGAAATTTAATAAGGTCCAACCTTGCGTTTACGAAATATAAAGTAGACTATATGAAAAGGTGGGATTGAGTTAGTTACTGACCTATGATATCTCATTAAAGCAATTAGAATAGGATTTGATATACGGATACATCGAACTTGTTCACACGTATACACTTGGTTAGATCAATTAACACATATATACTGTAAATTCACCAGATTTGTGAAATGGAAAACACACACATGCTACATAACAATGGCTTGATGTCTTGTCACAGAAAACATCGCTGGCATAAAGAAAATGCCTGCACAAATGAGCAAAGTACCGGCAGAGATAATCACGTGTGGTTATTGCGTAGCACCAGTGCTCGCACGCAACATAACTGCTCGCACGCGTGGCCAAAGTTCAGTTTTCTTCTCCCCGGCGCGGCGTACCGGCTCAGGTCATAAGGTGTCGTAGAAATTATGACATTAATCACAGATTACACTTCGCATTCACCGCACATTTGATATATAGTACACTTTTAATGACACGCATGCTAGTGCTAATGTAAAACTCTCTAAGACTAGAACGAGAGATGCAAAAAGGCATAATGTTTTATGTTACGCGTTGACACGCGGCCGTTCATGGCGGAGACATCTTTCATTTCAACTTTTGGACCAGGTTGCTGACACACAAAGGCATTGAATCATACAAGAATGAGGAGGTGCTTTGGCCAATACAATTAAGAGGTTTGAACAATTTCTGATGGCTTCTAGAACAGTGTTGCGTCCAACACTTCCAAAAGCGTGGGCTGATGAGAAATCCTGGAAGACGCGGCTAGCTACACGTAGCGACGGTTGCACAGGCGCAGAGGTGTCCAGAGAAAGCCAGGCGCCAGGGGCAGTTTATCTAAGGGTCCCTTATTTCAAACAAAAAAATTCCCTCCTCTCCCCCAATTAATAAACAGAATTCATTTTTCCACTCATCAGAAGTAACTTGAAGCTTTAACTTTAGTTTAAAGATAAATATATTTTTCATTTCCTTTGAATAAAATAAATAAATGCCCCAATTAAGTCGGGGCCTGGAGCAAGTTACCCTACAGGTAACTGCATCCTCCACACACACACACACACACCAACGCACACACGCACACACGCACACACCCACACACGCACACACGCACACACCCACACACGTACACACCCACACACACACACACACACACACACGCACCCCCCCACACACGCACCCCCCCACACACGCACCCCCCCACACACACACACCTACTGGACGCCCCTCCGCGGACGCCCGACTGAGCTGAGATGAGCAGCGCGCTGCAATTGCAAGAGGTCCTGTGCCCTATCATCCTCCGTCTGAGGCAGGGAGAACACGCTGATGCAGTTTCGTAAGATAAAGATTGACCAATGGCTTAGAAAGAAACGTTCATGCAAAGCATAAAACTTGTGCCAACGCGCTCTCGCAGGAAATACAGACTTATTTATAATTAAAGTATACCAGTAACATATGTAATACTATATTCTTGTCAGGATTTGCCAAATAGATCATTGGAGATTACTTGATCTTTGTATGAGCATCATTGTTGGATAAGTATTAGATAAGTATTAGATATCGGAGAAAGACGAGGATATTTTGTAGCGAGACTTAGACAAATTACATATCTGGACAGAAACAAACGGCATGGAAATAAACAGTTCAAAGAGCAAGTCCATCACGTTTGGTAGAGGTCGAAGTTATAATGAATTTGTGTACAAACTGAACAATAATGTTATACCTCGTGTCACGTCTTGCAAATAATTAGGAATGCAGCTAGACAGTAAATTGAGCTCGGAAAATCAAGTCAATTTCGTTGTAGGGAAAGCCTGGAAATCTTTACATTTTGTTATGCGGATACTGAAAAAGAGTACAGTGAGAGCCAAAGAACTAGCATATATGTCATTAGTGCGACCTATATTAGAATATGGCGCGGTATGTTGGGACCCATACAGAATTTTGCAACAAAGAAATCTAGAAAAAGTCCAGCGTAGAGCATCAACATTTACTTTCAGGGGTATCAAGAATAAAGGGGTATGGGAGTCACTCGAAAGGAGAAGATTAAAGTCACGTCTCTATGCAATGTATAAAGCGTACACAGGCCTTCGAGCGTGGAAAGAAATTCAAAGTCGATTAGGGAAACCTACATATTTCGGCAGAGCGGATCACATGCACAAAATTCAGACAAGAATTCAGAAAACGGACGTTGGGAAATATTCATTCGCGAATCGCACTATTAGGGACTGGAACAGTTTGCCTGTGACAATCTTCGATCCCTTTCCTCAAAGCCTGAGCAAATTTAAAAAAAATTAGTTTCTTGAATGTGGATATGTTATAAATATATTTAATAAAATTCAGTGCAATTACCTATGTCTTCTTTGTAATTAAGTATTATTATTATTATTATTATTATTAATGTTATTATCATTATTATCATTATTATTATTGTTATTATTATTAGCATTATTATTATAATTATTATTATTTTTACTATTATTATGTGCAGTGCAGTGGCGTGAAGTGCAGTGACGTTGTGCAACTGAGAGAAACGAGTGAGTAAGAAAGACATTACAGCTCGCTGTATCGCAGTGCAGTGAGGTGTGGTGAAGTGAAGTTTGGTGAAGTGGAGTTCTCTGAAAGATTGCACGGTGAAATGTTCATGAGATTTGTAACGTTTGTAGAGTTTGTATAGTTGTCAAGTTCTGTAATGTTAAGTTAGTGTATTCTGCCACCAAGTTCTCACACTTAATTGCAGAATTATTAATAAATCTAATCTAATCTTATGTACGTGGGCGAAACGATGGTATTCATTGTAGTCTCGAAACAGACCCTCCGTATAGAAGAAGGTGAGGCAGGAGGAATTTGCTTTTACAACCCCCAGATTTGGAACCTTTTAGTTCTAGCTCAAGTATTTTGATTAGTAGAGTGTTGGCACAAGTGAGCAAAACTGGGATGGGGCGGTCATATCAAAACAGGTAATTATTTATGTTTTTTATGACTTTCCTCTGTACCTTACAGAAACGTAAGAAATATAAAGCATTATCTTTGGTATAACAATTCTATGTCATGACAAGTTCATGATTCATTCCCTTTGGATTTCTTTAATCAGTAAACACTTGTCTAACTAGCCACTACCCCAAGGGTAGGGCAAAGTAGAAAAAATGCAGACTTCCAGAAAATTAAAATGAAGTAAGAATCAGTTTTACTGAAAGAAGTACCGACTTTCTATATGTTACATCAGAAGTTTTCTAAAAAATTTTTAAGGGTGTATCAACGTTTTTTAACACAAAATGCACATTATATGGTTGCCACAATCTCAACGGTTCCCCTTCCCCCCACGTTACCCCACGCAGGCCTGGCAGTTTCAGGACAAGCGTTCGCATCTTGTTAATACTTCCAGGCGGCGCCCTGACCTAAGGTTCGATTACCCTCACATCTTGCACAACTTTATTGGTAAATTATATGGTTTCAGTTGTTCTTTTCATCTTTAAAAAAATTGTTGTTTTGATAAATTGTCCGATTAATATTTATTAGTTTGTTCCAAGTTAAAATAATTTTAGGCTATTGTTAATTTAATTTATTTAATTTTTTAGATCATTAAACTATAACTCATTTTTACTAGTATTATTTGTAATCGAAGCACTGGAAATGGTAGTTGGATGCACTTCAATCGCTATCAGTGAACTGCAATGAGACTTCGTCGGAGCTTTCGTATTTTCGCTTAATCACGGTGACCCGATCTCCCCTACACGCTTCTTCAATCAAATTCTCCTTTCACCAGGTGCGGCCAGAAAACTCCCTCCTATCAGCGCCCCATTCCGCTTCCAGTGGGCGCCCGGCATTCACCGAACCCCATCCGCCGCCTCTCAAATAGCACCGGCGGGCGATCCTCCACCGGCGCCATATCTCCCGCGCGCTCCTAATGGCGCACTAGCGCCACTCGCACAACGCGGCGGCAGTGAAAATTAGAAAATGGTGGGCGGGGCGTGTCACGCGCACGGGCGTGCTTTCACGGCGTCACGGCGCGGCCCGTGCGCGCCTTTGCGCGCGGACCGGGACGCGGGACGTGGGACGTGCCCGGCCGCGCAAAAGAGTGGTTTTGGCGGGCGGTAGCGGGCGGGGCTGTTTGCGGGGTTTTCCACATATTTCAGAGCGGGCGTCGGCGGTCGCCGCTGGCCAGAGGTCGGTGGCGGGGGCGGGGGCGGGGAGCGGTGGGACAAGGCGTGGAGGGGCGCGGCGGGGAGGCGGGGCGTGGGGAATGGCTGGATGTGGCTGGAATCGGGCATTAGCGCGCCCGCAAATGTAACTACCGCGCCCGCCCTCGCCCGCACACCGGGAGGCGGGGCGTGTGTCGGTCGCTTTCGCGATCACAGCTCTCGCCATCGTCATTGTCATTCCTTGGCTGCAGCCCCGACCATCGATTTCGCCCGCTCGTTGGTGGCGGTCCCATCCTAGGGTCTAGATGGAGGTGCTGTTCCGCATTTCTTTATTACTTATTTTATCTTTTACTTTAGCCCTATTTATGTATTCAACTTTTATTCACACACAACCAAATTCATACAGTACTTATTTATTTGCTTACTGATTTGCATATTTCTTTATTGATTTGCAAATTTTTTATGTTTATCGATTTGTTTAATTGTTTATTGATTTGTGTACTGGTTTCTAGGTTTGTTTCTTTGTTTATTTGCCTGTCTATTTATTTATCCATTAATTTCATTCAACTTTGAAATCAGTAAAAATTCATGCTATATTTTGCACTTCGGAGAACAAGTAGGCACAAAAGAGCTTTACTATAAATAGCTAAATCTGTTCGGTACATCGGGTGCTTATGTTCACGCGAGTAAACATTGTAAATTTCTAAGGATTTATTTCAAAACAGAGGCTCTCATTTCGCAGCTCTTAACCAGCAAATAATATCGATAAGGTAACGTAATTCTTCACAGAAGTCGAAACTTGACGTCTCTTACCGCCCTCGCTTCGGAGTGCAGCACCCAGACGATTGTATGATTGTTTGATTGGTGAGTGATACTGCTAAGGTCGTTATCTCCGTAAGTGTAGTGCATGATTTTAATGAGTGAGGTGGTGGTGGTGGTAGTCCCAGCCTACGGAGTGCCGAATTCCGGCACCAATATACCCGTCGTGCAGCGGGGTTTCCCCAACCAGGTATCTCTCGCCAGTGGGGCACCGCCCCAGCCACGACAAGCTCTAAGCTCCCGACTGAGGTCCCGGCATATGTGTTAGTGTAGGGCATGAAAGTGTAAATAAGGGGTGAGGATAGAACAAGGAAGAGGAAGGAAAGATTGTGTGCGGTACGTGGTCCGTTTGTTAGGATACTGATCCGACATTTGCCCTAGAAGAGCTATACCCTGAGGTTTCATCAGTCTACGACACTCCATTTTGCAGTTACGCACAACCGATTTGTAAGGAAACAGATATGTGACGTGGTCTGCGGTTCAAAATTTCAAAATGTTTTATTCAATTCCTTAGGAAGAAAGAATTGTCGCGGAAAACTGTTTCTTAGGTTTTAGAATGATGTGAGAGTTTGGTCAATTACTTCATCCTCTTACGCATGAAAGCCTCGTGATAGATTTTTGTAATAATACATACGGTATAATATATCCGTATTTATAATCCATTTACTAAATATTTTAGGGTTTCACTATAAAAACTACTAACATAACGTTGTTACAAAAAATTAGTTTATATTTCCATACAGTACAGTTTCTACCTGTAAAAAATTTTGCGCAAGAAAACTGTTCAATATTATTGATATAGGTTTATCAGTTACCGTTTCCAAATCCATCAACATTGTCTTCCTCGATAACCATCATATTAATGAAATTGAATTTCTGTATTTTTTAAATGAAACCTCTATCTGATAATACTGATATGATAATACTGTCACACTAAAAACACCTCTGAAAATATAAAAATACCAAAATAAAACATTCCCCCTGAATATCTCTTTTTCTTGATCTTCTGTTCAACGATTCTCGCTAGCATATGTAACTCCCGATATTTTTTTTCGCCATTTGAATGATCTGCATGCCTATTATTCTCTGATTCTTTCAGTTTTCCCTTTGTTTTTCGTATCTCATGCACTATTCTTCTTCAGAACTTTCTTTCTCTTACATCAATTCTACTTTCATGAATTTATTCTTAAGGAACACTTTCTGTTACTTCCCATTAAGAACAGTATACATATTTTGTTATCAATTTTATCGCATTCAACTTTAACTACAATAATTTTGTTTGCTGAAATTCATTACGTTTTTTCGAAACTCATAGATTTGAGAGCATTTTAACCACTCCATTACGATAATCTGGCGCAGAACAGTTCAAAAATGGACTTGAAACACAAAAGTGCACGAACTCTGATGCGCCCAAAGCTCTGGGGTTGAGCTTGCAAACGCACAGCCCAAAACGGTAGAAACTTTTCATTACATTTGCGTGTGAGTTACTAACTTTCAGAGGATTTCATGGTTATGAATATTTACAGTCGGAATACATATTGCATGGAGTCTGGAACGAGTTCCCACAGGGAACAAAACACAACCACAAAAAAATGTTCTCTCAAAAAGGAAAATAGGGTTCTCTTTGAAACGAGTTTGAAATATTATTTCAAAATCTCTCTAAAAGTTTCTATTCTGCACAAAATCATACATACTCAAATTTACTCATTATCCAGAATCATCTCAGTTTACCGTGTTAGTAATTATTTTTACTTAATTTACTAATGTGTGTTGTTCTTCACTAATGAAGTAAACAGAAATTTCCATGAAACTAATGCCATTTCTTTGTCGTTTGAACGAATAATTAGGAACGAGTCTGAACTGTGTTCTGACACGTTCCTGCTTCTGAAACATACTACTATATTCTGAAACACGGAATGCCTCAAACATTAACGCCCGGTCTGTGGCCATATTGAACGAACTCGTACAATTAATATTCTATCACAAATAGCTGAGTGTATTTCAATAACTATTATTCCTTGAGATTACTGAAATTCTAATTCCTTGGCAGCAAAAAAATTGTCAGTTTGTAAATTATTCTGCTTACCAACATTTAAAAAAAAATATTTCAATGATATTTTAAAATATTGTGTATAAGCTTTATAATGGATTACAGTGAGTGTTTTCATTCCCGGTCTCAAAATTTTGAATTTTTTCTAATATTTACAGTCACTTGTAATATAGTCAGGGATTATAATGCGTATGTTCCTATTTCGAAATATGGATAATGAACTGCACAAAACTAATAAAACAAGCAAAAATTAAAAGTAAAGGTATACCGTCAATAGGGTGAAATGTAGTCTTACGGAGATCTTAAGATAAGGAGAAATTATTTTCAATGCACCTTTACTTACACATACTCCATTTTTTAATGTTTCCATATACGACAGTTTAAAGAATAAGAAACGCTAAAGCACAAATTAGGTCTAGAATGTTCGTATGCAGTGTTTTCAATACTGGGTTGAAGAAAGCTCCTTTAATTTGAAGCTCAAGTAGTGTCTTGAATGAGATAGCTTTTTGTGTCATTTCGTTCACTCATTCCTAGTTTAAATTTATTTGTGTAAAGAACAAACAGCCTTCGTTCTGAAACTTTTCTGACCGAAATACGTTTTCCTGTAAATTGATATTTCTGTTACTAACAGATTCATCAGTATTTGCCTGAACAAGTCAAGGAAACCATTTATTTTTAAACAAAATTTTATTTAACTGCTCTAAACGACGGTCGTTACGACGGACGTTAACTGCTCTAAACGACGAACGATTCACTACTGCAAGACTTCGTCTTACGTACTAGCACAAGCCGGCACCCGGAAAACACCTTTGAGAGTAGTCAACGCTGGTACTCAGAATAAATTGCAATGTAATATATGGGAAAATTTACGTACTTGAGTACTAATTACTTATCATTTAACAAATTTAACAATAATTTCTTCCATTTTGTGTTAAATATTCTCAATTTTAAAGTATTGCAACATCATTTCATTGGTATGAAACTAACACTCTGGAGATACTAGTGCGGTTGTTGGATGACATTCTAAAGTTATATTTTGTTTTCTCTCCACCTTTCATTTCAACGAAAATTCTTTTAGTGCAACGTTTTCCATTACTATACGGATTATCACTATGTGGTCGAAAAGTACGTTCGATAAATATATATTCTGCATTTTCAGAATTATTTTCATCATAGCGAAATAGCATTGGTTTCTTTCCAGTTCTCAAATACAGCTTTCGCCAAAGTTGAAAGTTTGAATTCAGGGCAATACTTCCTGCTAGCAGTTGTCTCATTTCAGTATATAGTCTGTTAAGAAAATTACGGCTTTTGATAAACCCTCTAGTACCCCTTGTTGCATTCATGTAACCACAGATCTGATGAACTCATTTTTGCAGCTTTTCCACTAATTTACAAATCTTATTCCTTCAATAGACGTAGACATTCTAAATGAAACATATAAGCAAGTTTTTCACTCCTGAATGGCAATGTCGATTTAGTAATATGTGTTACAAGAGTCTAGATCAGGAGGTAAGAGGAGATCCACTATTCTTCAATACGAAGCTACTTCCCTCTTTAACGCCGGTTAATGAGCCCCTTGAGGGGGCCTTGGTAATATTGGCACGCACGTCAATGTGGACTTTGTAAATTAATTTCACAATTCAATTATTATAGCATATGTCATTACATAGAGAGTGAAATTGTTCATTTCAAATATGACTGATACTGTGTTAGCAGCATTTCATGTCGTTCTCAGCAGGGTTCCTTAGTGCGCTTCGCATACGTGTTTGCTTCCCCTGGATTGATTACTTTTATGATTATCGGGCGCGTCAACTTGTAAGGTAATTAGTCCGGCCAGGTCCCGACTGAACAGCACACATGTGTAGTATTGCATTGAATATAAGTGTAAGAGTGTAAGGAGAGTGTAGGAGATAAGTGTGAGGAAGTACATTCGACTGGAGTTAATAGGAAAAACATCGAAAAAGTAGAGGCAGAGTTGGAAATTATTCTCATTATGCAGGTAGTGTCCGTTACAGTAGGGAGTCGAGACCTCTCAGAGGCACTGCATTGAAACAGTTGTTTTCTTAAGTAACCTCAACCGGTTGCTCGGTTAACCGGTCTTCTTTCTCCCTCCTCTGTTCTCTACCTTCTATCTTTTCTTCCTCTACCTTTCTTCCTTTCTACTTCTTCTTCTACTTCTCTTTACCTTTCTTCCACCCGCCCTCTTTTTTCCTTCTCTCTTCCCACCAACCCCCGAACATTTCCCCTTCACTTGTCTCTGTCTCCATCTTTCTCTCTTACTGACTTGCTTCCTTCCACTCTCTCCGCACGTCCTTGCATCTCTTCTGACTGAGTGATTGATTGTTAGAGATTTTGGGAGCGTGAACTCCGTTATTACCATCAGAGTAGTACGTGTTATTCCGTCGGGATGTGGTGCTGATCTTCCCCCGCAGGATGGCGAGATTCGGCGACGACCTACCGTCAGCTAGTGGGGATTTCCCCAACCAGATATCTCCCACCAGTCGGGACTAGTTCTACGTTCCTGACCGGTATCCTGGCAAGTGTGCTAGTATAGAGCATGTTAATGTGTATGTAAGGGGGTGAGGTTAGGACAAGGAAAAGGCAGAAAAAGTCGCACGCATTCCGTTTGTTAGAGACATGCTCCGGCAATCGCCTGGCGATGATCGGAGAAACCTCGGAAACCTACCGATTATAGCAGCCGGCCGCTAGAATTCCCCTTCAGACTCCAGCTAAACTAGACCTAGTGTCGAAAATCCTGCCAACCGTCGGGACTCGAACCTAGGACCTCCCGGTCAGAGGCACTCCAGTGACATCGGTTGACGCCCTCTCCCGATCCCGCTGTCCGTCCCCGAATCTCGCCCTCCGTCTCCTTTTATCGCCGCCTGAAACGGATCGCAGTGCAGAAGGCGCACCACTGGCCCTTTTGAAGGGCTCGCGCACGCGGGGGGGGGGGGGGGGGACGATCGCAGGGCCCGGCCGGGCGCGGTCGTATCGCAGCCGACGCGTATCGGAATATCGAACCGCGAGACGCGTTCGGTTTGCGAAATCCCTTTCACGTTTATTGAATCCACCTTTCCGGTTTTATTAACGCAAATTCAGAATTCCTTCCAGGGCCTCCTTGTCTATACCGCGGCCCGCGAATCGCATCTCAAAGGCGCCTGTGAGCCGGCCGCGACCGCCAGATGGCATCGCAGGGCCCCGAAATAACCGAAGATGGGGTCATCGAGGACTATGGGGCCGTAATGCTGCTGTCCTCAAAGCGACTCTGCGCCGATTCTCATTGGTTGAGGACGGGGGCACGGGAGGCGTTTTTACGCAGTCCTAAATACGAATGGACCACGATGGACGTAGGATTCTCACGACACCGCAATATTCATCCTATCATCGAATAGTTTAGAATTCAAGCATTTTCCTGCCAAGTTAAAAGTATTTACCATTTTTTACGCAAATACATAATCTCATACTTTTCTCAACTACTAAGCCGCGCCGGGCCCTGCCCCGCCACGCTCCGCCTCACGTCACCCCGCCCCGCCCCGCCCCGCCCCGCCCCGCCCCGCCCCGCCCCGCCCCGCCCCGCCCCGACCGGCCCCACCTCGCTCCACCTCGCCCCACCTCCTCACTGCCAAAACCTCGCTTTCCCTGCCTTTTTTGCATTATCTTTTTATTCCCATTGTAGCTGCGGACAATTGTAAACACGTATCGTTGAATATTCTCAGCACACTTCCACTAACAATTTTCTTCATCAATTATTTACAGCTTTTTCGCTATTGGAATGAACTAAAAAGGAATTATAGGAAAATGTATTTGCAAAAACTGGAAAGAGTTCACACTTACATTTTGTTTTAAGGGATAAGAAAGATTGGATAATTTTTACAAACCTTATGCAGAGAGTAACTTTTATCTTCTTTTTTTTTAAATCCATAAGTTCGGAATAAAATCGTAGATTAATATAAAAACAATGTTTATAATAGAAAACGTCGGACAAGAAAACTGTAAACACAACTGAAAAAGCAGATTGATAAAAATCGTAGATTGATATAAAACAACCTTTATAATAGAAAACTTCAGACAAGAAATATGTAAACACAACTTAAATGTTGTTTAAATAACCGTAAGTTTATAAACGGTCATTTATTTTAAATTAGAAAAGAGAGACACCAATATTATTAGTATGAAATAATTATAATTTCTTTAGCGCTCTTTGTATATTTGCTATTTAAAATAAGAAATGTACTTGTAGTTAAGTGCGGTGTAGTTCAATGTAGTGCTGGGTTCAGTGAAATGTTCAGTGAGGATATTGGATATAAAAGCAAAGAGAAGTGAAAGAACGGCGCATGGCAGGTGGCTCAGTGAAAGGAAAAGAAGTGAGAAATAACAATAAGCAGTAACGTACCCGTAATTGATGCAATAGTTCTGTTGTTCTATAATTCTATTGTTTTTATTTTATGCTTACTAATACAATTACTATTACCAACACTGTTTCGCACGAGTTTTTATTTTTTGCGTACTATTCATTGTTGGTTATAACGTATATTGTAATTATTAGTGTATTATTATTGTAGTATTGTATTATTGTAGTATTAATGTATTATTGTTGTTATTATTTTATTATTATTGTGTTCTTTTTGTGTTATTTATGTAATATTATAATGAAATTCTGCCGCCAGTTTTTGTTAACTATTTGCAGAGTAAATCTATCCAAAAATACGGGGCAGAGGGGCCCCTGACACTGGCGACGCCGCGTTCGCGCCCCGATTTGCCACGCAGTCGTAAATACCAAGGGGGTGGAGGGGGGGGCCGGGGCCGGAAGAGCAGCGGGAAGAAGCGGGGCGCGAGAGGTTTCTGAAAAGCACAGAAATTAACGCGAGTTTTCCGCGGTGACAAAAACGAAAGGCTTCTCGTCGGTAAATGGCATTTAAAAATGTGAGGCGTCTCTTCACAACGCGCGCCATCGCCCTCGCTCTCTTCTATGAAACGAGCTGTTCTAATTCTGCGTGTCTCGTAAATACAGGGTAATGGGGCGGCAGACCTGGTGGTTGAAAGGAGAGGGGCGTGACAGTTAAGTCACGGGGGATGTGCAAGGAGCAAGAAAATGAGGCAGGAGGAGGGAGTTTGGGAACACAGATGGGATGGAAGGGCCAGAGATGGGGTGAAGGAGAATGAAATAAAAGTTGGTAGTAGAGAAACGGAAGGTAAAGGTCACAGCTGAGGTGGAGAGTTACTAAAAAAACAAGTGGCAACCCGGGTGGTTGAATGATGCTCGCGGGGAAATGAGAAAGGAAGACAACTAGGAGGAGATGGAGGAGAAAACGAGTTGAAGTAGGAGTGCAGAGAGATGCAAAATAGAGGAACATTATTAGTTCGTGCAACATTGAAATAGAAAGAGCTAACAGGCGAAAAGGAGGAGATGATTCTGAGAATGTTATGATGGGCTAAGGACGAACACGAAGAACAAG
Organism: Gryllus longicercus; assembly: GCA_038098605.1. Taxonomy (NCBI): domain Eukaryota; kingdom Metazoa; phylum Arthropoda; class Insecta; order Orthoptera; family Gryllidae; genus Gryllus; species Gryllus longicercus. Next base: position 344,773 of record JAZDUA010000701.1, read on the forward strand.
TGGGAGACTCAAAGTGGGAGGTAAAAAATAGAGAGGAAAAGGCGGGAGAGGATCTGGGGGGAAGAGAAAGAAAAAGAAAATCTGATTCAGAGAAAAGAAAAAAAATGATGGAAACAAGTAAAAGTTAATTCAGAAGAGGTTAAGTTTAGAATATGTGTATTTAAAACGTATGATGAAACTTTATAAGTAATAAATATTCGGATTCATCATGTCATTAATAATTCAGCGAAAATTAAATGAAACCAATTACTTACATGTGGCAAGTAAAATAAAAACAGTGATGAAGCAATAGTTCTTATGGCCTCATAACGTAACCATTAATCCTTGGATTATCAAGACAGGAGAGGACTGTCAGAGATTCACAGATGACTGTTCTTTGTAGGTTTCAATTCTTTAGGAAGATGCAAATCATTGATATTGTTTATAATGTGCTCATGTTCATAATATAATGCAATATATCACAAATGTTAATTAAAATTTCAGTTCATGCATGTTCTTTGGATGTAGATGTCACACATAACTCAAAAATTTAACTTTCAAATGCATTTTGAATATTTGTAGTATTTTAAGTTTTTGAAAAACAGTATGGCATAATATATTACTGTTTTCTGCTCATGTACCGGCTTCCGGATCTGTTCACATAAAATGTAATATGTTTTATTCATCAAACTTAAATATTGATATGAGAAAATCGATCGTCTTTTACCTACAATGCTATATGCAGACTAAAGTTTTTTTGCTTCAATGGATGCACAAGTATATTTTATGCTATATCAGTGTATTACTCTGATAAAACCGCCAAAACAACAATGAAATCAACTTTTAAGCGTTGGGTCCCAAAGGTCCCCTCTTGGTACTGCACAGGGTCATTTAAAACTTGGAATTACTAGGGTAAATGTAACGACAACGAAAATTTAAATTTAAATTCAGGCAACTGTTATTGAATCAATGTGAATACCACAGATATGAAGATAATCAGCTGATCCTACGTTGTTTTGTGCATTTGTAACTCTAATTTGTTTGTACTGATTTGCACGATTTTTAAATTGCAATAATTAAATATTTGAATTGAGTATTTAACGATAAATGCAAGTTCAAAAAAAGATAAATATAAATTTACAAATTCCATTAGCGCAAATATTCAAATATTTTTGTGCGAAAACATACAAGTATACATGTGTGTGGCGTTGACAACTAATTATGCCCTATATTATTTACCTTTTAAATACGTCACATTTCAATTGTGTCATTCAATTCTTTGCAACAATGCCAACATGAAAGCAAAAGAGCGAATCTCTTTTCCAAGATACTGTATTTTGCTAACTAGTCATGGAGCATTTACCTTCCCCTTAAATATATTTTTAGTTTATAAAAATCACTAATACTAGATATTGAAATCCATAACACTAATGTTCCCGAAGATTTAATCACACTCACTTCCGTGTAGAGTTCTCTTTTGAATGGTATTATCAATTTTTATAGTTCACAATTTTCTTTTAAATAAATTTGTAATAAAAATGCACTCACAGCAAATAAATTGAAACCAATTGTCGCATGCAACCCCGTGCAACTCTGCCACCCTGCACTCAAAAGATCGCATTCTGTCACAAATATATTCAATACCATAATCGAGTTAATTTGTTATTTAAATAATTTGTCTTCCGTCAAACGTATTTTCATCAAAAGCATCTGATCACAACCAGTCCTGACCACCTGGCCCTCAATTGATTGAAGGCCTGAGCGCAACAGTGGTTTAACGCCCTCCCCCAAATGCAAACAATTTATTGTCGTTGTTTGGTATCTAAGTATGTAAAGTATCTTTGATAATAGTTGGATAGACCTGTTTTCCTTATGCAGTTGGGAATAAAGTCACAATTGTTTTCTTTACCATAGTAAATCTATAACTATGTATCTTAAACTTGCTATTTTTCTGTCTTTGTCTGTAAAAAAAGGAGCTTAGTCCTCCGTTGTCCTGACCTATTCAATTGCCACATGCCATTGCGCATCGCATCGAAGCGCCGAACACAAAAGCTGTCGTCTTCGCTATCAAATATTTTAAACAAACTATACCCAGGTTCACTTTAACGGTCAAGCCGAACTGAACGCGCGAAAACCTTCCCCTAAACACACCATCGACCAACCACCACAGCGGTCGGGTGCGCAAACCCCACGTGGCTTCGAGCTGTGGATTTATTTGCAATCAGCTGCCGTACCGCACGCAATTTTCATTTCTGCCACATTTCTGTGGCGGGCCCGAGACCGTTTATTGCCAACAAAACGAAATTTCCAACACAAAACTCTCCGTTAAACGTGATTTCTTTGCTTAACACTGCATGTTTTAAAACGTTGCAAATCCACTCCCCAGAAAGAATTAAAACCTGTCCCATTCGTCGACCTCAAATCGCATCAAGTGGACGTTAAAAGTTGGCGGCGGTACTTTTGTTCGCAGAGAGAACGGCGTTGGCTAAGCGTTTTCTGTTCGGGAGGAAAAGTAAGAATATACACAAAAATCCTTAACAGCATAACTTGAGGAACTTTGCTGTGAGTTGGCCCGAAACCACAGTTTAAAGTTTACTACGCAAGGCGTAAACCCACAAAGTTAAATCGTTTACGAGAAACAATGCTAAGACTGGGAAGAGAGTATTTGCGTAGGCCCGCAGAACCCCCCCCCCAGTTCCCTTTCTCGCAGCTAGGGACGCGAATTTTGCCAGCGATGGCGTCAAAGCACGTACGCACCCGAGGGTGCTAGCGTGACCCGGAAACAATACACCTATCGTTGACATTATATGTCAGAAGATCGTTTCCTCAAATGGGAACACATCTCGCTTCTTTTCACTAAATTTCTTTATGACGAGTGATTTAGTTTCAGAGAACATAAATATTTCTTAAATGGTTAGTGTATACATTTGGGGCTATAATTGTTTTAAATAAATTCAGTGGAATGGTATTTCATGGATAATTTCGTAAATTGATAGCATATAAGACCAAAGAATTATATTTGCCTACCACCAGAACGATTTTCTCATTGCATCGAGACTTGCAACTTCGAAGAAACTGTTTTTTCAGAGCTCACAAGAAATAACAAAAACAAAGATATTTACGGCGAATCCCTAAAATTTAAGGTGTGAATGCGCGTGTGTGAAAGAGAGAGAGATGGAAAGATTGAAACCTACCGAGAGCTTGTGAGATCGTCACATTATCAACCTAACAAGCCATGAATTTGCCACAACCTGATCAGTTGCAAGACAATCCTACGAGAAAACACCAGGGCATTCCATGTTCACCAATATTTACGAGAGATTTGTACCCGAAGATTTTCTTTTCTTTCTTTAAAAAGTGACAAAATACCAAGTACGTACAATTAACCAAATGAATGTCATATATTCCACAATTTAAACCATTAATATACAGCGTCCTCATTTGAAAACACCCCACATTTGTGTCATTTACACTTACATTCAAGCTTCGAATTCCTGAAAGCTAGATGTAGATTTTGCGGAGATCACTAAAACATCAGTCTTCAGGCTTCGTGACTTGCAACGGTTCGATTCTTTTAAAACCGTGCTTAGCAGCTGTATGACTGAAGTCAAGTCAAACGAAGTGATCGTGTTAGAACAAAGGATGGCTGATCTAAACTTTGTTTGATACAGAATACTAACAAATAAAACATTTGTCTTTTGCTAATTTCCAAGAGATACTGCAAATGTAAGTACCAAAATATATTCATTTTCGTTCACCGACATTTTGCAATATTTAAAACATTTTGTTTGTAAATGTAATAGGTCGAACAATTAAATAATAAATTTATTATTTAAATGTCACAATGACAATTGCGTTCTACACCGATAACCTATCTGGTAAATGACAGGTTTCTTAAATCAAAATTGGATTTGGTGATATATTCTGAAACATACTTTGACTATAACAGTTATGAAATGAATATGAATCAGACTTTAATGGGCGTAATTTTAAAATGATTCTTTGGGTACGTTTTCGTAGCAGTGGATAACTCATGTGCATTAAAAATTAATTACTATTCATCAAACACAAACAAATATTGAAAATTATATTTTGAAACAACTTTTCTTTTATTTATTTGCGAATATGTGGATGGATGTATATATTTAATGTTTATATATGCCATTATTAAATCTTTTTAGTAAACTACAAACAACATTCTTTCTTAATAATGCCAATTCTAAAATTTCATTAAACATGTCCTAACAATTCTAAAATCCAACATTACAATTATTTTGTTGGTGTAATACAAAAAATAATATATTAAATTTAAATAAAATACAAAAATTAACTTTTTGAAAATAGTTTGAAAATAACTCAAGTTTAGTAACGTAGTATTTAAATTCGATCGCTGAATATTTGCACGTCCAATATGACACGTTTCCCTCACTTCTTTATACCGTATGCACTATCCATGAACATAAGCAGTAATAGAGCGCGAATCATATCACTCAACCAACCGCATCGAAATGTGTTTTCAGAGACGTATGTGAAACCAAGTCTAGATCAGTTTGTGGAACTATAATTTTGTGTGCTTAAGTAACAGGGCACAAGGTATTGAACGAAGAGTAAAATTGATGATACAATCTAAATGGTGTACGAGATGAGCTAAATGGTGAGCAAAAAATATTTCAGTAGACTCTCACATTCGTAAATACTATTTTACTTGTATATTGAAGACATAGTTAAGAAACAAATTAAAGAGTCCTCTTTCAAACAAAAACTTTCTTTTGTCTTAAAAAATTGTAATGAGCACGCTGATGCACACACCATCAAATAACATTTTCTAAATTCATTTCAGGTTAATAAAATTTATTCATGGGGCCATAGAGAGCACTTCAATCATTACAGACATCTAGAATTCATTTTTTTTAGTTTTTCTTGGCAAAAGTAACAGTGGTTTTTGTTCAGTGGTGACTTAAAACTTTCTTAACTTCGATTCATTGATACAAATGTAAAAGAAAAGCGCTTATTATCGTATTACTAACACCTCAAATCGATTATTTCTTGTGGTCATGAAAGAAATGCAATTCATGTATGATGTGTGATGTGTGACATTCCTGTATGAAAAGGTTTTATTCAATGTTACGAATTCTCTCCATCGACATTATCGCATTGGGTATCAACCTTCTTCATTCGTGAATGTAATCTTTTTTCACTCCCTTATACCATAAATTTCTGTTTCATCCGATAAAATTTCATTTTAGGGACGACGATAGTAGTTTTATATGGAGGCAAACTTTTTCCTTTGCAATTTAAATCTTGTTTGACTCTACATGAATTACGATTAAAGAAAAGGAGTATTTTGTCTCTAATCTGATCAACACTGTAGTACAAAATAGAACTTAGAAAGTCATACGTACGATTTCTATGAACAACGATCAGCGCGTACGTTCTTTCGTTCAAAAGAGATCAACTGTTTTTTTCTCCGAAAACCTCGCAGTCAAGGGCAGTCGATTTTTCTTGCTGAATCGAGCGCCGTCATCTCTGCCACAGACCCCGGCTCACATTGCTCCAACCGACCCTCGACCCACCATGAACCCACTCTTTCCCCGCCTCTTTCCCCCGCACTCGTTCTGCCCTCCAGCCCCGTCCCCACATCACCCCGCCCTCATCACCCCTCGCCCCGCCGTCGCCTTGTTCTCACCCCGCTCCGAACAGTCCCCGCCCCGCCCTCTCCCCGTCCTCTCCCAGTCCTCTCCCCGCCCTCTCCCCTCACTCTCCCACACTCTCTCTCTCTCCAACTACTTCCCTCCCTCACCTCACCCTAGTCTCCGTCGCCTCACCCTCATACCCGTCCTCATCCCACCCTCACCCCGCCGTCGCCCTCCCTTCTTACAACCCTCTCCCCGTCCACACCCCACCCTCCGCCGCCCAGACCCCATCCCACGCGTGTCCGCCTCGCCGCCCCCTGCGCACATCGACCGCCTCACGTCCCATCTCTGGTCTTGCAAGTTGGCGGAGCGATCGCGCGCGGCGGCGAGAGACGACGAGAAAAGAGCGGAAAGAAGGCGCGTTACCAGAAGTTCCTCAAACGAGCATCCGCAAACATTAAAGTTTTCTGCGCTCACGGCCGCGGGGAGCAGGGAGCGGGCAGGCCACGACGCTTCGCCTACAGAAAGCCTTTTGTAAAGGATCTCGTTTCGTCAAAACGCTTCGCAAAAACGATGTCTTGTTATTGAGAAAGGAATAAATTGGGGATCTCCGATATAACAACTGATACCGATGCTGAAACCCAAGTCTCAAATAGAGGAGAAGGAGAGGAATCGTGACCTGTTGGATTTTGGATGTAGAATTAGAGTTAACGTACACTGGAGGAATACTGCTTCCTAGAATGTCTAGTATATATTTAGAATATTTTACAGTACAAGAGTATCATATGAATTGTAATAACTTTCAAGGTCTATAAAATAAAGTCTTTGTTTTTTAGCTCGTATATAGCAAGATGGATAAGGAAAGAAGTTTATAGCCTTTTACTTCCAATTGAATAAATTTTCACGATTAGAAAGTTAGAAATTAGATTCTGCACGAGGATAAAGCATTAGAGAGTTATATATTTTAGGTAATCAAATTAAAGATTAAGTCTAAGCACAAAGTCTTCACTTTAAAATGAAATGATATAGAGTAACATGCCAACGTCTGAATAAATTTTCCGAAGTTTTTTTCAAGCTCAAAAAGACAGAAAGACAACTCTTTTATTTCATATTACTCCCAAATACGTGAATAGTTACAAAATAATTCTACGTGAGTAACACATGTAATACTCTCAAACAATGATTTAAATTTTTTTAGTGGTAAATGTGTAGAAAATTTCACACATTTCAACGCACAACTGTAGGGAATAGCTGAACCGGAGCACGCTCCTGGTGGAACATAGCTTGCCGGAAATTTCTAAACACCACTTGCCTACAGCACAACGATTTTCCCGGATTGTTGTTACATGCAAACACGCATACTCAACTTGCGAACAGAATGATTTCCAAAATGTGTTGCACCAGGCAAAATGCAGGCCTCCCTCTGCTCTATAACCATATTCATACATACAAATTACTATTTTAACGTTAAATGGGATGAAAAGTTATTCCAGTTTCCAGATTCAAACTCCCTTCACTTTGTTATTCAAATTAGGCCATCATTTTACGTAGCTGAGCCCTAATCGTCATTATACTCCACTTTCTTATCGAGGGGACGTTGGGTAACAAAACACAATATTTACGTACGAATCTTTAAACATATTTGCTCTTTTCATTCTAAGCAACTACGAGGATTTTTTGCAGTCGTCATGAAAACAATTTTCCCCACAAAAATGAGAAATGGACAATATCGGCTTCATGAGAGATCTCTAGCTGGTTTGGGAAAAAGTAAATTAAGATATAACAAAATTCGTTCCCAATGCGTTTATATATCTACGATCCTATGTGTAGGATTTGTGAAAGGTATATTGAGTCATGGAAGCATACAATTGAGAGATGCAGGAAGATTGAAGACGGGATAACGAATGGAGAGGACATGCAGAGATAAAGAGATATAATGTGTCGATGGAAATGGAGAGCAAATATCAATAATAGTAGGGAAACTAAAAACGTGTTTCAATGAATTATTAAGATACGTTAACGAGAAGAAGACAAATGAGTACGTTTCATGAGGAAGAGATAGCGGGGATGACGTGAAAATAGTGAAATAAGACACAAAGATTAGAATAGAGTAAGTGTAGTAAAAGAGGTGGATACGGAAGAAAAAAATAAAAAATCAGAAGAGAGATGTGAGATAAATGGAATAGGTGAAGACGCTGAAAAAGAAGTTCTGCAAGAGAAGGAAGTGATGGAGAGAAACGAGGGAGGGTGCAGTAATAATAATAAATATGAGTAAATAACGACACGTTAGGCTACAGAGATGTAAAGATTAGGTTACAAATGCGATGTGAAAAAGAGGAGGGAATACTGCGGTAATCAAAGTAGAGGTAATGTACAAAGGGTCGGAATAAGAAATGGAAAGAAGTTTTAAAAAATAAATGAAAATGACAAGGTGTTTTCTGGTTTAAATATTTAGACTCATCAGAGAGAAAGTATTATGTTAACGTTATATTTGACATGACGAAGAAAGAAGATACTTTTTGAAAAGTGGCAAAGTAATGAAGTAAGAAGAGAGTTAGAATAAACCGCTAGACTTCATTGTATGCTATAAAGGTGTTTGATTTATAGTACCAGTTGTTCTATAATACAAGCTGTACTATAACACCAGCTGTACATTTAAGTAACTAATAAATAATTATTTTATCTAAGGTCTTATAAAATAAATCGTGTAGTTAAACAGCTTACTGAGCAGGGTACGCTACCGAATAGATAAAGGGGAAAAGAGAATCAACAGATAAGTATAATTTTCTGTTTATTGTTCATTCAGTAATAATACGAGATTTGGAGTATTAAATGTTACTCTCAACTACCCTGCTTACTCATAGTTACCTTAATGCCCTGATACTAGTAAATATACCGATAAAATAAACACATATTTCCACCTTTCAAATCGTGAACGTTGGGTCAAAGATAGCTTTTACTGTTTTTATAATCTTTAAATACATTAGATTTAAATACAGCAGTCGATTTTAATACCGAGATATGAGTAAATAAATGGCACTAACGTGAGATCCTTCAAAAATGCCCTGAGGCGTAACAGCATGAACTAGTCGCAATAAGTGATGGTTACATATTGATACAATGAATAAACAAGACAAAGCGGTCCGTTAATACTTGGAATGTTTAAACATTATGAGTGTATAGAAGTCTGATCATAACATACAGCCAAAAATCAGAATATCCTTCATGTACTCAAAAATGACCCCCAAGCTTTGTAATGTAATCCGTTTGAGAGTCCCTGCAATGACGTAAAATATGTTAAGTGAAGTTGTTATTATTTTTGACTGAGCGAAATGAAAAAAAAAAGAATTCCAATAATATTCATAAATTATCCGCTTCAGTTCAAGTAGATTCAGTTTACCAATACTTTTTTAATGACAATGAATAAAGCCCTAGAGCAGATATTTTTAAAGTGAACGTAGATTTATATAAAAATTACTTCAGCAATAGCAATCAGACGTATGTAACACGCTCTCGAGTGAGTGATTCTACAAAAGTATTTGTTCTTGCTCCTGAACGTCTAAATATATTAAACTCTTCACGCAAATGAAGTTGCGGTTACAGCTAGTTATTAATAATTAACTTAATAATAGCGTGTCGGTGAAATAATTATATCGCAGTTTAAGAGCATAACTAATAGCTTCCCATGATAATATTTATTTATATTATTAAGTATAACATTCTTATATATGTACATCGACTCAACACGTCAGAATTGACACTGCGTTCAATTTTTTGATAGAAGTGGCGAAAAATTATTTTTCGGCTATTCTAACATTAATGATTTCCCATTATTTTCTCTGCAATAATATTGTATTTGCGTAATAATTGCGCTACGATTTTATATATATATATATATATATATATATATATATATATATATATATATATATATATATATATTAAAACAGATTTCGAGTGCTGACAGTTGGTGGCGGATCTGGAACATAGAGTAGCACCAGAACAGTACAGAACTTTAAGAAACCCAGTACTTATGGGAAAATGTTTCTTTAAAAGAAATTGCAATAAAAATGTGTACTAAAGTTTTGTGATTAGAAACCAAGAATTGTGAGGAACCAGTTGAAATGAAAAGAGGTGAGAAGTTTAAGTATATTGTTGCATGGAATGCTGCGAAACATTTCGTGAAACCGACATTTCACGAAACATTTAGGTATTCATTAATGTACAGTATTTATAAACATCTCTATCCTTACGATTGTTTGTAATAAACATGCAAACGTCTTCCAAAATGATCTGTTCCTTCGAAGGTTTACCAATGTTACACTATTAAACCAGTAAATATTTACCTTACAGTTACAGATTAATCCACTTCAGCCACTAGTTCTTTATTACACAATTTGTGCACTCATCGGTCACATCCATCGATTATTATAACATGCTTTTGTCGTAATACTAATAAATTCAAAAATGTAGGACATGTTCAAAATAATGAGGCAGTATGCAAAGCACAGACAAAACCCGACTATTTGCGAATCTATCAACCGAAAGAAGCAGATGACAATGACCATGTGCAGCGTGGCGACATTCGAATCGCACAGAGGGGCAGTGGGTGGGGGAGGAGGAGGGCGGAGGGGGAGGGGGAAGCAAAAGCGAGGGACGCCGCGCACAGAGCTTGGCGCTAATGCAGTCCAGTTGGAAATCGGATTTAAAAGCGCCCCTCCCACCCCGCCGCGCTCGCGTTTGCGACCAGGCCCCGACTCAGGCCTGGCCTCTGCCGCCACCTACGCCCTTGCACTCGCCCGCGCCGCTGCCCGCCCCTCTACCCCCACCTTCGCCCACGTCTCCGCCCACCTCCGTCCCCACCCTTCTCCCTCTGCTCCCTCCTTCACCCCCACCTCCGCCTCCACTCCATCTCCGCCTCCAAACCCGCCTCCGCCACAGCCCCCGCCCCCGCCTCCGGCCCCGCCTCCGACCCCGCCTCCGACCCCGCCTCCGATCCCGCCTCCGACCCCGCCTCCGACCCCGCCTCCGACCCCGCCTCCGATCCCGCCTCCGACCCCGCCTCCGACCCCGCCTCCGACCCCGCCTCCGACCCCGCCTCCGACCCCGCCTCCGACCCCGCCTCCGACCCCGCCTCCGACCCCGCCTCCGACCCCGCCTCCGACCCCGCCTCCGACCCCGCCTCCGACCCCGCCTCCGACCCCGCCTCCGACCCCGCCTCCGACCCCGCCTCCGACCCCGCCTCCGACCCCGCCTCCGACCCCGCCTCCGACCCCGCCTCCGACCCCGCCTCCGACCCGCAGCCGTCTTTGCTTGCGCCTGCCAAAACCTCCGACTTCTAAGTGCTTGCTGGTAAATTGTGTGGGATAATTTTAACTAAAACAAGTGCTGATTTTGCATCAAAGCGTTAGAAACAATTTAAAAATCACAGAAATTAATAAGAGTCTACACTTAAACGGTCACACTTCAAATTCGAAATGAAACCAGACAATAGAGTGTAATTAAAATGCTGTGACGTAATGATAAACTGTGTAATGAAAATGTAGGTTAGCAAAAACTGCGATTACAACACTGTGTAATGAAAATATAATTTATTTTACAGAATATAAACGCTGATTTCTAATGGAAGTTAAACAAATTTCACGTTAAATTAGTTAAAAGATATAACTTTCTATTCTTTGTTCACAGATAATGAACCGCACGAGATGCTCCTCATGTCCCTCCCGTAGCACAAACACGTTTACACTTGCATGCATTACACTGCCACTCCCGTCGGGGGAACAGTTGGGAGGATAGAATTTCTCCCGCTTGAAGCGCCTCGCTGCGGATTCCGAAGGATGTCGACGTGTCAGTCAGCATCGTATTGTACGTTTCAGCATAGGAGGATCAGCGCCCATCGCTCTAAACATGCACTACACTGACGGGCTTAGGGTCCAAAGAAGGTAGAGATTGGTTTAGGCGGCTTAGGGCATCAGTTGATGTCTCTGACCGGAAGGCTTTATGACCTCTGACCGGAAACTACCAGCCAGTCCCAACGGAGGCAGGATCTGCGACAGAAGCTACATAGCCAGGTCGAATTTAGCCGCATTCTTGAGAAGAATTCCAGTGATCAATATCAGGCAAATGAAGGAGTTGTACCCTAAAAACGGGCCTCAGAACGCACGCGATCTTTCCTTCCTCTTCGTTATGCTATTCTCACGCCTTACACACACACGGACATGCACTACATTTGGTCCACATTATGGAAGGCCAGTGAGCTTAGAGCTTGTCTCGGGTGGGTCGATACCCCGCTGTTAGACGATAACGTTTGGGAAAAAATTCTCAAGCCAATATATAGGTCGGCGCTGCGCGGCTTAAACACGAAACCTTGCAACCTCCCTTAAAGGACCCCAGGCATTTGGGCCCACCGACTCGCTGCGATGAATGCTCTTCAAGGGCTAAGTGCGGGTCCACCATAACACGTACGAGAGGGCAACGGATAAAAGCTGGGCACGCGATTCCACAAATCAATACATCAATACTCATTCTCACGCAGTTTATTGTTAATGACAGGCGTGGTGGTTGATCTAATAAACTTTTCTGTGCAATGAATTGACTTCCATAGACTTTTACGTCGTCTGTATACCCGGAATAAATTACAGTCAGCGATTTAGTGGTAGTTATGCGTTACTATATAACTTCCTTAATTCCCTCGTAGCACTGCAACCAAAGATGGTTGGATTCCTCCTAATATAGGCAATGGGGACAATAAGATAGATCGTTATTAATCCATGTTAAAGCAATTTTGTAGATTTTCCACAAAGCATTTTAATATCCAAATTTTGCATTTTACCAGTTTAAAGGGATGTAAAATTGTTCATATGTCACGCATAGTTTTGATATCACGTATTAGTACATGTTCGAGTTATAATTTGCTCGACGTCTTCTACATTTCATAGTACGTGGTGCTCGCCGGAATATATTTCACATATACTCTGTGAGTTTCCAGACGTTTTCTGAATGGCGAATGCCAGAGTAGAGTCCTTTACAACAACGATTTGCGATATTTACTTCTATTCCAATTCGTGCCTTCCCCCCCAACCCGGTCAAGAACACCGTAGAAAAAGACTTCCCATCCCTTCATAAACGGATTACACCGGCGAGGAAGAGTTCAGTTCTCCCTAGTACATTCAATAAGGCTAATAAGTGAGTATGAATATTTATTTTTTCTGGGCGAACCAACGTCACACATCATTATTCCCGTTTGTGTAGCGCATGTTATATCCGGAGGGGTGGCGGGGTAGCTCTTGCACTGAAAATTTGAGATTCCGCGTCGAACAATGGAGCGAAGCTGCCAGGGACTCCGCAGTGCAGTTATCTTCCTTAAAGTACACCACTTTACCCGCGACAAGCATTCAACTCTCGGCTAGCCTCCGAAATGGCAATTCGCCACGCACCGGGTTTCAGCTGGTCATGCTCTCGCCCAATCAAAGATATTTTGTGTCCCCGCGACCCCTAAGTCTATGAGTAGGTTTCTAACGACCAGAGGCAAATGAAACATTTTTAACTTCGTTTTATAAAAATTTCCATCACAAGTTTGTGAAGCAAACTGTTTATTTTGGATCCTTTAACACGAATTAGAGCTTGCCTCAGTTTTGCCCGTGCCCCGCTGGTGGGAGATGGGTATTACCTTGCAAGCCGACGTGTAGGTCGACCTAGAATCTCACCATCCAGCTCGGAAAGATCACAACCATCTCTCGAGATGAACATATGCGCTACGCTTATGGAAATAATGACCTTAGCATTTGACGCGCCTGGAGTCGCAAATCAATCGTATCCTCGGTGGGCGTGCTAGGGAGCTGAGAGTGATGGTCAGACGGACTCAACTGTTCGGACGGTGCAGGTCCGGCGATAAAATCATGCACTGCACTTGTAGTAAAATGACCTCAACAGTTGACGCACGAGGAATCATCAAACAATCACTTCGGTGGGTGTGCGCTAGGAGCTGAAAGCTGCTGTTGGGCGGAGTCAGCCAGACAGGCAACGCGCGGTCGGCGGTAAAATCATGTACTGCATTTATAGAAATAATGACCTTAGCAGTGCTCGCGCCCGGAGTCATCAATCAATCATATTTTCGATGGGAGTGGGTGGGTGACGAGAGCTGTGGCCTGGCGGGATCCACCGGGCGGGCGGTGCTGGGCCACTGATAAAATCATGCACTGCACTTGTGGGAATAATGCCCTTCAGAGTTGATCGTATTCCCGGTGGGCGTGGGCCGGGAGCTGAGCGCAGTGGGCGGGCGGCGCGGGGCCGGCGCGGGCGACGGGCAGTCGCTGGCCGCGAGGCCACTCTGTCGCCGCTCCCGTTGCCCCGCCCCGCAGCGCCAAGCTCTGCGGCCTCATGCATATGCACGACGACCAGCTCACCCGGCAAATCACCCGTGAACAAATTGCAAATGAGACGGAGCACCGCCGCGCAGCGCCACCCCGCGCCCGGCCCGTCGCCCGGTGATTGTCTCCCGAAGCGACCCACTCGCGATCACCCCCGACACACACACACACACCTGTTAACATCGCCCCCACCCACCCGGTGTGATTGCGCTCACCTGACCGCCGATGGGACGGCGCGCTCGACTAGCTAACACAAGTTCTCGCTGTGATATGCACTGCGCTGAGAATGGTGTGCTGGTCGAAGGAATTTTGAGTTGTGGGAATACTGATGTGGTGTTGACATTATTAAAGGCGGAAATAATTGAAGTCATCTTTTTGAACTTAGATTTGTTCAGAGCGATGACTTTCGTCAACTTTGCTGTCATCATCAATCTTTCCATATGTGGCGAATAGTATGCTATATGTGGCACTGACTTTCGCCACTTACAGCAAAACAGATGACCATGTAAAAGCCGCCGAAAGCAAACTTTTTGAATAAATATAGGTTGTCAAAGATAACTTTATTTATTTCATATTTTCTTCTTGAAGGAATTTGTTGAGTGCAATATCGAAAATCGAGATGGTTTAAAGATTATTTAAAGCAATAAGAATAGACTTTTATCCTTCTTTTACATAAAAAATACATAATTCTACCTTTCAATTTAAATTTTATCATGTGGGTCTAATCAAAATAAATTTGTCGTAGTTTCAATCGCATATTTATTGTAGCACTGGCAAACATGTATTGGGTGCATTGCATCATGATTAAAGTGTTGCTCAATTAAGTAGTTTTACGGAGATTAGCTTATTTTAATAAGTTGTTTGAAACATAATAAACTTAATTGATTATACGGACCTGATGAATGTGCAAACATATCACAAAACGTTGAGATACTTACTCTTTTTAGTTATTTCAACATCCTACATTTGAACAGCAGTCACAAGTAATAACATTATAATATCAGTTGCGATGAAAATTTGTATGTCTAAATTGTGAAACTGAAATAGGGAAACGGAAATAGCTTCAGGTAATGTAGTTTAATAAAGTTTAAAACTTCATAACATGAATTATGTATATATTGCACGTATGTATCCTTACATTTTCGGCTTACGTAAAGTACACGATTCGGAGAATTCTCTACTTCGCGGCAAGACCATTCATAGCGAATAGTTTAAGTCAAACGACGAGACATGAAGGGATGTTCTTTAAAAAATATTATATTTTTAATTTAACGATTTAAAATGAGTATGCTCATTGGGCAAAAATTTATCATTCCTCATGATCAACATATATCCACTGATCGTACTATTTCAGCTGCCGATCTTTCATCTACAAGATAAAGACAAATTACCAACATGAAACTGATGTGTTATTAGAGATTTGAAGTTTCATGGCGCCGCGTGAATGACGGAATGACTATAATGACAATTTTCAAATAAAAAATTATGCCCTGCGGCTTCAACTTGCAATTAGAGAGGACTGAACTCTCGCACTGTAACGGTATATTGTAGTCATTAAAGGGAGATTGTGACACATAAGATAAATTCTGCAAAAAGGGGGCTACCAATATAAACCTTAGTCATTTTCAGAAATTTCATCGTCCCATTTATTTTTACAAGATTTTTAAACTTTTCCTCGTGAAAATGTAAAAAACAAGATATTAAAAGTTTCCAGTTGGAAACGACTAACTAGTCTCACTTCACATTTTGAAGTATTGACCGCCGGAAATGTACTACGGTTGGCAGGCGCTCGGTATGAGCAGACCGCTTCAGTACGAAGGTGACGCCACGTACACTGCAGGCTTTGGCCAATTGAACCCTACATTTCTTATGTGCATTAACTTTGTAACTAAATGCTTGTTGAATTTATATCGAGCACTTGGTCTATATTTAGAGTGTGTTTTATTTATTTCTGAACGAAACCAGTAGTCATATATTTATGTATTAAATCAGTTCATTTTGTATTACAGTTCAATTTTTTCATGAATATATTTCATTTAAAAATATGGCGACTAAATTGGCATTATACGGTCTAGATACTGAATTAGGTACTCAATGGGATGGGTAAATACCATTTAATCATTTTGAAATTTTATAGCTCGTGTTTTTTTACATTTTAAATGATATGAAGGTGGGAGATCCGAGAATTTCCGACTACTACTCTAATATAAACAAATGTACGTGGAGGCTACCGACGGTAGGTTAAGCGATGCTGAGGAAAAAGGTAACGAAGTGTTGCTAGAAGAGGCGAAAATGCTGGAAGTGTTCACGGAGTCAGTGCTCCGTGAGAGAGCGCAAACGTTTGCCTTGGGCGCTGGAGTAATAGAAGCAAAAATATACACTCAGGACGTCGAAAGACGATACACTACTCTTCACAATGCATCGTCAATGTAGCAGTGAGATTAAATTCGAAATCTTAGGGTTTTAATGTGGAATCCATCGAGAACAAAAAGTAGTTTCTTAGACAGAATTTCGGAGCTTATTCGTATTTCCGGAATCGACCATTTTGTTCATCTTTTCATACTTATCAGGAATTGATTAACATTTTTCTTAACATTATTTAAAGATTTATTTACGTCTCTACTGTACTAATAATACTCTCTGATCTCTCTATTAGGCTTGAATAGAATTCATTAGCCTACAAGAGATAATTATCCTGAGAGAATAATAATTCTAATATGACATTTGAGTTGCACACTAATTCTTTGAAAAGTGATGTGATAAAAATTAATTGAAAACATTTTACTATAATTCTGGAAAAGACGCAAAAGAAGGAATATCTTTTTTCCACAACGATTGAAGCATATGTTCAGTAATGCTGTACATGACTGCTTGACATAGGCTCTGTGTTCCTGAGGTTCCTAAAAGTGGACCACGAAAATTAAACTCACTTAACTTCGTAACTAAACGCGAATATTTTTCAAACAGTATTATTAAGATTCAGATTCTCCTCAAGGATTATTATTAATATTCATAAATTAAAACATTATTGTTAAAATATAAAGTTTTGTTTCTCTTTTATATTTACTCTAACTCAGACATGCAGAAAAAATACCGCTTACTAAGGGACTTAATAATACTTCTCACGTTGCAATTTAAATCTTGACCTATGCCGAGAAGTATCAACAACAAGAACAAGTTCGTTATGGCAACCATCGATGGAACAGAAACAAACCTCTAGTTGCACATTTGCTGCAACCCTGCATGACAACGCGTTGAGCGGGTTGCATTACATGGTTATCTGAATACAATAATATTCTCCCTATAAGTCAGCACGTCCTAACGAAGACAGGAAAATAAAGTTATTTTTGATTTTGGTTCTTTGTGAGGAACTTCATGTTACTGTAAAAATCATTTAATTTAAACTATTTAGGTAACAATACTTTATTGGTTGAAGGCTATGCTTATATACATATTTTTTATTAGTTGAAGACATAGTTTCAAGATCGTTCTTTCTTAATAACTTTATTGGAATGAAATATGGAAATAGTGAAATATACTGATATTTAATGTTAATTTTTGAATTCTGTGGTAGGATAAAAACATATAATAGGAGAACTACAAATGTAATAGACTGAAACAGGTTTAGCACTATGATAAGACAAAGGATTGTGAAAACTTGAAATGCATAATAAGTATATCATAAATGTTACAAATTCCCAGCATCATAAGTGGCTGATCTGATGCATGCTCTTCTGATGTTCCTGAATACTAAGGAGGACTTTGCCCGCAAGAGATTGAGTAAATTATAATAATAACAATAATGATAGTTTCATAATAAAATAACTCCGTATTATAAGTTGAATATAATCAAGTGTACATGTATTTTTTAAATATGGATTATTGAGCTAATGACAGAATGTTATGGAAAAAGCCATACGTTTGGAAATCGACGAATAAAAGTTGAACTTTTTACAACAGTGCCACTCCATTGATGGATGGAGTCTTCCCTCATCTTGCAAGATATTAGAGAAATCGGCATTATAAAACATATGGAGAAAAGAGGGAATAGAAGTCATGTGGATGAAAGTGAGGAATCCAGGTGCCACGAAACTGCTCTGCTGACTGTTCGCTCCTGGGAACCGGGACCTCTCCATGTTGAATTTGTGTGGGTGGAGGGGGTTCGCGGGAGGAATTCACGGATTTCGCTTCTGCTTCTTATTCTTCCATTTGCTTCAACTTTCGCACCACTTATCTTTTCCTATTTTTCTCTCATCGCATTTATTCGCAAAGTCGCTTTTAGCGGAAGAACTACGGTAAAGGTTGACGAACAGAATTTTCTGAAACGTCGATGTTAAACTTCGAATGGGAAAATAAAAACGTAATGCTCTATTGATATAATTTATATTAAAATCAGGAGAATGATTCCGAAATTAACCAAGACTGGGAAGATTAATTAATAGGACAGTTAAATTTTATCGTGTTTGGTTGACCAAATCGGTCACCTAAATAGTTTATGTTAATCTTCGATGGGAAAACTAAAACAAAATGCAGTCGTTTATATTAAAACCTGGCAAAACATTGCAGAAGTAACGTAGACCACCAAGGTTAACTAATAGAATAGTTACATTTCAACGTATTTTAAAGATTTGAGAATGATCGTTTTTATGTTTGCTGGGAAGAAAAGTCTGTGTTATCTATCCGACACTTCCAGAGCACGTCTCTACCAAGCATTCGAGTCACTCGTTGCACGAGCTCAAATAATCGCATCTTTCACTGATTACTAAAACTGCTTGCAAGAAAGTTAACTACAACAAACACAGGAAGGAATTGATTTAAATTATGATTAAATATTTTATGTCGATAACTTACCCGTTAGTGAAGATGAGAAGAAATCGACGTGCAGATAAACTCGTGATGAGGTGTTGATTTTCTTAGGTTCATAAATGATGAGTCCACACAGATTAATTAACTTTACAATATATACTATTGATAACACACATGCAGCCAGTAATTTGTCACATTTTACACAAATAGATGGGTAAAATTTACGAGAACTAGAAGAAACACCACAGAGTGCAAGATATAACTACTAACTTCAATATATAGATGAATCGATACATTTAAACACACGAACACTTAATGTTTATTTTTAACAAAATACTATGTTGTTTTCTTCCAGATCAAAAGGTTTATTTGTTCTACGACAGTTTCGCCTTTTTCGATAACCACCCAACGAATTAAGTTTACACTCATTAAAAGGCTAGCTGGGCAGTTGAAAAATCATTAAAATAGTTAACTAGTTAAGATAAGTTTTAAAATTCATAAGACGTAACTTCAAGTAAAATATCAATTATTCAAGTTCAATGACATTCTTCCAATGTAATTTCAACGCTTGTGCACTTTAGTAACCAGACATAAATTGTATATGAATAACAAATCTTGAAATGTTAACTTCACAGTCGAAGTTATGTTTCAAATACTTCATTAGCGAATGAGACAATCTTTAGACGCAATCAGGGTGAAACATGTCTCAAATTTCTTCTCATGTGACGACTGCTCGCGATAGGCGGGCTTAAAGAATACAGTAAAGAGGTGAAGTATGAGAGGTCGTCTAGGGAGAGGAACACTTGAAGATCAAAAAAAAATTGTTGAAATGTTTGCGACGGCGGAAGTTTCACGCGGTGCAGTCCCACGAGGTGCGCCAAGCGCGCGACTCACCCGGCGAGCGTCGGGTGAGCGCCGGGTGACTCCCGGGTGAGCAGCGGGTGAGCTCCGGGTGAGCGACGAGCCAGTCCCAAGTGAGCGTCGGGTGAGCGCCGGGTGAGCAGCGGGTGAGCTGCGGGTGAGCGACGAGCCAGTCCCAAGTGAGCGTCGGGTGAGCGCCGGGTGAGCAGCGGGTGAGCTGCGGGTGAGCGACGAGCCAGTCCCAAATGAGCGTCCGGAGAGTCCCCGGTCGGGTTCCGGGTAAGCAACAAATGCGTTCGGGATGAGCGTCGGGTGAGACCTCAACTGAGCGAGAAACCAGACCCGGGTGAGCTGCAGGTCAGTCCCTGACGGTATCCCGGCGAGCGATGAGTCAGATCTTGGTGAGTCCCGGGTGAGCAACTGGTTAGTCACGGTCGCGTTCCCAACAAACGACGAGTCACAACCCTGAATTACGGGTGAGCGGCGGGTGATGGCCGGGTAATCGACGGGTCAGTCCCGGATGAGTTCTCGTCAAGCGACGACTCAGTCTCCGAAAATGCTGTTGAGCGGCGGGTGAGCTCTGGGTGAGCTCCGGGTGAGCGGCGGGCCTCGACGCGGCGACGAAGCCCGGAGCGACGTCGCGTCGACTTGAACGCGGGAGCGGCGCGCGAGCGGGCGGGCGCCCGCGGGCGGGCGGGCGGGGCGCGGGCGACGCGTGCGCAGGCCGGGCGAGCGGCCGAGCGCAGCCGAGCGCGGGCGACGCGGGCGATCGGGCGGGCGGGCGACGGGCGCGCGGGTCGGCGTCTGGACCAGCTGCCGCCGCAGGCCTCTGCAGCGCGACTGAACTCCCGCCCGCCCGCCCGGGAGCCGCCCGGCCCCGCCCCACCCCACCCCGCCGCCGCCGCCGCCGCCCGCCTGCGCAGCCCCGCACGGGGTGCGCGCATCCCCCGCCACGCCACGCCACGCCACGCCACTCGGCCGGCGAGGGCAGCACCGAGCGGGTACCCGCCGCACGCAGCGTCCGACGGCTGCAGCTGCAGACGGATGCGGCTCAAGTCGACTGTGTAAAACGAGGGTTGGGGCATAAGTCATTAAATTTTGTTTGGTGAGAAGACGAGCACGGGTAGAAAATGTGAAATCTTCACATGAAAGGACAAGGTATTAACAAAGTGTAAGACTAGTTAACGACACGCCAAAATTGAATTTTCTCTCATATATTAAAGTGCTTAAATGGCACTTACACTTACATATTTCACACTCCAAACCAGGCATACGTCAAGGCAATTATTTTTTGTGGGAATACGAGCACGGGTAGAAAATGTGAAATACACCCATGCAAGGATGAACTACGTTCATGGACATTAAACGATATACCAAACTTGTGTTTCTTATATTTATTAAGGAGTTTAAACGACAGCTCTGGTTTCAAGTTCCAAAGCATTTTAGAATATACAACTTCACAACATTGCAAAAGAATCATATACCCGTTCCAAAGGCCCTATTTGGCAGATGCCCCATTACCGCACGTGCCAAATTGGTAAGCAAACTCACAGATCGTCATGTGCGTTGCTGATCACTGGTTGTACGCGTAATTGCAGAAACTCTCCTGCTCATATACCGACTGTACGGTATGGAAGGGCATTCTTCCAAACAGCTTCCACCAATGCCCTGTGACATTCTTGGGAATTTGTCCCATGAATAACGGCTATCTTGGTGTATGAGCGCTGCTCGAAACCGGTTACATTCATCAGGCCCGCCAGCAGTCAGAAAACTGATTTATGATTGCTCTGTGCTAATTGAGACACTCACAGAGACATGTGATGTAGTGAACATACATTAGCATAGAATTTCGTTCGCGCGACAAATAATATTGTGTGATCCGATAATATTTGTTTTAGAAAAAATAGTTGCCATTATTTCTGCCGCAACTCTCGTTGAACGATAATGTACTTATTAGTCTTTTTAATCATATATCTTTTCTGTTGTTCATTACAGCTTTTTTGGGTATGTCTGTTGTTTCTCTTAGTGAGACCTCTGTCAGCCGTACGGACCAACCAACCTCATGCGGAGCAAGTAAGGAGTCATTTCATCGTGCTTCTTCCTACTGGTCTGGAAACGGTATTGTCTTTTCATACTTTACAAACATTCGCAGAAACTTTTTGGAGAATTATATTTTTTGTGGTTTACAATCACCCAAAAAGTACTTTGGATGGATATTTAAGACACATCGCACAAATAATCTATAGCTTATTACATTCCTCAAGAAATGATAAATTGAAAGACATTGTAGTTACATGGATTCTATTGAAATATTCTGAAACTGTTTGAGAAAAAACGAATTTTTTTAAATTTCAAGTCATCTTCAGTGCTAAATAGTTAGGAATTACTACGCTGGTTTCAGCAATAACACAATAGGTTCCGACTTCAAACTGCTGATAGTTAAATCTAATTTTGTAATGAATTAAAACATTTATTTGTAGCCTGCCTGTAAAAAAACATTACCTTTACGGCATGCACAGAGTGCAAAAAATTAAATGACTTTGCTAAGATGTTCAAAAAAACTGTGAATGCAAGAAAAAAATATAATACTCTTTTATGATGCACTACAACTGTTCTTAATTTTACATTGAACTCAATTACGTAATTTGTATTCCAGAATTAAAGCAAAAGGCAAGTTAGTCACACTGTTTAGTTTAGAAAGAGAGTCGGACTCTTTAGTTTAGACAGTTTAGAAAGTAGTGTAAGACATACGTGGTAAAAGTGGTTTTATTTTGCTCGTAAGATTTTATTTTGTTCGGCCTACCGGCCTTTTGTCACATTTCCTACTCCCCCAAAAATGACACCTTTACTACCCAAAACATAAATAACAATTTTTTAGATAGCTTTTCACATAATTTTCTACGCTCGACAATAAAGTTCCTAGGAACAGTATAATGCTTACCACTTTTTATTGCGAGCTTTCGTAGCCCAAATACAAGTTTTCAACATGCAAATACACCCCCGAGGCGCCTATTATTTTGTTAACTCATTTACGATACTTTCTAACATGCCCCAAAAATTATTCTCATTATCTCCCACGCTCGTTTTGCAGGCACTCTAGTGGCCAGGCCGAGACCAAAGTAAATAGAAAACTAATATGGGAAAGTCTGTGCCATTCTGTAGCACCACTAGTTATTTTTCATTTGTTGTAGGACTTTGAGCAGTTCTTCTAATAAAATATCATCTCTTTAATCCGGATCGTAGCTGTGTGTTTACCCAGTTTATTACAGTTGAGTGTGTTTTTTCTTCTGAATTGTCTTTTTCTATTGGTTTCGGTAATAATTCGTTATAACGTTTTATTCACGCTTCTTTGTCTATAGTGTTCATGCATGTCATTTCACTTTCAGCTATATTGAATTATCTCATCATTTTGTACACTATGTCTGGTTTGTCATAAATATTATGTTCTAAGTTAATTATTAATCCATCCCTGAATTCTCGTTGGGATTGTCTTACTATTTGTCTAGTTCCTTTTTCTTTAAATTTTAAAGTACTTTCAGTTTTCTTGGGTAATCTTTTTTGTATATTTATTGTTTTTCTTTAATTGCAGCTACTATTTTTCTTCCAAATCTTTAATATTTTTTTCCTTTCACATTCATTATTTTTTTCTAATGCCTCAGCCCCTTTGTCTCTTTTTCTCAAACAGAGAGAGATGGCTATGGACATGAACTGATGTTATTGTAGTCCTTCTGAACGGTAGATCCATCGTTTGACTCCCGACGGTGCCAGGATTTTCGATATTGGCCAGCAACGCCAAATTCAGTCGCTGTCTGGAGGAGAATTCTAACGCCGCCGGCAGCTCTGATTAGTAGTTTTCAACACCAGGCGAATGCTGGAGCAGTACCCTAATAAACACGCGTGATCCTTCCTTCCTTTTCCTTATCATATCCTCACTCGGCCGGGAGCTTCAAGCATGTTCCGACTGGGGCGGTGCAACGCCAGCGAGTGATACCTGGTTGGGGAAAGTCCCGCTAGCCGGCGATAGGTCGGCGCTGGATCTTGCCATACAGCGGAGGTCCACCGCTCGAGCTGATACATACACTGCACTTACGGGAATAACGGTAATAGTAATTTACGCGCCCCGAATCACTAACAATCAATCATCTTTTTGTAAAGCGTGGTCGTTGGGAGACTGAAAATTAGCAGACCCTCCACCCAACTATACATGCACGGCTCCCATGATAGATGAATTTAAAACAAACTGACAATATTGTGCGATTTCTGTAGGATTCATTAACTTTTATTTCTATGCGATATTTCTCTATTGATTTAGAATGTACATGGGGATACATTTATCAGTATGAAGGCCTAAGATACGGAAAGTTATTTAATGGATGCTCGTATGTTTTGATATCATGCGCGTCTCATTACTCCTCTTCCCTCAGGCGTGGATAATAAGCAAAGAGAGAGCCCAGGCCTGTGAACGCTGCTTGCTGGCAAAAGTCGAATTAAAGTAAAGTACCCTCAAATATCAAATTATGCGCTGGAGACTTCGAAAGCGTCGAGTTCAGCTAGCGTTCAGCAGACGGACACACATACAGACGGATAGATAGTTGAACGTTTTGCCATCAATCGATTTTTCCCTACCCACAAAACATAGATTCTGGAAATGACACTGTACATGCAGGCCAAATGCAGCCTGCAGAAGAGTAGAATCCTCAAAAAACTGTCCTTACACCGTAATATACAGGATGAGACCGTTCTGAATATTCTATTACATTTTTGCTAGTCCAGGGCTTCTTGTCATGTGACGTGTAAAATATACAATTGTACAATTGTAAGTTAAATGAAACTAATGAATTGATATTTTATATGATTGAACTGCATGAGCATGTACCTCTTTGTACGGTAATAAAGTTAAATAATATAGAAAATAGTAGGGTTGTACTTGTGCGACTCTGTATTTTTGCATGGAAATCTGTCGATGATAATGAATATACATTTACTAAAATTAGTTTTCAAACATCGTTTGCAATGCATTTTATTTTTATTTGATATTCTATTAGTTCATTGGAAGTTAGCTATTTACATTTTTAAACAAATAAAGATTTCGTTAAAACCTTCTCTTCTTATAATGGAAATGGAAGGATGAGAAGAGGATGCGATTAACCATGAGTTCACGCACAGGTACGCTTTTCTTAGACACGCTGTATGAATCAACTCAGTGGCAGAAAAATGATGGCACGTGACTTACTGAAAATGTGAATGAGTTATAGAGAACTGTTTAAGCTGAGTAAAATCAGATAGTAGTCATAAGTATATAGAAATTTCCCCCAACAGTTCAAACAATGTCCACTCTCATGTTTATAATTCATATCAGGTGTTTTTCTTTTACGATGTTTTTTTTTTTGAGAGTTCGTGCAAGAAACCGTCAAAAGTTAGCCCTGAAACTAATGAAACATTTCAACAGCTATCAGTTTTTCTGCAGCTGTCATTACTTTTTAATTCTTAAGTGTTAACCGTATCCAGGATAGGTTGGGGACATTGCAATGCTATTTCTAACTGCTAATTCGCGATGGCTGTTGTACCGAAACTTTATTGAAGAATAACTTATCTCCCTTGACTAATTGATATACGGTAACTACTTCATCTATGGCTCTATGAGCATTTCTCCAACTATCCGTCTGAATACGATGGCAAGCATAACACTTGAGGGGAGTAGTGCTGGTTTTGTCAGCACACGAGGCAGCAGGCGCTTCCAGGTATTCCATCAGAAGCATTGCGACGTCCTCACACAAGCAGTAACGCGGCTGCCGGCAGATCAAGTGTCCGCGCAGCGTTGAGGAGGATGTATTGATCGACTTGCTCAGCTATTGAACACGTCGTCAAATTGGTACTACGCCGCACACCATAATGATGCCAAAGATTAGTTAGTCTCGTCTTACAATCAGATATATATGGTGTCACATGTGACGTACCAAAATATACTCATAAATATGCCTGTGTTTTTTTTCCTTCAATGCATCAGCAAAATAATTTCATTTACCAATTTTTAGGACAAGGATTTGTTCTACGGAAGACACTGGACACAATAGTGAAAGAATGGTTAAAAATTACGAAATAAAATATCTATTCCCAAAAATAAAAATCGTTATTTTCTGTATTGAACATACAAAGTTATATTAACTCTATTTATTTACATGAACAAGGAATTTTTTAAATAAAGAGAATAAGAAATTATATTATTATTTTAATACCTTTTATAAGGTCTTTTTTATTTTTCCTTGCAGAAATAACACTGTACTCCCTTTCTGTTTATGATGCCAATGAATAATTGACTTATCTTTTTTCTTATCGGGTGTCTCCGGTTCATATTTATTACGTAAACGTCCTTCTCGCGAACTTCAGCGCTCAATTCTAATTATTGAAGTTTCTGTCTCTATTATTATTGCAAATATAAGTTTTTCCACAACTTCGATTAATATTAAAAAAGAGTTACTTTTTGTAACACACTGCCGAAACGTCCTCTCTCGAGCTTTTATTATCGTCCTCGCCTTTCAAAGCCTCCTGTCTCTCCATTTTTTACCTTCTCGCCGACAAATATCCAGGGGGATTTACACACACATGTAATATGATATATTACACATTGGGAAAATAGTATAAAACGTACTTTTTGACAATTGTACTAATTTACTTTTAATTTTGTATAACATACATATTGAAGTTGCTATAAAATAAATAAATATTACAAAGGTAAAATTTACTAAAGCGCTGGTATCCACTGAGAAACACAAATTAAACAAATCTCAAGTGATAAATCATTGTATATAAGTCAGTAGAAATTAAATTCTTCAGAACATGGGGATTGAGACATGTCAATTACGGTATCATCGGCAAACTGGACTATGTATGGTAAGTTAATGTTGATGTAGGCATATCGGCACAAGTTACGGAGAGATCGGTGATTATTGAAATAGGCCAGGTGTCATAGGGCGGGGGTTCAAATTTTGATTTTCTATTGTAACAGAGAAAGTTCTATTGGTAAGAAAGCTTTACATTATTTTGAAGGGGTGCCTATTCATGAGAGTTTATAAATTAAGCCTTCATGCTGTACCCTAAGGAATGCTTGAGCGATGTCCATGAAAACTGCTATTGCATTATTTTTAAAGAAGTGGTGATGTTCTGAAGTACGCAAAAGTTGATTTGCTGGAGAAGGTTTTTCAGTGAAACCGAATTGGTAGAATGGTATAAGGTGTATTTTTAAGGTAATTGTTTAATCTTGTTAAGATTATAACTTTGTTAGGTTTATGTCTTCGATATGAGCTCTATTTTCTTTTTTCTCTTTCCAGCACACAATTTCTCAGTTTTTATTTTTCTTATCGTATTTTTAAAAAATGACAAAGTATAATATCGAAGAAGAACACCTGATTCTCAGGCATATTTTCATTGAAAATTTGGATCTATTTTAGAGAATATGTCGTTTGATCTTTTCTCAAAATGTGAAATTTTGAACTCAATTTCACAACAATATCTTGAAGTTTTGAAAAACTTCATAAGAGAATTTCAAGAACTTACACTAACAAACGCAATAATGTATAGAAAACTCCTCTAATGTAAACATTAACGACGTGAGACATACGCATAAAAATCATATGTTAGTACCCGAAATCTTTTAACATTTAAAAGCGATGTAACCCTGCATGGCTTTAGTTAAAGAAATAATTTTGTAGAATAAATTTTATTTGAAGGAAATATACGGATCTTGAAAAATATTGTGGTATATAGCAATCCAAAATATTTGAAACATTTCCAATGTCTAAAATTGAAACTTAACAGTGAAAATCAATCATGTGTCAGCTTTAGAACGTATTTCATTATATGCTTACAAGAAAATAAATAAAATTGGGAAAAGTCAGTCATAATATATAAAATCAATCTAACTGAAATTGAGGCTTACAAAGAGCGATAATATTTCTCTTCCAAAAACGTGCGTAACAAATTGGCTTAATACAAATATGAAGAAACAGTATTACTGTACTGTTCCTCAAGACCATAATTATCTGTAACATTGTCAGAATGTACAGCCCAGAAATGCGTGTATAATACTGTAAGTGGTGTATTTTTCTTCAGGATTCTTTTCTGCAAATACACACACGCAAATACCACTCGCAAATCACATAACTCGTTTTCAGCACCATCTGAGTTTCTACAATTGAATTGTTCAGGAATATTTCGTTTTTCACACAATTAAAGTAAAGACAATCAAAGCTTTATGGATAAAGCAGTCTGTATTCATTGAGTAAATTCCAAGATTAATATATTACAACGTTTCGTGAACTAATCCATTCACATCATCAAGTCAAAAACAGATAAAACGTTTCAACTATAAAAAACAGAAATACTTAACAAATTCATACTACCGTCATATTGGTATTGTAAAAACAATTAAATAAGAGAAACATGAAATACCATATTAATATACTATACTAAGTTCATCAATTGCAAGACACTAAATAAAATGTGTAAGTACGAGGCCAAGACAGAGGAACTGGTCGGTTTATAGTCAAAGTGCATCTGAGTTTCTGCTTCAAACTACCCCATTTTAATTTTATTTTTACAAATATAAATAATAAAAACTGTAAATTTCTACCTAACCACAATTTTTTATTCATACTACATTATTAATATTTATTTCCCAAAGCGCTTAAATTGTATGTCAGAACGCAGGAGAAAGTCTTTCAACGTCCAGCGACTAAGGAACAGTATTCTTCACCGAATGCGCCCAGTACATTACGGGCATTTCGTGAAGCTTCCCGCAATAATCCGCCTGTAATGCCGCATCTGTGAGCCGAGCGGCGCCCGCGCCCCATTGGCTAATCCGGCGGCAGAGCTGCTGACCCGCCGGCCGCGCGCGAAAAGGAAAATAAATACGGCCGGCGCGCGAGCTCTCACCCGGGCCCTTCGCCGCCCATCGCGTCACGTCGCGTCGCGTCAAAGGGCAGTGGGCGGCGGGTCCGGGGCGGAGGCGACGGGGATGGCAGGGCCGCCCGGTGAGCATTTCGTACCCTAACAAACGCGCCGCGACCGCCCGCAATCTTTCCTTCCCTTTCCTTGTTCTATCCTCACTTACACACACATGCACGCCACTACTATAAAGGCCGGGAGACCAATTGGGAGTTTAGAGTTTGTCTCGCTGGTGGAAGAGACTTGGTTGGGGAAAACCGCGCTAGTTGTCGGTAGATCGGTGCCGGGTCTAATCATCTTCCAAGGAAAAATCAAGCCCTACACTTAAGGAAATAATGACCATAGTAGTTGAAGCACCAGGAATCACTAACCAGTCACTGAGCATTTCATGTTTCCGGGTGCGTAAGTGATTTTCTTCATTAGTACCGTAAGTGTAGTGTGTGTGTGTCCGCGTGGGAACACGAGTTCGGGTGCCGACTTTCGCGTCAGCTTCAGCGGTTTACGTATCGAAGCAACTCCACTAGTGGGGTATGGCCCCGGCCGCGTAAGCTCTAATCTCCCAAATACACTCCCGACATGTCTGGTAGTATAGGGTGAATTGTATGTGTAAAGATGTGTGGTTGTAACGGAAAAGATGGAGCCAAGAATGAGGAAGGAAATATTGCGGGCGATCCGGCGCCCGTTATAATGTACTGTTCCAGTGTTGGCTTAGCATTGATCAGAGACACAACAGAAAACCAGCGATCGGAGCAGCCGGTAGAATTATTTTCGTGACAGGGGTTGAATTCGACTCAGCTATGTAGCTCATGTCAAAAATACGACACGGGAAACCCCGGGACCTCTCGGTCAGAGCCACAACAGTTGTTTTGGTGATGATGATGATGACGATGATGATGACGAAGAGTAGGATAAGTGGGCGAGTGAATAGATGTCGGAGAGAAAAGAGAGAAAGTTAAGGATATAAGGGAGAGATGTAGAGGGAGAGTGATAAAGATGGAGGGAGAGAGAGAGTTAGTGAGCTGCTAGTGGCAAGGATGTAGGGCAGGTAGGCGAATGGATATGTGTCGGGAACAGGGAGGTGATAGTTAAAATTCGGACGTGGGAGGAACGAATAGTGAGAGAAAGGGCATGTTGGTGACAGGGAGAAAAGTTAGCCGAATAGGTAGGTGGGAAGGTGAGTGTGTGGGTGGCAAGGGGAAAGGTTAGCAGGCTGACCGGGTGTGTGTGGGGGAGGATTGGTGAATGGCGCCCGCTAGATTAAGCGGTTCGCTCAGTGAGGGTATGCGTGACACGTCCGGGCGTGGAGCAGGGGCTAGCGCGTGACGGGGAGCGCTACTTACGAACTTCGTCTGCCGCTGCCAGGCGGCAGGGCAAAGGGGGCCGGGGGGAAGGGAAAGAAGAATGGCGAGGGGCATAATATGGTGTCGTTGGGAAGTTAAGGGAAGGGAAGTTAAGAAGAGGCGGTATGAGGAACGGAGAAACACCATGAGGACACAGTTGTGAGGGTATGGAGGAGAAGATCCGGTGTCGCTTCGTGTACACAAACGGCCGTTTGAGAGTTAGTGGGGGTGACATCATCATGTTTTCCACGGTCTGACTTCCCGTAACTCGAATTTTCCGGATAGATAATGCGTCAATCGGAAACGGTCTCCCCTGCCAGGTTGCTGCAGCTCTGTTGACAAAGTGCTCGTTCACCCCCGCGAAAGAGCGGTAAGAGGCTGCAGTTGAAGGAAAGCGCGCAGAAGGGAGAGGTCCATGCCCTCATACCTCGTATTCTTCCCCGTGAGATTTCTAGCGGCACGATCATTCTCCACAAGCAGCTAACGCCCTTACTACCGCATGTTCAGACATATGACGTCGTACGCCTGAATACTAAGCAGCCATCCACCACTAGTGACATTCAGAATGACCATTTTCTTAATCTTTGCTGGGTGAATATCTTGAACGATGTGGCTTGCTTCTTTCTTACTCCACTTTCTACCCTCTTATTACTCTCTTTTTTTAGGCTTTTTACGTAGGTGTGTATGCCCGATGTGGTGTCACTTATCAGACTATTATCAATTTTAAATTAAACGGCAAGGTATTTTCGCCTGCACCATTTTTGCACTAAGATTCAATAGTGGTTCTACTCAAAATTCTGATTTTTTCTATATCTGTTCTTCTCTTTCTGAATTTTATGAATGTTTGAATAGTCGAACACTACTTAAGTAACATGGCATTTCACGTCTATCACTGATAGCTTTCCATGCAGTATCCCTGAAGAGGTCACAAAGTCGTGCTACCTTTCTCCGTGCAACTAATTATTCCCAATTGTCATTTACCCCATTGACTCTGTTTGCGAACTTAGCCTCTTTTTTCTGCTCTCGGTGAACCTCTTTAATCTGTCGTTTCCTTGGAGGATCCCAGCAAGCTACTGCGTATTCCATTGTGTGACGAACCAAAGATGTGTAAGCCTGCATTTTCGTGTTACAGAAAGCTTTCCGTAATCTGCACATAACACAATAATGAGCTTTCCAAGCCTTCTGAGCTGGAGACATCCCGAATTATTTCGCCCAGATTTCCAATGTATGTTTTTCACAATAGCAGAATATCGCGTTATTAAAAGAAACCCACAATTTGCAGTGGAAGCTACAGTTACCAGATCTACTTCAGAAATTTGGGAATAAAGTACCTGCTTATAATAATAAATTATTCATTAATTTTTTATCTAATTTGGAATTTAGGTGGAAGTTGCACCAAGCTCAAAACATGGTAGGAATGTTAAAATATGGTAGGAATCTGTTGCAGAGGCAGCAAATCAAGTCAATACTCGCTGCGCCAAAATTTGTCACATTACGTCACGCACCACCTCTATTCACGCATCCGTCGCATATCTCTCCGGTTCACATCATTTGTTCCTTTGCCCAGATGCAGAAGGGCGCTGTAGGAGTGGTAGAAAATGCTCTTCTTTCTCCTCCAGCTTGTTTGCCCCCACCTCCTCCCTTTCTCCTCCTCTTTCACTGTCTACATTGCCTACGTCTCATCCTTTGTGGCCGTATCATCCACTTCCGTCGCTGTCTCTTTCTTCTCTTTCGCCTCCTACTTTTCCTCAGCCACCTCCTCCATCGTCGTGACTTCCTGCTCCTCCATATCCTTATCCTTCTCCATCGCCTCCCTTTTCTTTTTCTCCTCTTCCTTCTCCATCTCCTACTCCTTTTCCATCTTTTCCTCCTCCTTCTCCTTCTCATTATACTCCTTCTCCTCCTTCTTCACCTCCTCCTGCTTCTTCATCACCTCCTCCATCTTCTTCTCTTCCTCCTCTTTCTTGTCCTCCTCTTTCTCCTTCTCCACTTTCAGTTTCCCTCGTTTATACCTCATCCTTTTTGATAGCATTGTCCTCCTCCTTTGCTGTCTCTTTCTTCTCAATTGCCACCTCCTTCTTCTACATTGCCTCTCCATCCTCCTCCTTTGGTGAGGATTACGTTTCTTGGTTTGCCTTCTACTCTTCTTCCTGTCCCACCGCCGTTACCTTCTCCTTCTTCACATACGCCAGGTTCTTTTTTCACCTCCTCACCGTCCTCCTCGTTCGCTGCCTCCTGCTTCTCTTTCGCCGCCTTTTCCTCTCTTCTGTCCGCCTCTCCTTCTTTGCCTCATCCTCCTCGTTCTTCCGCGCCACCCCACGTTTTCTCCCACGCGTACCTCTTCAGCTCCTGAGGTTTTCACGCCGGCGCCAAGTGCCCGCCCCGCCACAAATCACGTCCCCCGCGCGCGCGGTGCCTGGCGAAGCGAAGACGGCGTGCGGCGCCGATGAGCGAGGGCGGCGGAGGCGGGCAGTGGGGCACTCGGCCGCCACCACCAGGGGCGGCTAAGGGCATCAGCTGTTGCCGCTGCAAGGTCTTCGATCGGAAGGGCCGACAGTTCCTGTCCAGGCGGTGGCGCTGTTTAGGCACACGCTGTAGAGCTATAACCCAACAAGTCAGAAATCACCCTACAGAGGTGAAGCATGAATTCCGTATGATCCTCCGTAGGACGGATTTTGCAGCTTTCTGTGGCCACCCTTCGAAATGGTGTGATTGTTGGATGGAGTGGAGTGCCATATTGACACACACGCACGCACGCACGCACGCTCTCTCTCTCTCTCTCTTAGATGCACTATTTATCTAAGTAACTTATAGTCTTATTACTCGTTCTTTACACATTTGCAGATGGCTAATGTTATTTTGAAGGCGAGGGTCCAAACACACATCAGAAAATGCACGAATAGTACCAATGTCTAACAGCATCTGACCAATGTTGACGGCAGCCGAGGCAGTCCGGAAAAAAGTGCCTGTTTTGTTTTTGTACATTCTGTGAAGTCTGCAGAAAAATTAAATCAACTTCGATATTAGAGTATGTTCTGGTAAGTGCACTATATTAGCAGTTATTTGAAAACGTTATTAGATATTTAGTTTATAGTATAAAAGCTAAAGTTTCGTCTAATTGCTCCATCGATGAAATCGACTAAAATGTTTTTCTTCTTTCTGATTTCTGCCCTGTTGGAGTGGAATATGTAATAGATTTTAAATGATGATTGTTTCCCTTCACGAATAATATTTAACGGTGAATTAAGATAAACCAGCAGCTTCACTTGTCGTCTGAGATTCGTTGGCACTTAAGCTTAGTTTTTAGGTTCTTAAAATATTCATGAGCTATAAATTATCTCTTCCGTCTGCTTCTTGGGGGGTCTGCAAGGAATCAAGTGTTACCAGCGCTAGTGTTGTTTACAGATGGAAAACACTTAGGAAAAACAACTTTCTCGGTCACTTTGAAAACGTATTTTGACATTTACTATTCTAGATAGTAATGTATTATACGTAGCAAGAAGAGAAACACACTCTTTTAATATCAAGATTCCATAAAGCACGATTATTTGTCGAAAAATTAGTCCCATCTCCTAAAATATTACACAATGTTTTCTTTCTAGAAAATTGATGCGAAAAAGAAAAGTATAATCCATAACAACACAATGAAATAAAGAGCAGTTCAATATGTTAACATTGATAAGGTCCTTCGCGCTCCATATTTCAGAATTTAAATGCTCACATCGCTAAACCCATCTCAAATCAAAGCGAATGTGAATCTCATGACCCTGTAATGACGTGTGTTCAGAATTAAAAAATCACATATCGAATTGCGCCCGGGACTGACGGCTAACGAGGTGAACACATGAACATTTGATGGGGCTTTGAGGCGGAGCACGAGTGGGAAATTAAATCCACCGCCAGCGGTGGGATTCTCAGCGCGAGGGACGGGGAGTGATACAGTATGCGAAATAGCAAATTAACTGTCCGTTCTTTTCGTGACGTCAGAGTTTAAGTAAGGGAACATTTTTTAAGTCCCGTTTTCACATTGAATTGATGAGCTCATTTCCAAAGTGACGTATTTCCTAGAAAGCGACAGTATTCTAATTAAGCATTTTAGTTCAAGATAGTATTGGACAGTTTCTGTATGTTTTAAACACGGGAAAACATATTTTTCGCTGAAAATATTTTTCATAGTTGTGGAATAAGAATATTAAAAATAATATTTAAAAATATTGATACTAAAAATAAGAAAACAAACAGAAATGGCATGAGAAATAAACTTCTCTACTAAATTACCTACTTAAGTGAGTGATATATAGTTTTCTGATGATGGAAGTAGCACTGATCGTTCCCAAGTTGCAGATAAGTTGATCACCGCAACTAGTCTCCTCAAAGGAAACTATTAATACCCTCACTGCTTTCCTACAGTGATGGCGCTGACGAAACCAGCGGCCCTGTGGTGGCAAACGAATGTTCAGTATTTTAATCAAGCAACAACGATGGTGTGTGCAAAGACAGTGCAAGTTCACCCGGAGTGTGGTACAGGGCAACTCACTGTCGTAACTTTAGCGAGTCTACGTACTTTCCAGATGGATTTACACGCCTCTACTCGCTCTCTAACGGACAATCGAGCCGGTCAATAATGAAGCTGTCCTAAAACACTAAAAGTTACTGGTAAGGACATCTTCAGAAGTCAGAATTCTAGTAGATAATACCACGGTTACGCCGAAGGGAAAAAAATAGATGGGACAGAAAACATACGAGTAAGGTTTGCATAACTCTGAAATGAATGCTAAAATTTTCACTTATTTTATGTTTAAGATTTTCTTCCTGGTTTTATTTAGTGACGTATTTGGCATACATATGATTGAACTTATTTCTCGTTGGTATAACCCGTGGATTTTTGTATTATGGGTCTTCTTTAAAACGCTTTCATATAGTTTTTTTGCTCGTTTTTAAGTTTCGAATAAAACCCTCAATTCTTCTCGGATTAACCTAAATACCTGGGCGGCATCAAAATGACAACTAGTTTCAAATACACTTGTGATCATACTACATTTGTTCTTATTCTATTTATTGTATCGCTCTCCTATTGTTGACGATTCTTTGAATTTATCGGGGTCACATTTCAATAATAGATGAATGTATAAACATATTGATTGAGGATTTATTATTTACTATACAGTGAAAATTGATGTAAATAATGACAAAATATTGTAATTCAGATCCAATGCAAAATATGCCAGACGATACTTAATCAAGATGTGGATAAACAGTTTCTTGTAAAAGTGATGATATGAAGAACATAAAATAGAAATAATGCTTACCAAAAAAGTAACTATTATATAAATGAAGTAAAAGTATTCTTTAAACCCAAAATGTTCTCTCTGAAACGCAACTTCGATAAGTACTCTATTACATGAAAGTGTACGAATTAATTTTGAGAAACACATTGGTCAAAAGTAATAAATATACGCTAAATGTCATATAATATCATCTTTTGAGACAGTTATTTTCTTTTAAAACTCTGCGTTTAAAAGAGTCTGAAGTATTGAAGAACTTGAAAAGTGAGTATATTCAGGATAAGGTAACGAAGAAACACACTTCTTATTTCTTTAAGAAGATATTACAGTTCAACGCCTTATATTCATTCATTTTAATTTTTCTAATCTAAAATTTATTTGCGCCTATATCACGTTTCGTTCTTGTTAAGTTTTATTTACCCTTTTCGTTTAAAAATATCAATCGTAAGTACAGAGATGAAGGTCACGTTGAAA
The DNA here is from genome assembly GCA_038098605.1 of Gryllus longicercus. Classification (NCBI taxonomy): domain Eukaryota; kingdom Metazoa; phylum Arthropoda; class Insecta; order Orthoptera; family Gryllidae; genus Gryllus; species Gryllus longicercus. The sequence goes on from JAZDUA010000701.1 coordinate 380,463, forward strand.
CAAAATACATTGAAGCGTCTTTTTTAATACACAAGACATTCACATGCTTAGTTTAAATATATTATTATAATTAAATTATCTGTGTTTCTTCAACAGACCAATAAATTTTGATAAAATATTTCATTTGGAGGGAGTGTTTAGGCTCGTCAACAATTATGGATATTTGCCCATAATAGTTTAGGTTATGTGTGATATCAAGATTTTGTACTAGTGGCAGTAGCACGCTCTGTGGCACTGTAGCATGCCTATTGCATCTCAGTGCAACTAGCGTCGAAAAAGGAAAATATCTGTAGTAATTCCTCCGTTTTCCAATTTAGTCGAATTGCATGTACAACAGAGGATATTCACAGAAAAAATAAATGTAAAAATATAAATAAAAATAGCAACAAATGTTCTTCAATGTATTTGTCTAAATCCCGTCTAAACGTATTTCGTGTGTAATGCATAACTTTGACTACCTGGTGCTCTCTAGTGGTGAGTTGATCAACAGCGTGGAGGGATGTATTAAAACTCCCTACATAACCAGCATTCTAGTTCTGCACACTCAGCTCGAGTTTAGGTACAATTCATATTTTGTATTCTTCCAATCCAATTAATGTGATCATGACAAACTCTTTGTGCCACAATGTAGTGCAACGCACATCATGCTGACCGCTCATATAAACACATGCTCCTAGCATAAACTGTTTTCTTAACAGGTGCTGCGCGTGACCATATCATAAGCACAAACAATTACATGCTTGTTGTGCAAGGGAGTTCGCTTCCTTGCCCTGGCCAGTTATAATTCGTAGAGTTGCCATCAACGATTGCCGACTATCGCCATATCTCCTCTGCACGCGGGTGACAACAGACGCCTACGTACGTGTGAAATCTTCAAGACTTCACTGCATCATTATGGCTCTGTTTGTATTCAATGTACTATGTTTTTCATTTCAGCAATATGCTGTATTATGCTCTGTTGCAAATCTGAATACATTAAGATCTAATTGCAAACAACACAGTCTTCAAATGTAAATGCCGACGGGTATTATATCATTTAATATTAACTGCAAACAACACAGTCTTCAACTGCATATGCTCAGAGTGATTGCAATCTTTGAATGTTAATTGTAACCAAAATTTAATCAGTCTTCAACTGCAGATGTTTATAGTTTTTGCAATGATTTAAATGCTTTCAACCGAGATGTAATCATAATTGTAATGAAGTGTATTTTACTGTTTTTACACGTTTTTCTCATCAATGAGTACAAGCCTACATAATTCTTCCTAAGTAATAGAGACGTCCCCTGTAGATACTAACATTTACAGGGATTGCATCCGCGTCGCATTCTACTCAATGGTTCTCCGAATTGACAACAATAATTCAAAGGTAAGTTGGAAGGAGCTGTATGTTAACTCACCCGAGCGCACTGCCTTCTCCGTTAGCTCTCAACAGTGTGATTTTGTTCTGCTGACCGTGCTACAGACTCTCGCTCGAGGTATCGATCTTGACATCACTGGTTCACAGCATCATCGATCGAAGCAGTCGCACTGGAACGTGAGATACGATGCATACCTATATGCTGACTTGCTGGGTTTTCACCTTCATATGTCTCCACAAGAAGGCCACCGTCCAGGCCGCGATCAGCTCTAAACTCTCGACAAGTGTAAATGTGAGTAAATAGTTCCGGGGCAAAGAAGAGGAAGGAATGCGCCCTTGATGCTCTGCTTGATGCACTGCTCTGGCATGCGTCAGATATTCATTTGAGCAACGTTGGGAAACTATCAATCAGGGCAGCCGGACTCTAGAATTCTCTGGAGAACGATAGGTTTCGACACAGCTATGTAGCTGTCTTGAAAATGCCTTACCGCATTGGTTCTCGACCCTTGGACACTTCACAAGTTAACGACGCTGGAAAGGCAACAGATAAGCCGTGGCATCATATTTCGAGATAGAAATTTGGAATACCCGAATTTTGTAATTTTTGGCGTTTCCTGCCTGGACTGATATCGAAAATATTCTGTGGACCGAACGTTAAAGCAACATGGCTTGGTAATGAGGAGAAAGATCTGTAAAGGCCTGTCAATATTTCAAATGATTGTAGAAAATACCTGCTATTCAAGATTTCAGATATACCAGAAACATTCACGAGTTTTAAAGAAACTTTAACATATTGGCTTCTAGCAACGTCAAAACAGTCTTCTCCACTCGTCGCCATGAACAGGCACAAACCGAAAGAGTGAAAACTGCCGATCGATGGAGGTTTCCGTGGGAGGAGATCGGTTGCGTAAGTCTTTCGTCGCAAAACTTATCAAGAAGTTGACGCACATTGTCGAAAAGCGAATGCGGCAACCCCTTATTCACACACCAACAACAAATCACCGCGGCCGACGTCCTGTACTTACGATGGAACACGTGACATGCGATGTCTACTCCGCGCAACAAACGAGGGATAAAAAAGAAAGGGATGAGACGGAGGGGAAGAGAGAGGGCGAGGCACAAAGCTGAAGCAAACACGGGCCTTCGTGCGACGACGAGATTATGATCAAAGGCGGCCGCCGAGTGGAAGGGGGAACGCCTCGCCAAAGGTCGAGTGACAAATGGGCCTACAGAAAGCACCCGAGAAGCTGCGAGAGGTACAGGGGTGAGAGATGGAACATGCAGAGGGGGAGGGCGAGGCGGGGAGGGGGGAAACTGTGGAGGCACATCCAGCCGTCTGATGGGAGACGGATGATACGTGGGAATTAGAGGGGACGGCGTGGTTTGCTGGAGAAAGAGCTCGAGAACGCAGCAAGCTGGAGGCAAAACGGGGCCGCGGCAAGGTGCGCGGAGGAAATAAGGCAGCGAGTCCAGGTGGAAAAGGACAGGGAAATGGAAGTGGCAGGGACAAGAAGTGGTCGTATCACGTATAGGAGGCAAATTGGAGATGGACAACAGGTGTGGTAGAACAGTGAGAAGTCGAGGAAGAGGCAAATTGCTGGTGAACATGCGGGTAGGAGAAGAGGATAAAAGTGAGTCTGAGGCGAGGGGCTGGTGGTAGGAAAGGGACTTGTGGGTGGCAGGGTAGTCACGTGGAAGCGGATAAGAAAGGGACAGAAGGAACGGAGGGACGTGGATGTGGCGGGCCGAAGGTGGAGCCAAGCGCGATGAGTGCTGGCGCAGATGCGAGTCCGAGAGAGACAGAAGACGGGCATATATGGAGGGCGGGGTCATAGAAAGGTATGGTGAACACGCGGTGCATACAGCTGTCGCAATAGGTCTGAGAGAGCGGGCCTTGTGGTCGGAGCAAGTAGACAGAGTAAGGTTGCGGGGATGAGATGGGTTAGCGGATACGGTAGGCGAGATACTCGTAAGGTGTATGCCGAATAATGTGGGGAAGAAAGGGCGGGGTTGGCAGAATGGAAGAGAAAGATGGAAATGAAGGCGGAGAGAACATGGTGGGTCTGTCAAGGTGTGTGGGGGTGTGGGGTGGGTAGGATGAGGCAAATAAGAAGGGAAGGTAGGCGGGTCGGTCGAGGTGTGTGGGGTGAGCAGGGTGAGGTGAGCTGTGTGGGAGTGGTGGGCGTGGTCAGGAGGTTTGGAGGGAGGGAGTGCTTGCGGGGTAGGTGCTGAGCGGCGCAAAAGGGGATAGGGGCGGGAAGAGAGGAAGGCGGGTGGACGCGGGGGCGAGGCGGAGGGGAGGCGGAACCGGGGGCGGAGCTGCCAGCGAGGGCAGAGAGCCCAGAGAAAGAGGCCGCCACCTGCGCTCTCCCACGCAGAGGCCACGTTGCCGTTGTCGCCGCTGCAGAGGGCCCTGGCAGGTTGCGCGAACATCAGAACATCCCAGCACCTACACTTGGGTTTTTATTTGTTTGGTGCGTGCGGCCCTGGCTTCACCATGGAATATCTCACGGCATTTTGCGTCTTTCCAGAGCGTGCCGCTAGATGACGCACGCTTGCGACCGTATCGAGCAGTGCTGGCGATCATGCGTCATCTACCGGCACGCCCGGGAAAGATGCGAAATACCGTGAGACATTATATCGTGAAGACTCTCACACACCAAGAAATAAAAATAGAAGTGTACACATGAACACTTCACATAAACAAGGACTCCGTCTATGCACACAACATGACCTCTGAACAGACTTCAGTAAATAAACGGGGCGGAATTGCATCCATTATTTAAGAATCTATTATAATAAATCGGTAAGAATTTATTCCTCAAAGCAAGTATTAAAATTCATGTAAATAACGAATTTATCAATATTTTGGATAACCGGATATTTTAATGTTTAATAATTATGCTGTTCAGTTCAACTGCATTTAATTCCAGAGTAAAAAAATTGTTCACAAAGGTTTCTGAAGGTATTTCTATGTTTCAGTCAAAGAACGGGATGAAAATGCAAGTATGTGTAGGATCGTAAACCAAAATTGTTTTATATTTACCGTTTGAAATGAGTAATTAAAGCAATCGAACATGATTTTTGATGACAAAAGCTAATTTTATTCATAAAAAATTACATCAACAGACATGCACATACAAAATGATCAAAAGTCATATTGCATATAGAGCTTTAGGATTACAAACATTTTGTTGAGTACGTGGTTTCTACGACGAACATCTAATTGGAAAATATCTTCTCTAAGTTAAAAAATCTGCAGCATCCACTAATAATGAAACAAAGCTACAATCCAGGAATATGATGTATAAGACAGGACTTTCTGAAATTATTTATTTACCTATGTATTCACATTATGCATTTACTGTGTATGTGAGGGTTAACGAACCTCTAAACATTTTACTACATAACACATAAAGAAAATAGAAACAAATCGGCAAGTCGATGTAATTTTTTTAATAATTTTTGTACGTTCTACTTTTTTTCTATGCAGAGGTGTACGCAATACTGAGACTCGCAGGAGAAATGGTACACGAGTTTACGCTGCGAATTTTGAAGCTGCCCCCACCGTCAGCCCGTTAAACAGAAGAGTCGTGAGCGGTGAGTAGGTATCAAGGGGAAGACGAGGAACAAACGGGAACTACGTAGGGATTCAATTGTGAACAAAACATGGCCACCGAAATGAAGGGTATGCTCTATCATTATTGCTGTGTACACTGCTTTTGCGCTCACGAGAGGGGACAGAAAGCACACTGGGTGCAATGCGCACCGCGAGATGTGGCCTATTGAGGTGCTGAGGGCCACGTCCCGGCCAGGCGAGCAGACGGACCGTGAATGGTTCGTACCGGGAAGCGCCACCAGCCGCAGGCCAAGCGACTGCGGCGCCCGGGCGCGAGCGTGAACTGAGGAAGGTGCAGGCCATTTGTGAAGCACCGCCCCTACCCTCCCCACCCACTCATAGACTAAGGGCGCCCTTCACACGTCGCCACCGGCGCGCTTTCGATAAGCGGCAGGGATCATCCCACGTCGCCACCGCCGCACCGCCGCCCGCCGTGGAAGGGGGTGGGTTCTGCAGCAGTCGGTTTGGCTAACCCTCCAGCGAAACGAACAAACGGACCGCAGAAGGTAAAACGCAGCTACCGGCGGCACAGTGGGAAGACAACCATTTAAAGCCGTGTTCTGCTAGCGTGGACCCTCCTGCGCTTCTCGGGGCGAAGTAGCGCCGAAGAACGCCACAGCAGCACGTGGGCAGACCTCCATTTAAACCAATGCTCTGATACGAGCCGCGGCGTTCGGAAGCGCGTCACAGTGGTGGGGTGTGAAGGTGACCTGAGGAGGTAGACCCCGGAGTGAGGGCGGTGAGAACGGTAGAAACTCGCAGGGTTACCTTGGAGTCTATGTAACGCCCTTGGAGTAAAGGAGCGGGCAGTCGATTACGGTGAAATTGTACCGAGGTACTTCCGAGTTGAAGTGCGCTGTGATACTGCAACTTGTTACGAACTGTGGATAACTGTGAAGGAACTATGGTTAGACTTTTGTGACTTGTGCTTGTTTTAGAACATCTCCTGGCGGGTATGAAGCTGGCTAACCTTGCTTCCTATGGGTGCATATACTCTGGATTTTGGTTTACATTTGTATTTATTGGCCCAATAATGGTGTATGTTACTGTTATTTTGCAATTACCTGCCTGTTGCCATATATGTAACACTTAGTTTCTCAGGATATATTACATTCTAGGAACATGTTTTTAAAAATAATTTTACGATCCCTCTATGCTCTTGAGCTTAAATTTTTACAGATGTTCTGTAATTAGATATTTCAAAAGGGTTTGGTACTTTTTAAATAACCTTGTTCTGTACTATATTTTGAAACGAAAATTACCTACAATTCATTGCATTAATACGTTATAATGTTAACTTTAACAGAAAAGCCTATTGACAGAGCCCACCCTTTCTAAGACTGAACATTAGGAAAGGGAAACTTCCTTCTTTCAGTCCTTATAATGTCACAAGCGTGCGAAATATTGCACATTTAGAACATTCTGCCTTTCGGAAATTTACTGCTTCAGCCGAGAGTGAGCCCAACAACTTGAAATTGGGAATCAGACCCTGGACGTAGAAGATTGATTGATTACTAGTGATTCTGGACGCGACAACTGCTAAGATAATTAGTCCCGTAAGTGTCGCGCTGGATGGTAAGATCTGACGCCGACCTACCTCTGCGAGTCACCCAGCGCGGTTCTATCCAACCAGGAATCTCTGACCAGTAGGCACTGCCTCTGCAGGTACAAGCTCTAAACTCCCATTCGGTCTCTCAACATGTGTGGTAGTGTAGTGCATAGAAGAGTGTGAGTAAGGGGTGAGGATAGAGTAATAAAGAGGAAGGAAACATTGCGCGTGGTCTGTGGCCCGTTTGTTAGTGTACTGCTCTGGCATTCGCCTGGTGTTAATCATAGATACTTCGAAAAACTACCGATCAGAGCAGCCTGGCTCCTAGAATCGTCGTCCAGAGAGCGCCAGGACTCGACCTAGCTATTTGGGAAATCCTGCCAATGTTAGTACTCGAAACCCAGAGCCCCGGTCAGAGGCTTTGTAGTGACATCAGGAGATGCCCTGAGCCACCTCTCCCAGGCTTGACATAGGTAATGCGCTCTGGTGAGCATTTTCCTGAGAGTCGATTACATCTACGTAGCCATGAATATAAAGTAATGAGTGTTTTGGTTTTTCTATTCTACTAAAATTTCATTGCCATTTCGCCTTCGAAACAGTGTCATTAGAAAATCACATAGCGTGAAAGTTTTTTCCAGTCTTCGTAGCACGTTTGGTATCCAGACACCTGAAGAGCCTTCAATTGCCCGGTTATGGTCTTTTAGTTCTTATCTACTGTCCAAAACTGAGTTGTTTGAGATTAATGTTTTCTTGTGAAAACACTTATCTTGTATCAAGCCTGTTGAATTATTGATTTAAAAACGTTAATATTTTTAATTGACAATGTTAATCTCTGGGGGACTAAGGTATTTTTTGTGCAACTCTCTATGATGCAACACCTTATATTTTTTTAAATACGGTATCGCAAACGATCATTGCGCAAACCCTTTCAAGAACTTACCGGTACACAAGATCTTGCCGAGAGCACGTCTGAAGCAATAGTTGTTGGATCATTGTTGATTCACACTCATTTTCACTTACTTCATTTTCAGCATGTACAAGAAAAGGAATCCACAAAAAGATCATAATGGATAAATAATTAACTAATCGTGTTTAATCACGTACTGGACACAACTCAACGTTTACACTACTCAATGACCTCAAAGTCGCTTGTGTTGACAAAATGAACAGTAAGCTGCCAATTACATGACTTAATTTACATATTTTGTTTTTAAAAACACCTTTTGAATCAAGTATCATCGATTATTACAGCAATACTGCATATCCGAGGAATTTTTGAATTTAATTTAACGAATAAACAGCTTTGGGCGAAACTGAACTAAATGACGCCAGATTTTTAAAAACGGCTACAAAACCACCATAATACAACTTTAATTTGCCGACGGCTAGGCAGGATGTAATATACGTACGTGCATTTTTTCACATTTACATCCACGGGCTGCATTGGGCGCCATGGCGCAAGAGTTGACGGCGTTTGCAAATGATTTTAATTTAGCATTTTTTCTGTTCTCATAATGAGTGAATTTGCGAATGAAGCTCATTTAATTTTTGTGACCCACAAATCGCGGTCTCTGCCTCTGAAAAAAATATTCTGCGTAACTCTCCCTACCTGAACTCATCAGAGTGCCATTCTACTATTCTGATCACGGACAGGAGAAAATTGGTGTTTTAAATTATTGTTGTCATTTTAGAGTTTCTGAGCGTGCTTGATGAGGATTGTGAAATAAATGACCCTTTAACTCAAGTATTATTCATTGCAATAACACTACAATAAAAAGTTGAAAATTAATGAATTTTACTACACAAATAAGATTGGTGTTGCTGCACAATATATGAATGCAAATAATCAGTCTTTTCTTTAATGGGAAAAACCTAAAGCTGCGGAAGGTGAAAACATGTACTTAAATTTCTGCTTTTGGGCATTTGCTTTTGGTGCTTTAGTATTTAAAAATTTAATTTAACTTCGAATACTCAGATGGTAAGTGGACATACATTATTTTTGCATGATGGGAACAATGGTTCTTTTTCAATCAGTGAAATATCTGAAAAGGAAAAAAATAAACCGCATTGAAAGAGAAAAATCTGAACAAAATTATAATATAATTAATTTAAAAAACATCACATATCTTTGAGAATTTTCAATATTTATTCACCTCGTGTATAAATATTAATTAAAATTATAATCCTTAAAATGTGAAGAGTGTTAACACCTACAACGAGGTTAAAACCGTATTTGGGGGTATAAACGGGCGGATATTGTGGAAATACCTATAAACATTTTATGCACAGCTGCAATGAAATAAGGTTTGCCATCGCCATAAATGCCCAAACAAGCGCGCTTCATTTTCTTTAATATATTGTGGTGTACTCTTCTCCTTCTCTTTAATTATTTAATTGCATTTTACTTTCTTTTCCTATTTATTTATTTTTCATCTTCCTAGTGCTGTATGTTTATACAAACATATACCCTTCTTGCTATAGGCAGTGATAAGGGGGAACCAGAGAGCGATAATCGAGACAGCAGAGAGATTTATTTTCTCGCGGGTTGTGAGATTTATGTGAAATTTATGTCAGATTCATCTGAGATTCACGTGTGCTTTGGGCAGAAAGATATATTATACTAACAAATTTACATAGCAAAACACTTAAAATCAGAGGAAACGGTGAACATTTATTTCCCTAATGTTGTAATAGAAAATGTAAATTTCCAAAAACATAAAATAATATAAAAAATCTCGATTTTGATGTGCTCCATGAACAATGAAACATCTTCGTTTCTTCATGCCACTCCATTCAAAGTTAATTAAGAAACTGTTAGCCCGTGGCCTTCTTATATAATAAATGCATTATTTGAACCTGATGTTTCTCTTTTTGGCGTTATAATAAACACTGGCCGAAATCGGTCATCCCCTGTAGGCATCTGTAAACTAACACACAATACTCAAAATGTGTGTTTGACAGCGGCTCAGATTAATTAATCAGTGTTCGGAGCATGAAACCACGCGCAACACCAGCACCAGCTCCAGCACCCCCAGCACCAGCTCAGTGTTGCAGGCCGTCGCGTCGGCCTTGAGAGGCGTTACGTCACCTTTCAGTCAAAATAACGGCCCCGCGCGAAGTGGTCTTATCTGATTGAGCACCTACAATTAAACCCAGGGGTCAGTGTCTTGAAACTTATTGCATCCTTACAATGGTTTTGTTGAGACTGCCAAATATTGCTTAGATGATTGGGAGAGCATTTTGAGAAAATGCACCAAGAAAATCCTGCCCATCGCTTTTTTTGTGTTCTCGTCAGAAGAGGAGATTCTTTGTTTGAACGAAAATAAACGTTCTCTTTACGGATTATATTCGTTATTCGTGTTTTTATAAGCCGCTGGTCTACGGAGAATGAGTTATCGTACTAGGAATGCTTGCCTACGTAGAAAACCAACTTTCAATGCGACCAATACGCTTATTACGAAGCTTCTCTACACGAGCGAGGCGAATCGCTACGAAACAGCTCGCGGCTTCAGATTCTCACACAATGCGATCTCGTCCTGACTTATTGGAAAGGTGTTTGATTCCGGGAATTTACCGACAATGGGCCATACTGCCGGCTGGGCGCCCAGGAGCAGGAGCCACGTTTGGAAGTAATTTAAGTTTCCTTCAAAGAGTTTTGTAGAAAATGATTCTTGTTCCTTTTGAAAGAGAGTTCGCGGTTTTCGGGGCAAATTAAAAGTATTTCTAAGGAGCGACGCTTGAAATGTATGTATTTTTTAATAACTTCAAAAAATTGTCAAAATGTTTGAGTTCCAAGTATGGCGCCATATTTGAATTAATTTGGCCGCTTATGTGGCAAAACGTTTCAAATAGAACTGGTCTTAGTGGAGATATATCTAGCTGTATGGACAAATGAAAAAGTAAGGCAACTCTTTTAGCTGCCGGAAAAAAAGTGGAAACAGCAGGGCAGGAGGACTTCCGCTGGTCGAGGGCAATCTTTTAGTAGGCCCCCTGTCTAGAAGGATATTCGTGGCGTAATAACAAATACAGATTAATCCCACACATATTTATATATTCTGTACATCGTAATTCGAATAATTGTATTTTAACTGCTTTGCTTGTTTTAGAATAATCAGATTCATTTTTGCTCTCTTCTTCATGACGTGATACTCAGCCATATGTGTATTTAATATTACAACATAAATTGAGAGTTTACATTATAAGTACAGGAGCTTGTTACATTCCTTCCATTTTATGAAAATATTTTGTAAAGTTACATTTTTATATTTTATTATCCAAGAAAAACAATATTATCACGTAAAGTACTTACAGAAATAGTTAGGGAACATTAATATATAACTGTTTTTCAGGGTTTGGAGGTATGTGTGAAGGTACATGAATTTTTGAAAAGACAAGTGCATTGAACAAAATTGCTCCATTAAATTGAATACACTCATTTAATTTCTATTGTTTGCGTCATGAGTTGCCAATTTGGGGGCGTTCAACAATACCTTGCGCAAGTATATCTGAATGCTAGCAATGGACAGCGTTAAAAAAGTCTTTCATTTAAAAATATATCACCGTATCTGAAAACAATATGGATTTGGGTATCTAGAAAAGGACGATGTGCGAAAGTGATCCGGGTATCAGACATACGGCCTGTAATATCATAATAAACAATCCTCATTTTTTATCAGAAATACTATTATATACACAATTAAAATAGACAGTTTTTTGACAAGATACACATTTTATTTTTAACATACCGTTTGAGTCCTAGAGCGCGTATAAATATAGTATTTTTGACTCTGTGAATAAAACAGGAGCAAGGCTCTTTCCAGCCCTATTAGTAAGGCGTCACTCAAGTTACAGTACACCGTACGTGAAAATAACTATTATGAGTAAATTTGGGATGTATGATTGTTTTATGGATCTACTTAAAGTGCACCTAAAAATGCTTTAAATGGAAATGAAATCTCGGATCTTCATAATGGTAAGAAAAAATTTGGCACTTACCGGCCTATTTTTATTAAAAGAAGTTTAGATTACTACAGGCTGTTATGGGAATAAAAACCTTTTGTGTGCTTAAGTTATACGGTTAAAATACGATTTTATTTTATTTAATCCATAGTCCTTTTTTTAAGAATCGAATAATATTAAATGTAACTTAGTACTGTCTCACGAAGTAACAGAAAATCATGATAGTGTAAGCACTATTTCTTTTCAAGTACGATTGAAATGTTGCTCTTCCTTCGATCACACGATTATCGTGGTTTAAGCACGCAATCTAAGACCATTCATTCCTAGTGCTTGCATGGTGAAGGAATTTGTCTCGCTGGAAGTACCTTTACCATCATTCCTGCGCTGTCCCGGGCCCCCTTGTTTGATTAATGAACGCGTATTTTCAGGACAACTGCCATGACCATTAGTCGAGCATGTGAAGGGCAGCGTATGTGAGTGGAAGAGGATCTGGGACGTGATATCGGGCATTGACCTGTACGTGTGTATGTGTGGCGCACGTATGTATGTGCGTATGTATGTGCGTCGGCGGGGGGTGCGACTAAATGTGAAAAGCTCAGGTGCCCACCCCGGGGACGCCCCCCCCCCCGATAGAAAATGAATTGTTTTTGAGTTGTGCTGACACTAGGAATCTATGCACTATGTTGGCGGGATGACCCTCTTCCAGGTATCTGCGCCAACGGGGTGACGCCCCAGCCGGACCTAGCTGTTATCTCTCAAATGGTCTCCCGACATGTTTGTCAGAGTAATTAATGTGTGTGAGTTGGTGCATTTAAGAAGTAAGGAAGGGACATTGGTGAGGAGGGAAAGATCACGTGGCCTGTTTGTCAAGGCGTCTGCTGAGTACCGATAGGAGAAACCGCGCAGTTCTTCCCTGGAGCCGCCTCGTCCGCCCCGCCCCCAAGGGGCGCGCCCGCTGACCCCGTTGCCCCCCAGGCCCCCGTGCACGTGGGCGCGCGCGAGGAGTCCGGGGCCGGCACATAAAGGGTTGGCGGGGGCCGCGCCAATTGCCACGATAAATAACGGATTGGCCTCCGGCGGCGCTGCGCTCTGCGGAGGCTGGCCAGAGCAGGGTAGGGCAGGGCAGGGCAGGGCAGGGGCGGGGCGGGCTGAGGTCAGTGCGGAAAGGGAGGGAAGGGGCGGAAAGGCGTTAGGGGGACAGGGAGAACGGGCGGGGAAGGTGGATGGATGGAGAAGAGTGATGATGTGGGGGAAAGGGAAGGGGTGGTAAATGTGGAGGACCGGGAAGGGGAACGATGGGAAAGGGAGGGAGGAACTGGGCGGGGATGGCGATCGCATGGAAGGTTCGTGATTGATTACTAGTAATTCCGGGTGCGTCAATTGGTGACGTCATCAGTCCCGTAAGTACAGTGCATGTTTTGGTGATCTTGCCTCGCTGGATGGGGTGATCCAGAGCCAAACTATCAGTCTGTTTGCGTTTTTCCCAACCACATCTCCCACCCCTGAGGCACCGTTAATACCCGGGTAAAGTTCTAAGTTCCCAACTGGTCTCCCGACATGTGTTGTAGGGTAGTGAATATAAGAGAGAGAGAGAGAGAGAGAGAGAGAGAGAGAGAGAGAGAGAGAGAGAGAGAGAGAGAGAGAGAGAGAGAATGGGCTGGATAAGGATTAGACAAGGAAGAGAAAGGAAATATTGCCTACGGTCCGTGGCCCGTTTGTCAGGGTACTGCTCCGGCATTCATCTGGTGTTGATCGGAGAAACCACGAAAAGTCTCCTCCAGACAGCGACTGAATTTGACCTAGTTGACAAGCTAGAGTCGATGCCCTGAGAGGAAACAATGCAAAGAGGGCCAGGAGAGTGGTGTGGCAACGAACGAGTGGGAGAGGTCCGGAGAGGTATCTTCGTCAGCGGCGGGCGGGAGCAGGAGTTGCGGCGCGGCCTGATGGCCAGAGGTCAGCTGCGGGGCGGGCGGGGGCGGGCGGGGGCGGGACGGGACGGGGACGCGAGCGCGCGTGCGTTGCGCGAACGGCTCCCGCGGGGCGGTGCCGGGTTCATGCCCCGCGGAGCGCCGTGCCCAAGCACAAGCGACGTGACCCCGCGCTTAATTCGGCGGCGGCCGCGGACGCAGTAATCAAAGGTTACGGCCGCCCCGCCCCGCCCCACTCCGCTCCGTCCTGCACTCGCCCGTGCGCTCGCTCTTTTCCGTTGCTGGGCTCGCGGGATTACTCCGCCTCCCTTCCCCTCCCCCTCCACCTACTTCCTCCCCTTCCCGCTACCGACCCCCGTGCTATTGCGGGTGACGCTCGGACTAAGGCGGTCAGCGAACTCGGCTGGAGGCGTCCAGCACAGTTCTGGCAACGATTGGGTCGACAAGGTGTCGCATAGCCTTCCAAGCCTCCGCAAAGCGATATTCTTTTTTTGTTGTTGTATATTTTAGTGATTTATTTTATCTGCTACGATAGCGTATGTAGTTACTGCCAATTAATCCTTTTAAGTTCGTTGTAAATTTCAGTTCGCAAGGTTGCGGAACTTCGACTAAATAGCTGAATACATGTTACCATATCCTACATCAGACTTTCCAACTCCTAATGGTTTCAAGGCCTCATTGGTGATGTGTGAAGTTCTAGGGGCCGCATTTTAGATAAATATGCTTTGAAGGAAGTAATAAAAACACGAAATGTATTAACTTTATTGTTACTCAATCAGTAAGCTCCGCTTTCGCTCGTGAGCTCGTGACTACTCCGCTTCCCCTCCCCCTTGCTCCTTCCAGCCCTCGCCTACCGGGCCATTGCGAGTGAGCTTGAACTAAAGCGGTTAGTGAACTAGTACAGAGACGCCCACCAGGCTTCTGGCGACGCGTGCGTCTTCAAGGTGTCGCACAGACTTCCAAGTCTCCGCCAAGCGATGTTGTGCTTGGATTTGTTTTTGTTTTCTGGATTTATTTTACGTGCTCGATAGTTCCGAGTCCGGCAATTAATGCTTTAAAGTTCGTTTTCAATTTAAATTTGCACGGTGGCGGAGTTTCGAAAGATGCCAATTAGTTGGACAGATGCCATATCATATATCTGGCCTAGCCAACCCAAATGGTTTCACGGGCCACTTTGGTAACGCGAAACATTACAGCTGGCCGCACTTTAGGTTGTAGTGTATCTACATCACGCCGAAGCATGATTCCTCTTTCTCCCGCAGCGGACGCTGACCTTAGTCCCCCTCCTACAACCTAATCCAGAGCGCAAAGACAAACACAGACGAGAAACAACAACTTACAATTACACCAACCTAACCACCAAAAAGCGACATCAACAAAAGCATATCCGCCGTCTCCTTCTCCACCCCCTTGCTCACCTCTTCCACTCTCACCTTTCCCTCGTCCCCACCCATCCCCATCCCTTCTCTTCCCCACCCCGCCACCCGAATGTCATATTTAATAAACCTGATAGCCTTGACGAAAGGAAATAGACAACTAATAAGGGAAAGTCAGTGCTATTCTGTGACAACATTAGTTGTTTCTCTATTCTTTCACTCAGTTTTTAAAAAAATCTATATTTATATTAGACGTTGCATATTAGAGCTATTTTTCTACATAGTAATTAATTAGTTAAGCAAGTAATGAATTTTTTGTAAATTTCGTCTTTGAGAATATTTCATAAACATATGTAGAACAAAAAGCACTTACAACTTGGAATGAAAAATACATTTAATTTAAATTAATTTCTGAAATGTGTTATAAGAATTATAAAATTTATTTGCTGATGGTTGATGATATGTGCTGATTCAAAATGTGTTCTATTTCATATAAGCGGAATGGACTTGTTACTCTGACTCTCTTTGAAGATTTTAAAAAAGATGGTTCACGTTCATAGCTATTTGTGTCCACGTGGTCTATATACCTGCATAGTCTACATTTTAAATCAAACACGTATGATTTATTTTAACTGTTAACTAGATAAACGTAATATGCAGTGAAGTGCATCTTTATTATTGTAAACACATGTAAATTTTCATGTAACCACTATTTATGTGTACGTACAACGAAAAATTAAAGTTGCAATATATTCAGTATACATCAATAGATGGACGCTCACATGTGGTCCACAAACCATTGGAAGACCTGACCTATGTGAAAATGTTATAGTGATTACTCTATTTCGTAGTTTTAGTGTTCTCACTGATTAGTTCCCTGCGAGTGCCTGAGCATTATTATAAACAGTAGGCTAGAGAACAAGTGTAATTCCTTCTGTCCAATTTGAGTTCAATTTCAGTATCTTTCCGGTTGAGGTACAGGATGATTTTCAGTCTAAACGCATCTTCCTTTGATCGAAAAAAAATATCGGGATTATTCGAAATTCAACATGCAACGAGTTTCCGAGAATCGTGATGAAGTAACAGAAAAAAAAATTTGAAGTAAATAAACTCATCAATTATTTTCACTGGTTTTTCAATTTTTTAACATAACCATCGTATTTTTTACGTCAAGCAAAGAGGGAGAGTTGTTAATATTAGCACCAGTAAATAATGGTTTAATAATCCCATACAGTGTACGGCAGTGTGGAAAATATGGAAAAAATGTTTCACTACCTTATCTTACTACGAATGTCGTATACAGTAATATTTTCCTTACTCTCTCAAAGGTTTCATAAAGGCTATCGATCGAAAATAACAACAAAAATATTACACACGAATTTATATTATTCGAACTCATTATTTTCTCTCTCCATCCGTATATACATCAACCGAAAACATTTATAAATGAGAATTGAAAGAGGAGCCAATCTGGCGTTGTTCAAAATTTAGTAACAGTCTCATTATCTTGACCAGCAGCGTAAAACGTGGAATTACTACGTCCACATCTCTGCTGATATAATTGTGAAGCAAAACGTGGCCGATCGCAATCTCTATGCTTTTTGAAACTAAATACAAAGTGTGTGTGAACCACACAATTAAAATTCAGCGCTCCTGAAGGCACCTGTGTAACGTACTGCAAACAGACCTCGCATGAAGCAGGAGCGAGGGCGCTGGGCTGTCGATTAGAGCTTAGGCTGTCGCTGTTAGGATGTTGCAAGCAGACGGGGCTGGAAGAGCTCGGAGAACCTGAGAGAACATTCCAGAAGTATTTTGGGAGCTTCCAGGAATTTAAGAAAAAAGTAACCGGAACCGCGCGAACGCAAATATGATGTCGCGTGTCTTGGGGTCTGAATGTACATAACCCAGAGCGCAAGTGGCGGGGGGTAGGTTTTCGAGCTGAGAGGAAACTTCGTGCGGATGCGCAGAAACGTAAGCCCAGGGCGGCGCGTGGACGAGAGATGGTCGTGGGG
This sequence comes from Gryllus longicercus, assembly GCA_038098605.1. Lineage (NCBI taxonomy): Eukaryota > Metazoa > Arthropoda > Insecta > Orthoptera > Gryllidae > Gryllus > Gryllus longicercus. The sequence goes on from JAZDUA010000701.1 coordinate 397,266, forward strand.
CGACCCGTGTGTCAGAGAGCCACGGTGGAATATCATTTCCACGTGAAACCGTGGTCAAGGAGTTTAACGTGGTTTGCATAGGTAGTATCTGAGTAGTTGTGCGCACCATGACTCATGCAGTTATTGCAACTAGTTAGGGATCGCTCTTGGGATCGGAGAAACGTCCATCAGAGCTGTACATAAACATTTTAAAATTATTACTTGTAAACAATTGCTCAAAATAAGCCTACATATGGTTGAGCTCGTGTCTGTGATTGTGCTTAGATTCCCCCGACGTCACACGAATTAACATCTTACACTTAGCGCAGCTTCATTTAAAACTTTGTGGATAGGTTTTTGTTTAACGTTTAGGTTGTTGACGATAATCTGATACTTCTAGTTCAATCACTCACTAGCACTCTCTCGAGAAAGTATGAAAACGACGAGTGCTTTAAGTAGAGTGACATCACGAAACGTTTAAGAAATGAACTCCGGGCGAACAAGAACTACCCCTACGTCGTAGACACGAGCTAACTGATTTAGGTCGGAGCGTGGCGCGTTGCGAGGGGAGGTCGAAAGTACGAAGAGAACTGTAATAAAGAGCACTTTGCACCGCAACAAGCTGAACCTCAGTCCGCTAAACAGAGATGGGCGAAGTTGATAGCGCGAGGCGCGGACAGCGCGAGGGATAGTTAGAGTGCAGTGGACTACTCCTTTTCGCATGCCTTTTCACTTGGTTTGAGTCTCAGAGCAGGGCAGGAGAAGGGAAACGTCAAGCACAGTTGACCAGTACAGAAGAGAGACGCCTTACATACGTTTACTTCCCAGAAAGTTATGATCAACATTAGACGTGATAAAAGAGATCCAATCAACCCGAGCAAAAAATAACATAACTATTACTTGCCTGTTGCTAACAACATTGTGTTTTTGTGCGTGGCGCCACCCTGTTGTTCTAATCAGCGTTTCTGGGACTATGGATCACTTGTCTTTTTTCGCAAGAATGCCCCATTATGTTATAGTAAACAATAATATGGTAAAGACAACGCCTTTTATTCGTTTATTTGAAATACCAACACACGTTACCAACAAATGGGCGGGAAGACCCTTAACGCCCCTCCGCCAAGCGCCGCGCCCGATACACACAACGGCATCGGTGCAACGGATTGTCTAACCGCAAGGCGACGTTGTGAGAACGGCCCTTAATGCAGACAGAAAACAGCAAATATTGAGCAGATTTCCCCGCGCGCCGGGCGAGCGCCGGGCCAGCCCGCAGCCGAGGGTTAACAGATTTCGGTGAGCGCGCGGGCGCGGCGCTCGGCGGAGGGGCGTTAAGGGTCCGCCCGCCCATTCGCCGCCGACCGCTCCGTCCACCGCCGTCCCAAGCGACGTGACGCGACGCGACGCGACGCGACGCCACTGGCGCCCTCTTCACCAACCTCTCCGCCTCCGCCGTCACCGCCTCCGCCGTCACCGCCTCCGCCGTCACCGCCTCTGCCTCTGCCTCTGCCTCCGCCTCCACCATCCCTCCGTGTAAGCCATCCCCACCGCTCTCCCATCGCTATCCCACCCCATCATCCAGGCCATCGCCTCCATGTCGCCCTCGCCTCTTCTAGCGTCACTGCCATCGTCCCACTCCAAAATTCTCGTTGCCTTCACCTGCCCGGCCATCCCCGCCCACCCATCTACCCAAAAGCACTTCTTCTACCCCCGCCGTCCACGCCACCTGCAATGCCGCCCCGACCACTCCCGCAGCCTCTGACATTATCCTTCGCGGGCGCAGCCATTTCCGCCGCCTACTCATCGCCCTACTACACCCGCCGTCCCCCACCGCCCCCGACAGTCCCGTTGCCTCCGTCACCCAAGCCGCCGTCGACCTTCCCAGAATTCTTGATATAACGGCCGGGGCGAGTCCGGCGGCGGTGGTGGCGGCGGCGGCGGATTGGGGCGGGTACCGCGAGGGTGAGGGGGCGTGGGCGGAGGCGGCGCCGTCGCCAAATTGCCAATGTCCGCGCGACGACCTGTGCTGGCGTCCCCCTCGCGCCCACTGGGCCCTGCACTCGCCACCGCAGGTCACACACTCTCCACTTCGCCTCATTCGTCCCGGCTTACGTGGCTCACAGCAGCAGTTGGAGTCGCGGGAGGGAGGCCGGGAGGTCCTAACGCTGACGCATTTTCCATACTGGCTAGACATCTAGGGCACATTCAGCCGCTGCCTGCAGGCGAATTCTCGCGGCTGGCTGCTCTGATCGGTAGTTTTACATGGTTTCTTCGGTCAATACTAGACGAATGCTCGAGCAGTAAACGAGTCACGGACAGCGCGCTATCTTTCCTTCTTCCTTGCTCCGTTCTTACCCCTTATATTTATATGCACGACCTTCTACCATACCTGTCGGTGCCACCAGTCGAGAGCTTAGACCTTTTCCCGCCCGGGGCAGTGCCCCGTTGGTGGGAAATACCTGGTTTGGGGCAAACCCGCGTAGCCGCCGGTAGGTCGGCGCCGGATCTCGCCATCTAACGCGGGGAAATATTCGTCACCTTGCGCTATAAAATATGCACTGCACTTTCGGAACTAATGACCTTAGCAGTTGACGCGCCCCAAATCACTACTCAATCAGTGAATCAATCAATCAACCAACCAACCAATCTACTCAGGGCAAAGACCGGATGAATTAGTGTGGACAACCGTTTCAGTGTCTCACCCGGAAATCCTACTGTCCTACTCTGGACGGTGGCGGGTTTTGACAATAGTTACATAGCTAGAACGAATTTCAGAGGAGAATTACAGCGGCCGAGTGTCTGTTCGGGAGTTTTTGGTAGTTTCTCCGTTCAATACCAGGTAAATTCAGGAGTACTGCTCTATCAAACTGACCTCAGAATATTACTTCAGTACATGAAACAATCTGTCATGAATCTACAAATCACTTTTTCTAGGCGTCACAACATGCACATATGGAAAATCTGGACCACAATCCCTTCTCTGATCATGATATCTCCTTCAGGATTATGCCACAAGACACCTTCCGACAATTTAGTGGTCGATTTTTGAGCTTTCGGGGAATACGTAATAATAACTGAAATTCCTATTAATTTTATTGGTTATTTAAGTTCTGCCAATTTGCATTTCATTTGATAATATACGTATTGGAAATAAATTTTGCATGCAACATTCTGGAGATTTATCATTCTTATTTTCCTGAAGTTTTCTGTAGATTATATTTTCATCCTTACTTTAATTTATTTAAATTTATCTCTCACTAGATTACTCATTCACATGAATATATATATTGTATTTATGGAGAATTTAATTCACAATAATTCCCATTCTATATTCATAATTCTTGAATTTTCTGTTAAATGTAATTCCGTAATTGTGCCTGATCTGAAGATGACGAATATGCCATCTTAAGATGCCAAAATCTTAAACATGAGTATAGGTGCTGTTAAGGCATTTCTACTGCAATAAAAATACTTGCAAGCCTACAATCTTTCAGTTTTGTTACAATGTGTAGTTAGGCAATTAGGGAGACCAAGCTCTTCTGAAACATGACTATCAATTTGCTCGTAACAATGGCATCCATTCGGACTTTGTGTGAGCAAGCGCGGAAGACGCTACGTAGTACAAGACCAATTATGTGCGAGCAATGTTTAAGCACACAACGGGTGATGTCTGTAGGTGTATGCAGAGCAAGATGTGTATCAGTTGTGACGTTGTGGATCGCACGCGTACATAGATGTGAATCCACGCGTATAGGCACAGGAGCGTGAGAATCACGTATGGACTAGGAGCTGAAATTTACTTTAGTGCAGGGCAAACGCCTTCAGCGATGTCTGAATTCCATTTTCATAAAGAGCTCCTGGAATACTGTCAGAACCTGAAGCGAAACCATGCAAGAGTATGTATATTCAACAGAATATCTTAAATAAATCGCGATGTCACCTCACATGAATAGAAACTGGTCGGAATTTTAAAAATCTTTACTTGCAGAAAAAAGCTTGCATAGGAATAAATACAGTAAGTTTGAAAAGTCAGGTGCCGGGCGAATGCGAGCTACACTCAGAAAAGAGAGAGAGAAAGTGAGAAAGGTAGAGAAAGAGAGAGGGATAGAAAGAGAGAGAGAGAGAGAGAGAGAGAGAGAGAGAGAGAGAGAGTACGCAGAAATCGATCGCTTAACCTTATTAGTTATTACTTATTACTAATTTTCAATGCGCGTAGAAATTGGAACAAATCTCCAACAAGCCTCCGGCATTGTGAGAGGTATCTACGGTTTCATTAGAACTCCAGGATCTCGGGGAAATCCAAAAACAATGAAACAGTTTCGATTTTTACTCAAAAATGCAAGTATTTAATTTTGTTGTTCCTACTATTATCATATTGATCTGTAACGATTGAATTCTCATAAGTACGTCACTCTTTACGATATGCGATGCCAAAGCTCCATAAAAAAGCATATATTTTCTATTCACGTGTTGCGATATGGAACAGCAACATTTGTTTACATTTTTGATAATTAAAGAACTGTTGTATACTGTATTATGAAACTCTATGGATACGATACTACGTTATTGCAGTAATTGTAGAGACTGATTTTTGTTCAAGGATTAAATTATTATAATGTATTATTGTAATATAACCATGTTATGACATATTTTATGAGGGTATTTTATTTCTTGTTCTAGATTAGTGTTTACAAGTTTTAGGATTACCTATTTGTATAGTCATATTCAGCAGCATTGTTTCTGTCACAGACCATTAGCATTAACCCTAAATATATTACTAGTTTTTCGTACTGTAGATTGACAATACACACTTGGAGCAACAGAGGTCGCCTTGCTTGCTTGTATGCTTGGACGTCATCTGCGAACTATTTAACAGATTACTGTTCCTTGGCATACGAGTGCTCCTACTCAATGAAATTGTATGTTTTTTTGGAATACTGCTTACACAGTATAGAGATATGCTAATAACTTATATATAACGCCTATTTTTCGACAGAAAATCCCACATTACTGGATCGTGGTAACGAGAAAGTGGATAAAACTGACTTTGACTTTGAAGGGTGAGTGGAGAAAATTGACTTTGAGCGGTTCTTTCCATGAAGCCTCAAAAACACATTGAAGATTTTCTGTAACATGGTTTTAATTTGTTCTTTATTTTTTTCTCTCAGACAGAAAAAGACGCTTACAGAATTGGTGTAGGTCGCATTTTCGTCGAATTTAAGAAAAAAATCATAACATCAAAATTATTTCGCAAACTTCTCACATCTACAATACTGAAGATATAATTATCAAGTATAATGTTTCGAAAATGTGAGCGTTTTCGTGTTATTTCACTTGAAATACATTTTTTGAAAAAAATAATTTCTAAAACACGGCTGGAAATTAGTTACTTAGTTTTATTTTTTGACTTTTTAGGAATAGAGTAAAATGAAAATAAAAAAATAGTGCAGATCACATTTTCGGTGAACTTTCTGTTTTTAAACATAGTAAAAAATTAACATTGCAAATGTACAATAATGAATATTTTACTTCATGAAATGTGCTTTTGGAAATTCGAAATTTTCTAACGATTGTGTATATTTTTTAAAAAAATGAGATGTTTCGTGTAATTGTTGCCATTTTTTAAAATTGCAAATTGGAATTTCCCTTACTTTCTTTGCTAGAATCTGTCAGAATCGCTATAAAAAATTGCCCCGATGCGACAAGGCAGATTGAAATTCTCAAAATATTTTTTCATTGCAGGGCGGCATTTCTCGGGGTATGGAATCTCAGCGTTTTCGATTGAATTCGCGCCTAACTCGCAACGACTGATAATGCTATTTGGCGGTTGATACTACATGATAGATAAGACGTATTTAATATAAACACATTAAATTAAATTGCCTTATTTTACGTGTCGAGATTCAGGCCACGAAGCCTGAATCTCGACACGTCTTTCGTCTAACCACGCAAATTTCGCTACGCTCCTTTCACCCACTAGCGGAGAAAGGAGGTATTTCTTGGGCGACGAAAAGGCGATTTCAATTTAGCTCAGAGGCTTCATTTCGGCTTGAAGGTCGTTTACATGGAGTAAATATACTAATATGGGACAGATCGCTATACCCTCCCTCCGTAGTAAGAAGGGGGCCCTTACGTCCCGTCCGAAGTCCCGTACGAGGGCCCTACGTCTCCCTTGAAAATCCATTGCTTCTATCGGGTTTTTAATCAGCAAACGTGGGTATAACAGTCCGATACCGTTACTCCATCCCCGACGTTATGATATATAAGTTTTGGTAATCGTTACCAAAGGGAGAAAGTACGTGTTCTTGTAGCACCAAAAGTTTTCTTCAAAGATGGAGGTTTTAGTATTATGAAAATCATTGAACGATTCACAACATACCTCAAATGACGGACATTGTCTCCGCACTTTCGTTACGTACTTGTGGCTTAAAGTCAACCGCTATTTGCTGTCTACCGGCCTCAAGCTGCCAATAACTATAACAGAGAAGTAATTTCACTCGTGTTTTGGGCTTATCCATGCGTTTGCAAGTCACATATCGAGGAGCGGAGTTCTATAAAATGTTTCAAATCACGAGTGGAATTCGTTTAGCTTTCTTTTTCTCCAATAAATGTCGCAAATAGAATAAATAGTATACAGCTATGCTAAATATAGCGAAATATTTTTCTTGGTGAGTTCTTTTACAGATATATTGATTGCTGCATTTTCCATCATGGAATGAATAATTATTAATTTTCCAAAACAGTTGAATAGCTGTAAGACTATAGCAAAACGTACACATGTGAACTTTTCTATTTTAGGCATCCGCGATTGAGTTATAACAATCTTATTAGAAAACACTACTGGCCGAATTGAAACCAATAACTCATTTGCGGAATAGTCAGGGAAATTCTTTCTCACGCACCGGGAGAAATGGCTAAGGACTTCTGACCTTGAGGTCCTAGGTTCGAGACCTCACGGTGGGAGGATTTTAAACCCTGGCTTGTCAGCTAGGTTCCACTCAGTAGATATCTGGGAGGGAATTCTAGAAGCAGGCTGCTCTGATCGGTGGTTTCTCCGATCGCGAACGCACGCGATCTTTCCTTCCTCTTCCTCGTCCTATCCTCAACCCTTTCACACACTTACACTTACATGCACTGCACTACCACACGTGCCGGGAGACCGGTCGAGAGTTTAGGGCTTGTTCCGCCTGGGGCGGTGTCCCACTGATGGGAGATACCTGGTTGACTAAATCTCTCCTAGCCGACAATAAGTCAGCATCGGATCTCGCTAAACAGCGGTGAAGACCACCGCCACCTCCCAAGCAAAACATGCACAGCGCTTATGGGAATAATGACCTTAGTAGTTGACGCGCCCGGAAACTTCATCAATGTTCGGCCGAACCGCGCCGGCCTCATTCTTTTGCCCGCCTCGTCCACGCGCCCAGCCCACTGCTCCGGGCGGGCGGGCGGCCGGGCGCAGTTACCGATGTAGGGCGTCGATGAATTTGCGCAGTTAGTTTTGATTGCCGCTCGCGCGCGCCGCCGCACAGCGTGCAACGCCGACATCCACACGTGGGGGAGGGGAGGGGGAGGGAGGGGCGGGCGGACCACTCCGTGCGCTGTGATTGCTCGGGAGACGCATGCGTCGGAGAGGCCGGCACGCGAATGCGCGCAAGGCAGCTCGTCGGGTTAGAGAAAGGTTGCGCCAGCTGAGGGAAGAGGTATTACTCGCGCAACTTTTCTTGAACGACGGATTGAAGAAATGCGGGTAGAGTTGGGGTATTAGTTACGCAATCGGCCACTAGATTTTATGAATCAATGTCAATCTCTGGAGAATCAGTCATGCCTTCACAACTTTCTCAATAATTTGCGTTCTAATTTTCTCAGGAGTTCGAGGTATTTCCTGTGATGAATCTTCACCTGCTTTGGTCATTTATTTAATTTTTTTGGAGAAAATCACTGTCAGAAGTTCTCATCTTCAACGGAAAAAAAAATTCTATTTCGCGCTAGTGAGATGTGTTTGGAATGTCATCAGTGCACGCTCCGAGCTTTTGTCTTCAACTGCTTATTGCGTCAGAGAGGGGAAAGCAAGGTTAGCGTTCAAGAAAAGTTGCGCGAGTAATAACTCCCTGCTAATGATGTGTTCGAAATATCGCTGGCTCAGAAAACTTTGATGGCGGTAGACGCCAAGTGGTGAATAGACTGCGAATTTTTAGACACAACAAGCTCTCATTTAGGCGCCTATAATGAGTTATTGAAAGCCAAAAATGGGTGGTATTTTTTTTTAGATAGGCAGTATACTTTGAGATGAAATTGTATTTTCCGAATAAATTTTATTTGCAAGTAGTACATTTCTTACAAGTATATTAGTATGAAATGTTTTTTTCATATAATAGTATGTGATAAAACGTAACTTTAGCATATAGAGATTTAAAAGGTTCAGGTAAAAACTTCGAGTATCTTCTAAAACCTTTGGAACAAAATTCCTTTACTAATCTACCTCACAATAATTACATACAAATAATATCGTTTCCAAATTACGAGCCCGGAATGTGTGTCCTTAATGAAATTTTTTTGTCAAAGAAAATAATATTTTCATATGTGCTTGATTAGTTATTGAACAGTACACTATTTAATTTACGTCAATGACAAACAACAAAGTTTTATGTTGGTAACGTTCAGGCTTTTCTTAAGCCTTGTTCAAGGCTCTAACAGTTAATAACTGGCGACCGATTTTACACATGACATTACATCTTTGTATTGTGAATATAATCCCTTATCATTTTACAATGAACTGAATTCCCTGGCAGTTTCATACATCCTGTTCTCCAACGATCTTCCTATTTCTTCTACTGGGTTCAGTGCTTACTTTAATTTTGAAAGCATATGATAGTGAACTAACTATGGCGTCCTTCCAGTTTTCACCGTTTATAATTCCTGATGAAGTCATGCTAAGTCACCCGAGTCATAAGGTGTACTTTTATCGAATGATTCATAAATATAAATATTTCGTGGCATCTCAGATAAATTATTAATCATAATTGGAGACAATTTCTACGACGTCATGTGGACGTAGAAGGTATGTTATAGTTTGTGATCATTATCGACAAGAAGCGTGAAATTGCTTGCGATGATCTTTAGAGAACGATGTTTTTAAAATTATTTATTTAAGGTAGCTACAGCTGCTTTGGTCATAAGCGCTGAGAGAACAGAATTATTTCTCCTTAGAATAACTTGACTAAGTAACAACTTCGTAAATACCCAACATATTTTTCAAAATCTAAATATTAGGTAATATATTGACGATTGGAAGCTTTTTTGCCTTAACGCTGAAATAGCCATTTTTCTCCAATAAACGTGGTTTCTGAAATATCGAAAAATCATGTGTCAAAAGAGTATGTCAAAAGAGTAAAGTAGGCATTTTATTCAAAACACCATTTCTAGTGATTATATTTAAAAGTTGTTTCTGTTATTATATGACAGTATGTATGTGGCAAACGATTAAAGTAATGTTTTATTCACGAAGTATTTCTTTGGCGCAACAGAAGAAGGGAACATACCTTCCCGAGAGAGCAAGTCACCGCTTTATTTCAAACTGTGTATAATATTTCTTTCGCAAACAATTCTTTCTTGATATTTTTCTTTAGTAACAAAAATATTTGCTTTATTAGTATTTTCATTTTCGCTCAATAGAAAGCAGGGAAGTTACTAATACTGCTGCATGCCAGTACTAATTTTTATGGTAGTTTGCTTCAAAAATAGTAGTAAACACGTAATTTCATACTAGAACGGTCATAAACATTGTGTAAGATATATTATTACAAAACCTTTACCACCATAAGGGCTTAATAGTATCAATTAATGGAAAGAGAAGATTTTTTTCTCACTACGAACGTTGAGGGGCATAGCATGGCTGGGATAACTGGTTATTCATTATTATTGATGCAACTTCTTGTATAAACATTGTTTAGAAAAGCAAAACTATATTACTGACAGGTAAGGTAGTGGTGTAACAAAAGGGGATTGACAGCAAGTCTACCGCGTCATATGTAATAAACGAACTTAACAGTTTTCCAATGTCTCGTCCAATCAGAACCTGAATTGTGAAAATGAATTTCTAAAAATTTTAATTTTATACTATGTGATTAAAACTAACAAAATTACACAACTCATAACTAAATTTGTTTAATTTGAATGATTTTTTTTGTTCTGTGTTGCCAAATCGACATCTCGAAGCTTGCGAACAAAAATTCCCCTAATTCTGTTTTCAGAATAGAAGTCCACCGATAGTATTCTTGACAATGTTATATCTAAAATAATCTCATCGCTGTCTTTCTTCGCTATGCACGGTATAACAGAATGGCACTGCGTCGGATACAATAACATACAAACTACATATTCAGTGATTTCTTGCATAACAATGCCATCTAGTATGCCTTTTATCCATAAATCTAATAAACAGTGACCCACAAAGGACTCGGAATTTTACAATAGCATATTTCTTCTGCTTTGTCGAAAAAGTTTGGTGTTAATTTTTTATCCAAGTTGTAGTCCATAGATGCTTATTTCGAAGTTTTCTATTTCATATTTTATGTGTACTAGATAAAATAGTTTATTGCAGAGTTACCGTGAATGGTACTGCAGATTTTACGATTAATAAACCATTGAACTGCATATTTTGGGGTGGGTATTATTTCTCTTTCTGGGCTATTTTATTCTAGTTGAAAATAGTAATGAGAATATCAAGTTAGTTTGACTTTTCTAAAGTTCATTTGTTTGTTCCTCTTTTACTCCCTTGAAAAATATACAATGAGTTACAAAGAAGTGATAACACTAAGGGCCACCGCCACTCTCTATCAACCGTAACCGTGACTTGGGTCTTGAGAAAGGGCGCCCCCTCTCTTTCGCTATTTCCCCTCTGTACCCACAGCCCTTCTCAGCTCCTCGTAGTTCCTCTGTTATCACCCGGCGCCAGCGCTTTTAATAGTGGTTCCTCAGCGGAACGTTGGTTTATGTTAGGATAGGACTGGGTAGGGAGTGAATGACGAAGCAAACCGATGAATGCCAATTGGCAGGGGAAACGGGAGTACCCCGAGAAAACCCGCTTTGACCACCACAAATTTCACTTGGGACGGCCTGGGATCGAACGCGGGAGTGGAAGTCATGCAGTCTGATTACTATCCCACGGGCCGCCGCTGTATACAGTATTGTGTTTACTGCAGTGTGTGTGAGAACTATTTAGAAGAGAATTTCGTTGGTGCAGTGTGCATGGTAAATTTTAGAAAACGATTTTGTGGTTTCGTTCAGCAGCATTTTTACAGATGAAGGTCACTAAAATATACTCACCGTTAAAAATCAGACCCCGTCGACGCTCCAAATGTACGACCTTGCGAACAGACGCCGCAGAGTTGTTGCACAGTTGTTGTCCCTGAGCCATCCCAGCCGGTTACCTGACACGAGGGGAGGCCTGGAGCTTCCAGGGTGCATCCCTTCAGCGAAGTACCGAAGCACGGTCTGGAAGTTAGAAGTGCGCACCCTTGCCCGAAAAGTGGTCGACTTCTCCTCTTTTCCCGTTCCGGAGAGAGGTAGCACATTGCTCCGAGATTTATTTCCTCCGTGGAAATCGTTGGGGGGAATTTCTTTCCAGTGTCGTTTAAACTTACATTTTTCATACATTCCTGAGTACGAATTCCCGGTAGAAGTTTCCGCAGGAACGAAGGCATAAAGGGGCGCTTTGTATGCAGCGGGTTTGTCACTCGAACGTAATCCCTGAAGCTAACATGAGGAAGGACCTTTCTATGCGGCGCCACCGCTCTGTATGCACGGAGCAGCGGCGCCCGCGACCTAAGACAATCCACAGAAAGTTTGCGCAAGAGTTACGAGTGCAACCGCAATAAGGAAGGCTAAAGAAAAAGAAGATCGGTGTGGATTAAATTTTTAAGAAAGCGGGCGTCAGTCAATTAATACATCGTACGTTGCTTTACTCCCGTAGTGCAGGTAGTAACAAATTATTTCCCCACCAAAAAAGCGAGAAAAACGGAGAGGAAATATTATGCCATAATCTGGAATGACATTTTTTCAAAAGTAGTCTTCTATTTTATGATACAAATGGATGTATATTTTGAGTTTGTTTAAGAAATTCCCTCTAGGTATCTCACTTGTCTCGAGAAGTGAGGAATAACTGTTTCCCTTATAGTGACCAAGAAAAATGATTCAATAAGCAAGAATTTTTTCCCGAAACATCATCCAAAAAACTGAGGGAGCTTGTAGGCGAGGGGCCTAATTTCGAGAAAATATGCTCTGTGAAAATGGGAAATTTTAGTTAATATAGACGTTTACAATTATACCATAAAATATGAAGGAACCCTACAATCATTACCCAGTTCCACAGAAGGGTGTGTCAAAATAATACAATTTTTAGCAACTACAAAACTGTATAGCCTTATAGAGCTGCATAATGTATTAGAACTGTAGTTAGATTAAACCGTTGACATTGTAAAAAATGTGATTAAGTTTAAACTTTTTGGCTTTTAATAATTGTAACTATTATGTTTATATATACAACTGTATTATGACAGGTGTCGCTGATGTCCTTGACATTATAAAACGATCATAAATAAATAAATGTTTAAAAAAGAATACCATAATTTATATTATTTTTAATCATCAAAATAATATTTAATTCTGTGTCGATATGAAGTGTACTCATATTTAAGCACACACTCATTTTTTTAAACCACACAAGTACAATATTAGTATAACGTATGGGTTTGGCACATTTCAGATTTTCATATTCTGCTATAGGTTATCTTTTTAATCCGCGGTGTTGGGGTCTGGTTACTTGTCGTCACATTGATTAATAAATAATCACTGTAAATTTTATTGATCGGTACCATACTGTGTTTTGTTTTGCCGAGAAGTTCCCATCGTTCCATTTTGACACAACTTTATTTCATGTTAGTAATGGATTATCATCATATTTATAATGTAATTATACATCACAACAGTAAGGAAAAAATATAGCCATTTACTAAGTTTATGACGGTCTAACACCACTAAATGAGATGCTGAGATATATCTGAATTTACTACGGGAAGAATATTGTATGGTTTTTGATCAGGGTTAATAAACACGCAAAAATTATTTCGTTTTGAGAGTGATAATATTGCAAAGAATAATCCACAAGAGAGATACTACGTTCATATGAATCTAATAAAATTATCCTTTAACAAAATGTTACGCGTAACTCCTTCTAAGTGTCTAGGATATTCTCTGAACGCCTTAAAAACTATGATTGTTAGTTCTTTTCACAAAATAATGTACATTTTTGCATAATACTTTTGACATCAATAGTGAGAGTCTGGCCCTTTCGCCTTCGCATCCGCATGCGGCGGGGGGGGGGGGGTCGAGCTCAGCTTCTTCCATTGAACTCTTCCTTCACCTGCGACCGCGGCGACGAGCAGGGCTGCCACCCGCCACTGGGTGGGGCAGGGGAGCGTTGGGCAGGGCGAGAGACGGGGGTCGGTGGGCGGGGCAGTGGGCGGGGTGGCGGGCGCAGGGTGGTGCGGTGCAGGGCCACGACGAATGCGGAGGCGGCGCAGGGAGAAGTAGAGGGGGCGATTTTGGCAGTAGACATGGTGAAGGGAGGGGCCGAGCGATCTGTAAATGAAGTGGGATGGGAGGGTGGGGCGGAGAGGGAGGTTTGGAGTGGAAAGGTTGGGAGAGATTGATGGGATGGGGTGGAAGGGCGAGAATGAGGAAGAGTTGATGAGGTAGGGTGGTTGAGTTGGGAATGAGTTCAGGGGATGATGCCAGGGTGGAACTGGTCGCGGAGCAGACAGAGGTAGCAGAGGGCGGCATTTAAGGAATGCTGGGCGGTTGGAGGATCGGGGCGGTCAGAATTAAAGAGCGAGGCGGGGGATGTAGTGGGGGTGGCGACGGGGAGAGGTTTGGAGAGTTTGGAGAAGGAAGGGCGGGGACGAGGGGGGAGGCGGTGCCAGAAAGAGGTAGGGGGGCGGAATTGAGGGACGAGGTAAGAGTGGTGGCGGGGTGGGGAGGGATTGCAGTGATGGGTAGCGCGGGGCACGTGCGGTGGATGGAAGGACGGGATGTGGAGGGAGGGTGGATGAGGTAGAGCGGGGGCGGTGCGAGAGTGGAACCTGAGGGGTCTCAGGGAGAGGTAGAAGGAGCGGAAATGGTGGTAGACGAGGCGGGGAAGCCTGGGGATGTGGAGAGAGGGTTGGTGTGGGGTGGGATTGCAGGGAGGGGTAGTGCGAGGCAAGTGGAGAGCGTGGAAGGGCGGGGATGATGAGGGAGGGTTTATGAGGTAAAGCGGGGGCGGTGTGAGAGTGGAACCTGGGGTGACTCAGGCAGAAGTAGAAGGGGCGGAATAGGCGGGGTAGGCTTGGCGAGGGGAGACGTGGCAGTCTGGGGATGTGGTGGGAGGGTTGGTGTGGAAAGAGATTGCAGGGAGAGGTAGTGCGAGGCGGGTGGGGAGCGTGAGAGGGGGGAGTGCGAGAGTGGAACCCGAGGTGGCTCAGGCAAAGGTAGAAGGGGAGGAATTAATGACAGGCGAGGCGAGGCGTGGCGAGGGGCGGCGGGGCAGACTGGGGATGTGGTGAGAGGGTTGGTGTGGGGAGGGAGGGACGGTGGATGAGGGGAGGGCCGTAGCGGGGGCGCCTAAGCGCGAGTCCAGCGTCAGCCCGAAGCGACCGGACGTCGACGGATGCAATCGGGTTACGCCGCCCAGCAAATATTTATAGTCCAAGCGCCAACCTCGACCTTTTTAACTTGTGCACGTTTCACCTTTGACGTAGTCACGTGGGAGGGCGCTTCTATAAATATTTCACAATATCCGTCAAACAAAATGTACTCATTGATCTCTCTTCTGAAAATTGTGGTAATGTAAATAAAATCACTTCCATTGTACCTAAAAGATAGATTGTTTCCTTTTTTCTCTAGCAGATGATTGTGTTAAAGAAATAGTGGAGTAACGCCGGGTTTCTTCAAATCGTATTAAAAAATCGTATGAAAAAGTGCACTATCTCCTTTCCTAATCCCGACTCCCGCACGATATCCATTTTTACTTTCCCGTTTACGTACGTATATACGGAGTAATATACTCAGTATAGGGAAAGTTATGTAATGCTGCGGGAAACACGATATCAAATTTTCAAAACGTCCGTCTGTATCACCATCACCATCAATATCCGACCAAGTACCAGATACCATAGTCAACGAAATGACATTTCATAAAAATTGCAGCAGACGCAACAATACCTTCCAGCGTAAGGAAGAATAAACGTACTCCCTGGTTGACAGCAGATCTCATCCGTGACAGGCAATGCGTAATCACGCAAAGAAAAAATTACAATTGCGAAAGAAACGAAACTTTACACACTTGTAACGATCAAAGGCACTACAATAGACTAAGAAATAATTACCATCAACTCATTATAAAGAGCAAAGAAGAAGCCTGGGAAAATCTGGTAAAATAAACTGCTAAACACGATCACTGGGCGATTCCATATCAGCTTGCTAGACGGCGCTTCCGTACCTCAGAAGTTATTGCCATTGTTTTATTCTCTGTACTGGGTAAATGGTTCAAAACATCGAGAGAAACAATACAGTTTCTAACTGGCCACGGATTCTTTTCCGAGTACCTGCTCAGAAGAGGCCAAACAGACATCCCCTCGTGCCCCGTGGAAAGTCAGACGAAACTGTTGCACATGTCTTCTCTGAATGTGAACTACATGCCGTGCATTGCCATCGATCTGGCGTAGTTCAGGAATTCTACCTGATACAGCTGACGACCAATTAAAGAGCAAGAAATTTTTGGATATTTTGAAACACTGTGTTTAAAGGTTTGTAATTATCAACAAACTATTTTAGATATTAGAGATATAAAATACGACCTACATTAAATCCTGGAAAGTACTCAATTAAAACATTACTTGCTCAACCATGTCTACATATTTTTATGAAAATATATCAATATTCATTTATACAAAACTTCAAAGCCGCCTGGTGCATCTGGCGGCATCATAACCAAGGAAAGTTTCGGCAATAAGAGCAAGAGGACACGAGACGAACCACCAGCTTTCCCGGCGTGGACGTTAGCCTACTTTCCGTGACGTAAGCTAAAGGATCCTTATGACGATTCCTGCTGCCGTCATCGAGGTGGGTGGCCAACAGGTTCGTTCACTTAAAACATATATCCTACAAATGTACACGTAAGCTTCCGCAGCTCGAGTTCATGACGTCTTGGCTGCCACAAAGACAGAAGAAAAACGAACGTGAAGGACTGCTTGACGCTAAATATTCGCGCTTTCAAACACTGAAGTGGTAAGCGAAGCAGAGATAATATACTTCCAAGTTCTTCGCTTGCCGGGCAATAAATGTTATGAATGTTTGTAAAAACGACCTTTTTGATAAGATTTGATGAGAAAATATTCGCTCACGTATAACAACTACAACTGCAAATAGGCTACAGAATTTACCTGTTATCCATTAACGTGCTCTTCGTGAATAAATCGTTGTCCTCGTAGAGACCCTGGAACAAAAATAGGAATCGCTATGTTATCTGATAAGAAATATTATTTTCTAGTTTGACGCTCTGTATGGCTATTACTTCGATACAAACATCTTTTCAGTATAGATAATTTTAATGTTCTCTTACTTCAGGTCAAACAACCCATATAATAGTAAATATTATTTTGACAAAGGGTTCACCTATTCTACACGAACGTATCACTTTCTACACGAACTTATCAACTTATCCAAGCACGAGTGCTCTGGAAGTTGTCGATAAATACCCGACTCAGTTTATGAATCTTCTTAAATTACGCCCAACAGAGTTCCAAAATGCGCCTAATATTAAATATAACAAAAAGCATGTCAAATCGAAGAGGTTATGTTACAGAACATACGCGGTTTATTGCATATCGTCACAGCAATCGATGCATACCGTCTCCTAAGGTAAAAGAGAAGCAGATTTTTATTGGTTATTAGGGAAGACGCCGGCTAGAAAGAGCCATTAATATCGTGAGATACATTTTCCTGATTGGGGCATTTTACATGTGGAGTTAAACATCATTGGTTTTAATTTCAATATTGAAATATTCTTCGTAAATAATAGTAACTTTTCAACAGCCCGGGGGTTTCTTTATACGTTTTTAGAATTCTAAACTGACGAATGATCAATCAAATACTATAGAGACTATATAGGACACTCAGCGATATAACGGGATACACTTGCAAATAGTGACCCTAGTGGTCCGACTCGTCATAACCATTGTGATATCAAGTACGTAGTATATAAGTTTGAAAGGTTTTTAGTTTACTTTCGAGTATGTTTACGTAAGTTTCGCAGAGTGATTCCAATTATTGAAATTAGAATTAGTCGGCGATTTTTCAGGTCACGTCACAAGGTCCGCTAGTGAGCATTTGTCTTCCATTTCCAGTATGAGAAAGGTTTAACGTGTCCTGTATTATCTACATAGTATTTGACTCAATTGTGAACGCGTTCCTTGGTACGCCCCATAAGCCAGAGGGCGTTGCACATTAACAAATGAGCTAGGTCGGGGCGCGAGCATCAGCCTTCTTGGACCGCCCCCAGGTCTCGGCACCGAAGAGTCGACTGAATGCACCTGGAGAGATGGCTCAGGGCATTGACTGATGACAATGCAGTCCGTCTGACCGGATGGTCCTAGGCCACCACTCCCGTCGGTGGCGGGTTTTTCGACCCAATTTTGTGCGCTAGGACGAATTCAGTCGCTGGCTGGAGAGCGGGCAGCTGCTCTGATCGGTAGTTGGCCGTGTTTTTTCCGCTCAATATCAGGCAAATGCCCGAGAACCCTAAGAAACGGGTCACTGACTGCGCGCGATCTTACCTTCCTCTTCATTGCCCTATCCTTATCCCTTACGCACACACTAACATGCACTGCCGTACCACACATGCCGAGAGACCGGTCGGGAGCTTAGAGCTTGTCCCGGCTGAGGCAGTGCCCCGCTGTTGGGAGATGCCTTGTTGAGGGAAAATCCGCTAACCGGTAGGTCGGCGCCGGATATCGCCATCCAGTAGAGAAAGATCACGGCCAACTCCCGAGGAAAGCATGCACTGCATTTACGGGATTAATATCCTCAGTGATTGACGCGTCCGGAATCCCTAACAACCAACCAACCTCAACTGCGTCCGCGTTTCGAGTTCGCCCCGCAAGCCAGCGAGCGTGCGAGCGTTGCACACTGACAAATGAGCCGCGACGGGCGCGCGCGGGACGAGTGCAACACGTGCATCGGGCCCCTAGCAACGCAGCGCCCCGGCGGCGCGACGTCTCGGCGCCAAACAGCCGAGTGAACGCGGCCGGCGCGCGCTGCTCGCGAGCAGGGCAATTGCGCCCGTGTTTATCCCGGTCAAAGCGGCCAGCACGCGCGCGGGGCGGGGCGCGGGGCGGGGTGCGGCGTGCGCGGACAATGGGCTTGACGCAACGGCGCGGGCTGAATGCGCGGACGCCGCCCGCGGGTGCGTGCCACATACGCACGCATACGCACGCGCGCACGCTCTCGCGTCCAACGGATGCGGAGGGGGCGCAGAGCCTCGAGAGGAGCGCGGAAGGAGAGCTTGCAAAGGCGGGGGAAGAGAGGCGATGGGCGCGGTGGATGGACAGCAGGTGGGTCGGAGAGTGAACGAGTGAAAGTCAATGTCCTAGGTAAGTGTGGGAGTGAGTGGGTGCTAGATGGAATCGGAAGACAAGTGGATATATGGGTGGAAAGAGGAATGATTAGACGGGAAGGTAAATATCTGGAAGAGTGAGTCGGTGGTTAAATAAAGTTGTGCGAAAGAAGGCAGAAAAATTTGAGGATGTTGTGCATGTAGATGACTAGTTGAGACAATGTGTGGGTGTTTGAGGTGGTGGAGGGGTGTTTGGGATGAATGGGTGAAATCAAAAAGGCGTGAAATAGATTCCGTTAAGGAGAATGGTGAGCAGAGTAGCAATGTGAAGGTGAATCGGAAAAGATGTAAAAGTATTCAACGCCCAAAAATGTTTGACGTTTGCGACGTACAAAGCACCGTTGCTAAGAAGCTCGGTGAGTGGCTAAGAACATAATGAGGGAAGCAGGAGACAGTGGACAGTGATCACAGGACCGGTATCTAAATGGAGATCTGTGGGAATAGTGAATCGAGGGAATCGTGTGTAGTGGAGGAGAGGTATAATAAGAGCGAAAGGAAGCGAGGGCATAAAGGTGGCGTTGAGGGGTGCAGGGTAAGTAAAGAAAGTGTAATGGAGCGTGACAAAGAGCAGAGGGTGAGGGAGAAGGAAGAAGGGAGCAAAACATGGTGGGCATGCGAAATGAGGACTGGAAGACGGGAAGAGCTGGTCACTCACTCATCCATATTTGCGACCGCAATAGTGCTACTGTGGACTCTCAAGTGCCACATACATTATTGCGAAGCATTAATTATTATATAATTTAAGTGTATGAATGTGTAAACCTATAAAAAGATAGTGTTCGATACGCCTCTGAGTCTGAATTGCGAATGCAATCTTCCGTCGATAATTTCAATCCACGACGAATTTCATATTCCGTTGTGCCGAATTAGTATAATCATAAAAAACTCTTTAAGCCCAATTTTGAATCACCTATATACAGATGCGTCATTTCAAGCGAAAAATATAACACCCAAACAAACAAAAACAAAACTCTTCAATTCAGCAAAGCATTTTTCTTGATGTCTTCTTCTGAAACGTCCAGAAGATTTTGCTAAAAGCGACTCAAAGCCATGAATACAGAGATTTACAGAGACGTTCAATGTAGTACGGTTTTAAGTGAAAATTAAAAATATTTTTGCTTTTCCACCAAGTCTCGAACCTGCTGGATTCTCTCACTCGGTGCGCGGCTGCTTACGAAGCAGCTGACGTCAGGCACCAGCGAGGCTCAAGGCACAAGGCTCCATTAAATATTTGCTATTCACAGGCTGCGGTATGGAACAGTAATTCTCTTCAAAATCTTGGTAAACAGAGACCTTACGTACTGTAATCTATGTTATTACTGTACTCGTGAAGAATACGTTCAAATGTTTGTTATTCTAGAGCAGCGGGTATGCAACATTTGAAAAACAATTATGTTCAGGAGCAATTTTGCTATTTCAGGCCACAAATATTACCTAACATGAACACATATTCCATTATTCCGAAGTTTGTGCTACGCCGGTAGATACACTGTTGGCCACCCATTCATCTGCTCTCACGCTAGGCCGCTGGAGCGGCCGACGTTTCCGAGAGCGATAGCGTGCTCTCGCAATAACACCGCACGCATAATCAGCAAGAACCCTCGAAGCTGCTCAGCCGAGTTCGAGCAAAAGTGGATGCAGTCCGCAAATAATCGTTTCCTGGAAATGGTACAAAATGGGAAATTAAATCAATTTCGACAATTTTTGCATTGGTATTATTGGTGTCTAATCCATCTACGAAATTCGTTTCAAGAGCAGCAGGACGAACACTCAAATGCACAAGTTAAAATTGTTATACGAAATCGAATTCGTGATATTTATTGCTCTGTAATATATAACAGAGATTGATCGTTATTTATAATGAGCCAGACAAAATATGAAAATCAAAACTAAAAAGAACTGGAAAAAACGTGGGTTTCAAAAGGTTAAATGGCCTTTTATATATTATCCCTGGTAGAACTTTATTGAATCACTTACGTAATTCACATTTCAGTCAGTAGCAGAATTTGATCATTTAATTTAATATGCAGAATCACTGATGTTATTCGCTGCCAACAATTTTCCTTTATCAGCAGATATCTGTTATTATCTGACGAGTATACTCATAAATGGCGTGTATTGAGGTCTTAAAACGTCTCAGGCATCTATCATTCAGGCATTTTATTCATTCAACTAGCTTCAATTATCGTTAAAAGGTCCAAATTTTTGTGTGGAGCTAGCAGAGGATCTTTTCAGCTCACCGTCGGGGATTTTCAGTGCTGAATTTGTCGAGCTATCGTGCAGCCGCTGCGGAGACATGCGGGAGACACGTTGTAGTTTCCATATAAAAGACAGCGTTGTGTAACGCACACGTCTGTGACACGTAACTTGCGCGTATGGAGCGTCGGGTTTGGCGGCGAGATGTCGAGGACAGTGGGACACTGGAGAAATCAGCCGAAATACAGCGAAATAACAAAGGGAGAATGGAGAGGCGAGAGAAAGTATGAGAGGCGAGGGAAAGTGTCAGGGCCAGGAATGGCGGAATCGGAGTGGTGGAGTGAAGGAGAAAAAGAGAGAAATGCGATGAAGGCGATAAGAGAATTGAGAAGAGTCAGAAAGAGAAAATTTAGAAGGCAAAGAAGGAGGGAAAGTCAGAGAGAGAGAGAGAGAGAAAGAGAGAGAGCACGACGGAGAGGGTGGTAATGGAATGGATGAACAAAAACTGAGAAATTTGAAAGCCAATGCAGGTGAAAGAAAATATGCTGAAAAGAAGAAGAATAGTCAATTTTTCGTAAGGGTATATTTTTCGACCATATAAGGGAAATAAGAGTATTACTTGAAGATAAAAAGGACAATGTAATAAGTACAGTAAATAGTTGAAAATCAACCAAAAGAATACGAATATTGTATTACTGGTTCCGTTACATACTACTGTCATCTAGGTTTGTAATGATAATTACATCTCAGAGGATTGATAAAATTTCTTTTTACTATCATTACTATTTTATGACTTTTATAATTACGAATCACGTGTCAAACAATTGCCCTTCTAGAGTTGTTTTAAGAGATTTTCATTTTGGCTTTTTTGCATATTTTATCTTCTAATGCCTGTTTTTGATAATTTGGCTAACGTACCGTACTGTTTGAGTCAAATAAGTAATGTATGATAAACATTACAATGTTGCGGGATAACATGGACAGCATCTCAGCCAAAATCTGTTAATCAAAATACCATTACATAATATTTACTCGTTATTTCCCCAAAAAGCGGAAATGTGGTGTTTATGAGGTTTTGTGGCACCCCTAAATCCATTTTAAAACAAAAAAATGTTAGGTTGTAATTTACCCAACCATTTATACCATTTGTGTAGTAAATACTTTATCTCGGGAGGCGGCGGTGTTCCTGCGACGCGAGAAGGTGAGATTCGGTGCCAACTAACACGTCGGTTCTCCAAGAGTTTCTCCTCTGCGCGGCGCCGTCCAGCCAGGAGAATATATGAGCTCCTCTCTGGTCTCCCGACGTGTGGGGCAGTGTAGCTCATGCAATTGCGTGTGAGAGTAAGAAGAGATAACGATGTGTGTGAGTGTGTGTATTAGGAGAGACAACCCTAAGGTGACGTTGGCATTGTCGGCCTAATTGCCCCACAATATATTATTATTTTCTTTAGTCCTGTTCAACTGTAAGGACCTACTACTCTCATAAAGCCAACTTTCGAAAACAGAAAAAAATGCATTGATGTTGCACATGCGTTGATTAAACAGACAGTTGTTAAATATATGTGCTTGCGTAATTATTTTCACAAAACCCAAAGCTAGTAATTTTCACTCGCATTTGATTAGCTTCCTATTTACAATGAACATTGCAGTATTACACACTTAAAAAGAAGCCTTAAAATAACTTACGTGCGATTGGCCATTGTTGTTCTCCATTGAAAGGCCGCAATGAAAACATGCAAACAACACTCCCGCTACCAAGTTCATAATGCGCAGTTAATCATCAATATGAATAGGCCTGCTATCTGATCAGTCCGATAAATATCAAATAAAGAGCTTACATTAACAATGCAGCGGTATTTTCTACATGATATGTTGCCTTGTATAACACGGTTCGTATCCCCAAACTGAATTCCCAATATGCAGCTCCCGTCGATACATCTGCCCGTGTGGCCCAGACCTTCCTCGCGTTCTCTCTCGCGCAGTCGCTCGCAGGCGCAGATGAGGTGACGGAGGGGGCGTTGGCAGCCCTGCTGCGCCGGTGTCTTGCGCCGTAGACGTCCTTCGCCCATCCCTCAGCGCGCATTTGGCATTCAGGCTCGCCGAGCTGACGCCTCAATTCACCCAGCGCGGCTGGTTCGATCTCCCCGCAGAACACACACGCACCGCGGCTCCCGTATTTTACCTCCCGTGGATTCCGTACGTTTCTTCACATGATTACCAGCCACAGCAAAGGGCCGCACAATATCATTCACGCGTCTCCCCACATCCCGTCGTCCTCGACTTTTCACATGTTGCCGTCGTTCCTCGCACGTCGTCTGCGTCGTCATCACCGTCGCCGTCGTCGCCCTCTTCCTTAACCTCGTCCTCCTCATCTCACTTGTCCATCTCCTTGTCGTGGTCTTCTAGGTCTCCTCACTCGTCATCGTCCTCCAGGTCTCCTCACTCGTCATCGTCCTCCAGGTCTCCTCACTCGTCATCGTCCTCCAGGTCTCCTCACTCGTCATCGTCCTCCAGGTCTCCTCACTCGTCATCGTCCTCCAGGTCTCCTCACTCGTCATCGTCCTCCAGGTCTCCTCACTCGTCATCGTCCTCCAGGTCTCCTCACTCGTCATCGTCCTCCAGGTCTCCTCACTCGTCATCGTCCTCCAGGTCTCCTCACTCGCCATCGTCCTCCAGGTCTCCTCACTCGCCATCGTCCTCCAGGTCTCCTCACTCGTCATCGTCCTCCAGGTCTCCTCACTCGTCATCGTCCTCCAGGTCTTCTCACTCGTCATCGTCCTCCAGGTCTCCTCACTCGTCATCGTCCTCCAGGTCTCCTCACTCGTCATCGTCCTCCAGGTCTCCTCACTCGTCAACGTCCTCCACGTCTCCTCACTCGTCATCGTCCTCCAGGTCTCCTCACTCGTCATCGTCCTCCAGGTCTCCTCACTCGTCATCGTCCTCCAGGTCTCCTCACTCGTCATCGTCCTCCAGGTCTCCTCACTCGTCATCGTCCTCCAGGTCTCCTCACTCGTCATCGTCCTCCAGGTCTCCTCACTCGTCAACGTCCTCCACGTCTCCTCACTCGTCATCGTCCTCCAGGTCTCCTCACTCGTCATCGTCCTCCAGGTCTCCTCACTCGTCATCGTCCTCCAGGTCTCCTCACTCGTCATCGTCCTCCAGGTCTCCTCACTCGCCATCGTCCTCCAGGTCTCCTCACTCGTCATCGTCCTCCAGGTCTCCTCACTCGTCATCGTCCTCCAGGTCTTCTCACTCGTCATCGTCCTCCAGGTCTCCTCACTCGTCATCGTCCTCCAGGTCTCCTCACTCGTCATCGTCCTCCAGGTCTCCTCACTCGTCAACGTCCTCCACGTCTCCTCACTCGTCATCGTCCTCCAGGTCTCCTCACTCGTCATCGTCCTCCAGGTCTCCTCACTCGTCATCGTCCTCCAGGTCTCCTCACTCGTCATCGTCCTCCAGGTCTCTAAACTCGTAGTCGTCCTCTGCGTCTCCTCGCTCCTTGTTGAAGACCTCCACGTCCCTTGAATTGTCGTTGTCGTCTACCATGTATTCTCACTCGTCCTAATCGTCCTCCTTATCGTTTCCTGACGCATTGTCGTGCTCCCCTTTGCCTTATCTTCTCACACATCGTCTCTTCTTCCACGGCCTCAGCTAGTCTCCATCCCAAGAACTCCTCCGTCGATGGTCTGTCGCCTACTCGTCCATCATAGAGATTCATTCTATTCATTCCTTTATGTAGTCATTCACCCCTTTCCTTTCATTCTCATTCCTCCCTTCCCCTTACTTCGTGCTCGTTCGCTTCCCCCCTCGGCCCATTCCTTCTCTTTACTCTCCCTCGCCGTCCCCCGCGCCTCCGGGGCCGGAACCGTGGCGCGGAATAAGAAGCCGGCAGCAGAGGTTGCCGGAGGGAGGGAGGGAGGGGGAGGTTGGCGGGAATCCCGGCGCGTGGGGCGTTTTCCATTACGCGGGCGGCTCCGGCGCCGGCTCAGCTGCGCCGAATTCTAGTGGCGACATTACCCCTTCCCTCCCCTCCCCGCCCCTCCCCGCCCCGCCCCTCCCCGCCCCGCCACCTCGCTCCGCGTCGCGCCGCCTCGGCATGCCCGGCCACGCGGCGCGGGCCGTCACGAGGCGGATCAGCGCCCCAGCGCCCTCTCCCGAAATCAGGGGAGAGGACACACGCGACGGACCCATCCGATGGGACAGAGAAACGAAAGAAAAGATCGGGTGAGGAAGGAACGAGATACACAAGGATTATTATTACTGTTTTTTTCTGTGTTGGCGGCTACGCGTTGCATTGCGCGTTTCCGACAAAGGTGTACTTCAGTGAGCAGCCTTAACGATGATAGGGGATCACTCAGTTCTCAGGAAAGAAATAAAGAAATGGGAACTGGATGGGACCCACTGTGTAGGGTACAGCTTCTAGTATTATCATCCTGGTAGAGGTCAGTTATTGCCCAAAAACTTAGCCCGTTACAAAAGTCTGGCACTATCAGGACTAGGATCTAGATCTTTGAAGGTTACGAAGTGTCAGTTGCCTTGCAGCTCCATACCAATTAGCAGCCGATGACATTACCGTGAATTGCGATTCGAAATGTAACTCAACAGGACAAGTGTACTAGATCGAAGTTATAACACAGAATTACGACGGCTGGACAACTAAAATGTCAGAAAGAAGTAAGTAATTTCTATTAACAAAAAGAAAACTTGAATCCGAACGGAGTGATAATCAATGAAGATGCATTAATAAGAAATATACAGCCGAGAATACGAAACGTTATCGACAACAATCTGCAGTCAAAACGAAAAAAAAAAATCTTCACACGAAATACAAAGCATGAGGTCTGAAAATATCAAGACGCAAACGTAAACAGTGGTTCGGCAGGAGACGCCTCCCGGCGGGGTATCATGGGAGGACGAAGAGGACGGACTAGATAAGCGAGTCCCAGCAGGGCTTCCATCAGCAGCAGACGCGAGGGGCAGCGCATAAGTTATGCTGGCAAAGGAGGACGATCTCCGCGTCCTACAGCCCTCCCGCGCCACAGGGCTTTCGCATCAAATATCTCACTCGCGAGGCCTCTCCCCTCCTCACTGCTACCCTCTCCGTCAGCGGGGACCAACTCGTGGGGCGTCCGCCAAACGTGGCGCGTTGCATGTCACGAGATGACGCATGGCATGATGTGAAGTGCTGCGTTGAATGATGCGAAGTGGCGCACTGCAAGTAGCGAAGTAACGCATTGGATGATCGTCTCCATCCGAATTAGAATTCTAGCTGCGGGCTGCTCTGATCGGTAGTTTTTCGTGGTTTCTCCGATCAACACTAGGCGAATGCCGGAGCTGTACCCTAACAAACGGGACACGGACCGCGCGCGATGTTACCTTCCTCTTCTTTGTCCTATCCCCATTCCTTACAAACTCTTACACTTACATGCACTACATTACCCCACATGCCCGGAGACCGGTTGAGCTTAGAGCTTGCTGGCTGGAGCGGTACCCCGTTGCTAGGGGATACCTGGGTAGGGAAATCATTCAGCGGGGGAGACTACCGCCCCCTCCCGAGCAAACACTTTCACTACAGTTACGGACTAATGACATTAATAGTTGACGCGCCCGGATTCACTGTCAATCAATCAATCAGTGATTGACTTCAGGTGAGAGCTCAGAGGAAGCCTGTCCAACTGGTTGCTGCTGCCATTTAACTTTCTAATTTCCGGTAAACACCTGTGTTATACACTCCAGATCTGACAACTGTAAGCGTTCAAACGTCTCCCAATCCCCTCCCGAAGCTTGTACCACTGAGTGGCGTCCATTCCCTCCCCGACAGAAGGTGATCTCGCGGGCGAATTCCCGGGCTCGCGAGAAGGCTCGTGGCCGCTTCGCGAGCCGCTCACTTCTCAGACATTCTATTGGTTAGAGCAAATCCCTTTACAGAAATAAAACGCCGAAAAGTATGCCAGTACGATAGCACCGCTTCTGCCATCCAAGCAAAGGAGGAACATCGTCATTTCCGTTTGCAACGTACACTACACTTATGGGACTATTGAGCAGAGACACGCCCGGAAATATTATATTTGGCACGTCCGCATATACGAAAAACTCGTGCAAAACCATATTTCCAGGGACAAGACCTGACAGAAACAACCACAGCAACCTCTGCCACGGGGTTTCCTGGAACCCCTCTTCCACTTCGCCAGGCTTATTGGCGTTTCGCACAATTCCCTTTAAGACCCCCTTAAGTATGCGTGCGAGGCGATCGCCAGATCGGGCGCGCAGGTGTCCGTCCGTGGGAATGTTCCCCCACGCTCCGCTACGCTCAGCGTCCGAGCTACATCGACGTTTTGTGTCAATAAAATATCACAGCGTGTTGATGCTCTTGCCATCGTTGTAGTGCGCCGTTGTAAAAAGTTAATAGAAGCGCTGTCGAGCGAGACCCGTCCCGGAGTAAATGAAGTTGAAGGATCAGATAGCGGAATTACTGCAGATGCACCGGAAATCGTATTAACTAAATAACGATGTATAAAAAGCGGTGGAAAAGCGCGGTTCTGTAGGCACTCAATAAACTGCAATATTCGGGGAAAAATGTTCATATTGGATTTGTGTTTTAATCAAATCAAACTAGACCTCTCATTAATGTCGATAATAGAACACATTCAGTTCTAGAAATGGGGAGTTTGGACGGGAGAATGGCCAGTTTGAATCGTCCTTTTTTAATTAGAGATCAAAAATGATATGACGTTAATGTACAACGTGATTATATAATTATGCAAAATTGCACAGGCAGTTGGATATAATTCATTTTATTAAAATTATGATGATCTATTCCGTCACTCGCCCATTTCCTAAATTCTACGATATGAATTTTCTAAATAAATTGTTTCATCCTCGGTAATTCTGCATTTATATATAAAACCACGAGTGGCTTCTGATGGTGATATTATCGGCGTTTCGTAAGACTTTCTTGCTACTGTTTACAAAGTAAACAGAAAATAATGCTGCTCGGAAAGCCGGTAATTTTTACTCTTACTCTTACGGACAGGTTATGGTAACGAAAAAGAATATAAATCTTGGTCATATACAATGTTCAAATGACACGTTATATAGACAGAATCTATGTTTGCCGAGCCATTGATACCAAAAAATCGATTGGCGGCAAAAGTCTGTCAGTCTGGCTGTCAACTACAGTAATCAATATTACGAAATTGATATTCCCCGATCGATCTGACTGATCGAATTTGAAAAGGGGTATTTTGATGTTTGAGGGAACTTCATATGAAGCTTCAACATTTTCAAATGTTCTCCAAAATGGCTCAAAATTGTTTCTTGAAAGTTTTTCTTCTGATAAAAAAGACGCTTAAGGAAATGACGTAGGTCATTTTCATAGATCTCTGAATTTTCAAAAATCACAAAAGTTCAATTTTTTGGCATCTGCTTACCTCTACAATTTTGAAGTTAGAAATTTTGTTTCTTTAATGAAATATGTGTGTCAAAAACAGTTATTGAAAAAAGGTCTTATATAATTTTTTCAAAGATATGTGCAGTTTTTGCCTCAAACGTAGGCACATTATTTTCTCAAAAGTGTTTCTAATTCCTTTCTTTCATTTCTTCTTATATCTAGCAGAAAACGGTAAAGAAAATCGTGGTAGTCCCGTTTTCGAGGAGAGCTGTATATTTTCAAAACTGCAAAATATTAATATTGTAAAAATACAATATTGATGACAGAAATTTTTGTTAAATAAAATACGTAAATATTTTAATTAAGAGAAAAATAAGTTTAAAAACTCAGAAGTAAGTATTGCTTCTTAACAAAATCAAATTGTTACTCCAGAGTTACATCATGCAGTAAGGATATAAAATTCTCGTACTCTACATACTATTTCTTGATTACATACAGGATAAAATATTACCAAAACAACGAATTGGAAGAAACAGATCAATTTTATGTAGAATTTATTATAGTAAATTAAGGTAAAAATATTTTAATATTTTTAAAGGTTTTCTAATTGTGGATTTGAAGGTTTGAGAAGATTTGAAGGACCTGAGTTACATACAAAATATGCTATATTTCAAAATTTTAAAAATGTACTTACTTTTCAAACATTTTTTGGATAAAATAAGTATCAGGTTTCGTTTGTTTTTGATAAACCAAAACAGTCTGAAACCAAGAAGGTTCGATTCACAATGTCACAAGATTACTATCACTTCAACTCGTTATCTTATCGCCTTTACGACTTAGCAATGCAAGGGTTACATGATTACACGATGTACATTACGTATAATATAAAATAGTCCGTAATTAAATCGTTAGAATGCGTTTGTGACCTGAAAAACATTGTTACACCTGTGTTACACTATGCAATTAAGGGTTAATCTGACATTATATGAAACATATTAAAATTGTCTAGTTTTTTTTTGTTTTCAAGGTTTTCGTCTAGTATTAATGCTACTGTCGTTAGCGCACAAAATATGCCTCAATGTTACTGTGAAAATGACACTACACACAACCTCCCTCACTCACTAACTCTTATATGAATTTTACATCCAATCATGTAGTGTACAAATACATTTGGCGCCAGGTGAATCAGTTTACATTTTAATTGGAAAATTAAAGTTTTAATTATGTATTTAAAATAAATAATGTGAAACAGAAAATTAATATTTTTGAAGAAGATTGACAACACCTCCACCGACGCGTAGATTTCGAAGGCGCTTTTTTTCACAGTCATGTGTTACCGAATGCAGTCTTGTGCTTTCGAAGTATATCTATCAATTGTTTTTGCCCCCAATCCTTTCCAAG
The DNA here is from genome assembly GCA_038098605.1 of Gryllus longicercus. Lineage (NCBI taxonomy): Eukaryota > Metazoa > Arthropoda > Insecta > Orthoptera > Gryllidae > Gryllus > Gryllus longicercus. The sequence continues at coordinate 426,938 of JAZDUA010000701.1, forward strand.
ACTAATTAGCCATATGATATGCATCAAGAGTTCCGACATTCTTGTGTAAAAGTATATGATTTTTAATTTTTTTGTTGAAGGTCTATTCATCTATTAAAATATTTATTCGTGTTGTATTGTTTTCAGAAAGTGCAATATATTATTTATATTTACTATTTAAAAATAATCAGTAACTTTTCCTGATTTAAATTAAAATTTATGAAATCTTTAACACATGGCTTTTGCACTCTCGAAGTTAAACCACGAACAAACTGTAAACATCATTTTAAAATGTTAATCATTTTAAACGTTCTGAAAATTCAAAATCCTATTTACACAGAAGTAGCTGACACGTGAAGGTACACTGCGAAATGTAATGAATTGGTTCTCCACTTGCGCTCGGTAATTAATGGAAACGCTGGAGAGGTTCTGAAGTTCTAACACACACACCATCTCTGGAGTACATACACACATGAGGTAGCAACACACACACAACTAAGCGTCAGCAACTCCTCGCAACCGCCTCCACCAACACCACAGGCGCTCGGCTTAGAGGAAACATTCGAGGTCGCGCCAAACAGGAGCTGCTGGCGTGGGGCGTCTCCGCGCTGACTTCGATGTTCCTGCAGCAGCCCTCTGGTCCTCTTTATTTGTTCTTCACTTACACAACGGTCGTCGAAGCGCTAAGAGTCCCTTTGAACCTTGATTGATTCATTGATTGATTGTGATTCCTACTAGTGCTACTAGTGCTACTTCAACTACTAGTGCTACTTCAACTACTAGTGCTACTTCAACTACTAGTGCTACTTCAACCATTAGTACCGTAAGTGTTGTGCAAGTTTTGCTCGGGAAGTTGCGGCGGTCTTCATCCGCTGAATGGCGAGATTCGGCGCCGACCTACTGTTGGCTTGCGGGGTTTCCCTCAACGAGGTATCTCCCACCAGCGAGGCACCGCCCCAGCAGAGACAAGCTCCAACCTCCCGACTGGTCTCCCGACATGTGTGATAGCGTAGTGCATGTTAGTGCAAGTGTGTGTATGCGGTGAGGATAGGACAAGGACAGGTAGGAAAGATCACCCGCGGATCCGTGGCCCTTGTTTACTGCTCTGGTATTCGCCTGGTATTGATCGTAGTAACCACGAAAAACTACCGTTCAGAGCAACTGGCCGCAAGACTTCTCCTCCAGACCGCAACTGAATTGGACCTAGCGCACAAGCTAGTGTCAAAAATCCTGCTACCAACGGGACTCGAACCTAGGATATCCCGGTCAGAGGGACTGCAGTGACATCAGTTGATGCCCTGAAACATTGAACCTTCGGAAAGCGAGTCTATGTCTCTTAAGCGAAGAGTCGCGCATTGTACTTTTTCAACACACGTTAATTTGTTGTTTTAATATATTTATTTATTGTGCTTAACAATTTTTCTGATCTTAGAGTGTTTAATGTAGTAAATAAATGTATTTTAATGCAACAAAAATTAAACTTTTCGTGAGTAAGCGCATGTAGTAAAAAGTACATCACAGTAGTTCAGTTAATACCACATAAGTAGATAAACATATTTATTTATTGTTCTTGTACATTTTTATTTTAGATCTTAGAGTGCTTATTGTAGTACATAATTGTGTTTTTATTGCAACAAATAATAAACTCTACGCGGAGGCGCGCGTTGTAAAACGTACAACTCAATGCACGTGCATTCAATTCAATCTGTATTGCCACTAATGATGCGTTCAATAAGTTCGAACAAGATGCAGTGGTCGGGGAGAGTGTAGGCGAAGAAACACATTAGAACCACGTGCCCAGCTCGCACAGAGTCTTCACTAGAGAAACAAATTACCGCACTGTTATATAAAATTTACAACGCTGCCCGAATTGTTAATATGACAAGTTAAACAACGCTTCCAAAATTACAAACTCAAATAAATACAAGATTGTCTCTGCTATTTCACGCATTTCGTTTATTGCTCAGGCAAAATCATGTGAACTTTTGAACAATTTCCTTCGTAACAACATCTGCTGGACGTCCTAGACGTTTTTCATCAAAAACGTTTTGTTGACCACGTTTAAATTCATTGAACCAGACTCACTTGACGATAATACAGTATGTATCTCTAACTTTACAAAAACAACGTGCTACAACTTTCTTAAATGACTGCCAGAGCAAAACAAATGAACGATTTGGTATGAAACTTTTTCTGACTGATGATTGCACACGATTATAATACTAAATCACTGTTTTCTCTATTCATTGTATTCAAACGCAAACCTTCTTTCTTTAATATTGCTCGATTTCTCAACATTGTCCTCACGCTTTTCTAGTCCCTTACAAAATCAGTATAATTTTTTGTCTTTTGTATACCACTGTAATCCTATATTTCTCCAGATAATTCTACGTAATTCGTGGCGTCTTTGTAAAACTTGAGATCTGTCCCCTGTCGAATTTTCATCTCGGAGAAAACTTCAAATTTAATTGAGAAAGTTCAATCTAATTTTTCATTTCTCAATTTCTGTATCACGCAGTTCTATTCCGCATCGATCTGCCCAGGACGACCGCATTGCATGCAATTCGTCGCACACACAACTGAGGAATACCACCTCACATATATAGCCGACCTTCCAAGAGATGATAAAATCCTAAACGAATAACGATTTATTTATAAAGAATGGTTAAGCTCTATTGAACTGTCTGGGATGCGTTAAGGATCAAGCATTGTTACTTTATTTTAATTAATATTTGTCACAAGACACTACCTTGTGGAACTCCTGCTTATATTAAGTGGGGTACTGATTATTACCATAATTTACACGTAAGTATCAATCTGCCAAGTATGATGCCAGGATTAGATATTTTTCTTTTGCCAGATCTTCATTTAGGCCGTGTTTGAAACCAGGCTGTACGCACTCATGTCAGAAACAAAGGGCGAATTCACAAGCAAATTCCTTCGCAGGGAATGGAAAGAGAGAGAGCAACCGCCTGTGCTCACAAAAGAGGCGGGCGATGACAAGTGACGGTCGCTTTTTGACATGGCGAGCGCCAACCAGAAAGGATTCACGAAATTAGCGACCTTCGTCAGAACGGCATTGTCCCACGACTGAGGCAGAAAGGGCCAGCGACGGCCACAGTTGACAGCGCGGACGGGACTCGTGCCCACGAGGAAGGGCCACATGGAGGGAGGGGTGGAGCGGAACGACGGGGGAGAACCGAATCGCTGGATTAGCAATTAGCAACATGAACAGGGGATGGAGGGAGGAATCATCGACGGCCCCCAAAATAAATTGAAATAAATTTTAGATTTTTGAGAAGAATGTTACATGTATTTTACAAAATATTACAATTATTTTCTGCCGGGTTGTGTTAAAATAATTTTAGCTTTTGAGGTATTGTAAAGATACAAATATTTTGGACATTTCTGCAGTCCTCAGTGCAACACAGATGACAATGCCCTTGACACAATAGAACGGAACAGGCTTCCTTTTGCTAGGAAGTAAAAAATATACCATTTTACAAGATTATTCGTTTGTCAAAAAATTCATGTTAAGTTAAGACGTTTGTATTTAATATTGTCTACTTCAAAATGAGCGTAATATTTGTAATTTATATAATATACGTACTTCAAATTGCACATATTTTCAAAGTACACTTTATCAAAACTCATGTCCTCAATAAATTTGTAAATAATTTTTGATAAAGTATATACTTTTGTAAATATAAGCAAACCATTAAATAAAAAACTTTTTTTTCGCACATTAATATATGAAGTTAACATTTCCCGATGTGACAAAACTCAAACTCAAAATCCGTACTCCCCAAAAAATACAAAACCGATGAGAAAAAAGCCCGGAACATTATCTTGAATCGACAGCTTTTGAACACCAGGGCACTGGACTAGGCACACATCTCTCATTTGTCATTCTTCCACCGTCACACTTACATTTATGGTGAGATGACCCTACGCTTTGCCCGAGTGGCTTCCGCCCTCGCTGGCAACGAGAGTGGCTAAGCCGCTGCGGGCCCGCACGCAGAAGCCGTCGACGCAGAAAGGGCGACCCTGCGCAAAGGGTTCGGGGTTGCCCTTTGCCCTCGTCCCTTCGGGGCCGCCGACCCGGCCGCCTGGCCCTTCGGCGTCCTGCGCACGCCGCCATTGTGGCGCCGACACAGTCCCTCGAGCCAACGCAGAGCCGGGGAGGCCGCGCGGACGGGAGCCAGGGCAGAAGGAGCAGAGGTCGGGGGCAGGCGGCTCCTGAAGAGGAATTTACGCGTCTCTTCACAATCCCAAGCGAGGTTTCAAACATTGACGTAATTGTAAGGGAACTAAGAACTCAAAAATAACATAACATTTACTTAAATAAAATTGCTGAAGTTATTTTAACTTCAGAAAAGTATTTTTAGCTACGATTTCAGTGGTGCCAGGTTAGGAAATCCTTAAAATTTGGGTGTTTTTTGTCTTTAGTGATGTTTTAATGAGCTAATTTATTTGTTTTTATTGGGGGATTTAGTTCAGTTTTTCATGCGTTAATTTTTTGAACAAATATCAATTGTGTATCCCAAAATCCAATAATATTGATTTGCTTTGTTGAAATGATTGCAATGATCATTGCAGGTGTACTTATTCAAATATAAATAGGCGTAATAAAAACTCTTGTATAATATATACGTAGGTGGCTTTCTAGGTGGTTGTCAAAATATCGTACCAATTTAGACAATGTTAAAAAAATTAAACAACGAAAATAAGTACGACTTACAAAAAATCGACCCAAGAATTATTTTGATTTAATGTCTGAAATAAGAATTGATATTTTATTTATACTAAGGATTCGATTTGATTTGATTCGTAGTTTTGTTCTAGTAAAAATTATATGTTTTTAGAATATCTGTAATTTTAAGTTACACACATGAATTAAATTTTATAATTTGTTTTTTTAATTTATTATAAGATATGTTTTAAAATATATTTAAAAATATATTTATAATGTAATATGTTTAGTATTTGTAGAATATTTAATACTTCAGTAGTTTATTTTAAATTTTAGAGGTTTTACCACGCCATCTGGGGGTAACTGGCTCGAGGCACCTGGCAACACTAGCTTTTTATGAAGCTGAGGGAAATTTAATCGGATTTTTTTCAATTAAATTTATTGAACCTTTGAAAACATACAAACAATTTTGTTTATATTTCTACATTGTCATTTGACACACGTTTCTTCGCCGGTATGTGTTTTTTATCCAGCTCTCGTATAGATGAAGATGCGCTATTAGCCAATTACTTACGAACGCTTCGTCAGTATCGTCTTCAAATAGCAGACCTGCAATTGTTTGTTTTAACAATCCGAACAAATGAGATCCACAATCTAGACTGTAGAATGAATTTTGTAGTGTCTTCCATGACAATACTGCAAATTATTGTCGAGTTAGAGATGGGGTATGCATTCAAGCATTGTCCTAATTTTGGATCATATTACAGATTGAAAATTTGCGTCTTTTTTTACGATATGTGTCTTTTGCTTCGTCAAGAAGTTAGCAATAGTATTTAGCGTTCATATAAAGAAGTTCATGGGGAAAATAATGGGTACAGCCCCTTTGAAATTAAAAAAATACAAGTTACAAGAAACATTCACCACAAGAGCCCAATTTCGGCATTCACAGATGCAAATCCATTCTTCTTGGGCCAATTCATGCTTTATTTGCTTCTATTCGCATGCATGTGCAACTACATTTCATGGCAGGTCATTATGCGATAGACAAATTATTCTCTTCAGCCTGGTATCATGACAGGAGCCAGCATGTACACCATACGAAAATGCATTTCCTGACCAAACAAAAAAGAAGACGTAATACCCACTTCGCTGACAATTTCCGAAACTATAGAGTTAGCAATAATGGATTTTTTGATTGATTGATAACGTCGGTCTTGTCAACTGTTAAGATAATTAATTAAGTGTAGTGCATGGTTTTTTATTGAGGAAGGGGGGCGTTGATATCACACTGGGTGGCAAGATCCGGTGCCGCTCTACGTCGCCTTGCAGGGATTTTTCTCAACCAGGTTATCTCCCACCAACGTGGCATCGACCCAAAAAGCCGCAACCGACAGGACATGCTTCAAGCTCCTGAATGGTCTCACATATGTGATAGTGTAGTGCATGTTATTGTATGTAAAGGATGAGGATAGAACAAGGAAGAGGATGGGAAGCTGTCGCGTGGCCCGTTTGTTAGGGTACTGTATCGGCATTCGCCTGGAGTTGATCGGAGAAACACGGAAAGCGACCGATCAGAGCAGCTTTCCGCTAGAATTCTCCTCCAGACAGAAGGCGAATCCGATCGCTAATGTCGAAAGTCTTGTCACTGTCAGTACTCGAACCTCGCACCTCCCGGTCAGAGGCACTGCGATATCTATTGATGCCCTGAGCCACCATAGCCAGATTAGATGCCAGATTAGTATGGCATCATCTTATAGTGCAAAGTTCGACTTCATGATCTGCTTTTAAGCCTTTACGTACCAATATGTGGCACACTTTTAAGTAAAATAAAACAAAAACACATTTTTATAAATGAACAAAAACTTTTTAAAATGTAATTTGTAATTTTAACTAATTGGGTTCGTTATGAAGTTCTTGAGGAGTACGAGAAGCCACGCGGTGTACGGGAAGAGGAAAGAGGACCTAATGGGCTGGAGCAGAGGCGAGGACATAGCACGGATTACTGCAGTGCCTCTGACCGGGAGGTCCTAGGGTCGTGTCCGACAGTGGCAAGACTTTCCACATTAGCTTGTCAGCAAAGTCGACTTCGATCGCTGTCTGGAGGAGAATTCTAGAGGATAGACGCTCTCATCGTTAATTTCACGTACTTTCCTTAATCAAAGTCAGGCGAATGCCGGGGGAAGTAACCTAAAAACGTGTCACGGACCGCGCACGATCTTTCCTTTCCCTTCCTTGATCTATTTTCACCCCCTTCGCACACACTACCATGCACAACACTACCGCTTAGGAGGTCGGGAGGTCGGTCTATCGCTTACAGCTTCCCCAGGCTGGGGCGGTGTTCCGCTGGTGGGAGATACCTGGCTGAGGAAAAATACCGCTAGCCGACGGTAGGTCGGCGACGGACGTCACCATTAAGCGGTAGACGATCACTGCCATCTCACGATAGGACAAAACACGCACTACACTTACGGGATTAATGGCCTTGGTAGTTGACGAGTCCGAAATCCAACCAACAAACCAACAACCAACCAACCGACGAACGTAGCGTGGTTGGCGCGAAAGAGCGGGGTCTCGGGACAAAGCCGAGCCGAGGCCGGACCGGAATGGGAAGGGAGTGAGGGAGGGAGGAAATGTGAAAAGCGCCGAGCGGAACGCGGCGGCGTGAGTTCAGACCAGGGTGTGGGTGTGTAGGTGCGGGAGCGAACAGAGGCGAGAAATGGAGTGGAGAGGCGCTGAATGGAGTGAATGCGGTCGAGGGCGACGGCGAGGCGACATGTGATGCCGCTTCTGTGCGCATTCCCAGCCGACGGCGAGGCGCGACCCGTGAAGGGCAAAACAGGATTCAATGAGGTGGACACGATGGGTGAGAACAGTGGGAACGTGGGGTGGTGTAGGTGATTAGGGTAGGTTCGATGGCAGGGACGGTGAAGAGAAAAGTAGAGGGGCTGATGCATGAGACCAGGGAAGAGGCAATGAAGGGGCAACGAGGGAGGGGCGAGGGAGGGGGCGAGGGAGGGGGCGACGGAGGGGGCGAGGGAGGGGGCGACGGAGGGGGCGAGGGAGGGGGTGAGGGAGGGGGGCGAGGTAGATGACGAGGGAGGAGACGAGGGAGGAGACGAGGGAGGAGACGAGGGAGGAGACGAGGGAGGAGACGAGGGAGGAGACGAGGGAGGAGACGAGGGAAGAGACGAGGGAGGAGACGAGAGAGGAGACGAGAGAGGAGACGAGAGAGGAGACGAGAGAGGAGACGAGAGAGGAGACGAGAGAGGAGACGAGAGAGGGGCCGAGGGAGGGGACGAGGGAAAGCACGAGAGAGGGACGTGTGGGGCGGGGAAATGATCAGGGATGTTTGTGAGTAACGGGAGGGAAACGGCGTCGGGTTGGAGGGGTCGAGAAAGCTTCTGCAGTCCTGAATGAGCCTGTCCGCTCTCGCTGCTGGGCCGGGCGGGTGCGGAATGTAGGGTTCGGCGGTGCTGGCCAACAGGGCTTTAAGGGAGAGGGCCGTGGTTTGGCGTGGGGGTGAGTACGGACTAGAAAAGGTACAAGAGCATGTTGTCGATTGGAGTCCAAGAGCGGACTGCTACGAGGCGGGATGGAGGGGCGGCAGAGAATAGAGCGGAGCAGCTGAGGGAAGTGGGGAGGCCTCAAGAAGGACGGAGGGGAGCGGGCAGGGCACATCTCGCACTTGGGAGTTGGAGAAATGTGAGTGTTGCGTTTAAGTGAGAGTGACAGGTGAAGCGTATGAGCGCGGGTCGAGAAGGGATCTCAGGGACTGGACGTGGCGGGCGGAGTGGTGTGGGAGGAGGAAAAAGGAAGGGATAGGAGGGGACGTTGAGGAGATGGGAAGGGGAAGAGGATGGAAGGAAATGGGGAGGGGGAAGATGGCAGGGAATATGAAAGAAGGAGAGAGATATAAGAGCGAGGGGAAGAGATAAGGGGAGGGGACGAGTGGAGAGAGAAGAGGAGGGAAGGGGGTGGTAAGACGGTAGGGAAGAATGAGGAACAAGAAATGAATATGGGAGAGGGATAGGAAATCTGAAAAGGTGATAAGGCGAGGGATTTGATCAATTGATTTTTATTTATTCCGGGAGATCAACTACTAAGATCACTAGTCCATGAGTGTAGTGCATGTCTTTGCTTGAGATGTAGCGATGGTCTTCCTCGCTTCATGACGAGATCTGGCGCCGACGTAGGGGCTAGCGATGTTTTCTTCAACCAGGTATCTCCCGACAGCGGGGCATCGCCCCAGCCACGTGAAGCTCTAAACTTCCGTCCGGTCTCCCGACATGTGTGGTATTGTAGTGCATGTTAGTGTAAGTGTGCGTAAGTGAGGGGTGAGTATAGGACAAGGAAGAGGAAGAAAAGATCGCGCGCGGCCTATGACCCGTTTGTTAGGGGACTATTCGGGCATTCGCCTGGTGTTCGTCGGAGAAACCATGGAAAACTACCGATCAGGGCAGCCAGCCACTAGATTTCCCCTCCAGACAGCGACTGACTTCCACCTAGCTGGCAGGCTTGTGTCGAAAAATATGCGACCGTCGGGGCTCGAACCTAGGACCTCCCGGTCAGTGGGGACGGAGTGTGACGAGATGGGGGAGGGTAGAGTCAGGGGAGGGACAAAGAGGGGCGAGAGAGAAGAGAAGGGGAGCAGTGGGGTTTAAGTTAGGAAATGGTTGGGAGGAAGAGGTAGACAAGCAAGGGGGCAGGCACTGATGGGAGAGTAGGTTGGAGGGGTTTGAGCAGGGGTGACATAGCGGGTGGGAGGGCGCCGTACGGGTCGGCATGCGGCCGAGTGAATGAGTGTCGCCCTACTTGACGCCTCACTTCGCGCTTCAAAAGAACGAATCCTTTGTTATGGTAATAAATGCGCCGCATGGCAGCCCGTACGCACCCACAACAGATTATTGCCATTAATATACATTTCCAAGGAATGTTGGCACGACGGCGAATTCCCGCGTAGAACGCGGGACCCAAGAGAAGAGTCGCATCTCAGCCGAATATTTGTTCTGAAGCCATGCACCTTCTGAGACATCTCGTGGTTAAATGACAATTAGAAAATTTAATGTGCGGAAGAATAATCACGAAAGTGAAAAATAGAAATGCCAAAGTGAAATTAGCAATATAGGGAGGAATAATGTTCCATTTTCCAATTTTTGTAAGGTAACAACAGACCTAATCTCCCTCCCCCGCAACGAGTTGTCGAATAGATATTCTTGCAAGAGTTTCATTTGATTATACTATTTGATTTGATGTATTATTTGATTGAGTTATACTATTTTAATATACTATTTGATTTATTTATCGTCACGAATAGAAGAAAATCTGTATCCAATTTGTGTGGAAAAAGAATCAGAGTACATTTTCTTTAGCTCCAGATTTCCTACTCTTCTCTTTTACTATATTCAGGTGTGCGGAAACTAGCGGAGAAAACATTTCTATACTGAATTTCTTAAAGAATAGAGGATCCTGTTTAAAACTACAAAAAAAACTCTCAGTGCGCCGTGGTCTTCTGAAGGAAGGTTTGTTCCCTTTAAGTGTTTTCCCTTATCCGTATCATACGATCTCTTTTAGGAGACTTTGATACTATGAAGAGACTATATGAGGGAGGGGGGATAGACCAAGTTTCAAAACTTAGAATATCGTAGAAGGAAGGTTTTGCAATGTCTTAGAGGCCTTTGGTCTAGCTATACAGTATAACAAAATTAATTTCACATTCACAATAAATGTCCTACTAACTTTTGAAAAAATATTTCTGTTGGTTACTAAAAATACACGTAATTAGTGACGGAAATTCACGGAAGGTTACTGAAATGAATATTTGAGATTATACCCAAGAGGTTTATTGAAAGGCATCCCTGGAGCGCAATCAAACTGTTGTATAATTCATCAAGGTGACAATCATTCCCGCGACGACTGAATAAATCAATCGGACAAGGGCTCCACACCTTCGCTCAAGGATTCAGCAATATTTAAACAAGCAATAATTTGATTCCATAAAATTGTGATAAAATTCACATGATATATTTCCAGTCATAAAGACATTTAAATTTGAATAAATATTAACTATATTTTCGGAAACAATTTTATCACTAATTTCACGAATCAAACTTAGACATGAGTAGACAGAACGCAAGGTTCAAACGGTTTTACTGAATGTTGTGTTGAATATTTCGCGTTGTTTTTGTTCTTTCCAGAGATAAAAGTGCTAATGATGTAAATTTCTTGGTTTTACTAACTTACACCACACAATAGCTAGTAAAAGAATTAAAAATGACGAGAGCCAATTTCTGTACTTCATTTTCCGCAATGGTCAGTGGTCCGGTATGAATATTAAATTCTCAAAGCTGTAAGTTAGTGCTTCGCATATTCATTTTGAAATGCTACACTGCCCAGCCACACGCCAGTGGAGTACGTAAGTTCACAAGAAAATAAGATGGCAACACCTGAACAGATTTAATTTTTACTATATCAAATATATTAATATTAGCTTAAAAATACAAAAATGGAATTTTAAAGAATGAAGAAAAGTTTATCCACAAATATCCATAGCCTCAAGATTACAACGACGAAAAGTAATTATCGGTCATACGTTATTTTTTGTTATACTTCGCCTGAAACAAACAGATCGGTAGGGCTGTGGCGTAGAGGTTTCAATTCCCAGAAGCCTGTTACAGTGTGTGCACGTAACAAAGACGGTAATTCTAACCCCGATAAATCGCATTTATTACTTATCGCGAACCAAGCGCAGAAGCAGGATAGCGCCACCACAGACGAGGAGGGCAGAGACAGAGAAAGAGCGAGAGCGAAGTTCAAAGGAGAAAGGGAGCAAGGGGCAGGGCAGGGGGAGGAGGGAGCTGCAATTGGCAATTCCCTTATTGCATTGGGAACCCATGCAATCCTTCAAAGTGTGGCGATAAAGCGGGAACAAGAGGGGAACAAATTGTAACGCTGGGGGGCCGGCATTTATCGAACTTCAGACAGAAGAAAACCAAACGTCCAATAAATCTTCATTACACGCGAAATTCTACGCCGCTCGTTTCTCTTCTGTTCTTGCCTTTCGCTTTCCGCTCCTTCGGGGGCGGGGGGCGGGGGTGGGGCGTCTTCAAATAAGCGCTTGGTGTGTGGTGTGGCCGCTTCTAATGGATGTTAGTTCCATCAAATTAATCAAGGAGTATCTCGAAGTCCTGTCAATAGTTTTCCGTAATACTAAACCGTTAATATTAACTTAACCCGGCTTTGGGATCCCGAAAAATCCTGACGTCAGTAGGAACGTGGGGTAAAACTTAGTTGCTTTTTAAACACGTTAGTTATTAAAAGCTTTTTAAAGCAATAAAACACACAAATATATTATTATTATTATCACTATTATTATTATTAAGTAAAAGATACTAATAAATCCTGAATATACTATAAAGCACAAACGATATCCCAATTTTTAAATGTCTCTAACTAGTGGACAAATAGTAAAATTCAAAATGAACCAAGGAAAATGAAAAGAAAATGTAAGATTAAGTTAATCTTTGCAATATTTACAAAATAGTTTTGTATGACAAACATAATGGAAATATGTTTTACAACATAATTGTAGTGTATTTTTATGGAATCATTTTTAGCAATTTTTGGGGGGTATTTTGTTTGTTTTTTTTACCTCTGACCATTTTGTTTTGTGTTCGACAAAAATTGAAATAATTTCCAGTTCTCAACTCTGAAACAGACTTTTATGAAAATTAGACAGCAAATAAATATATTACTAACAAATGATTCATGTTCAATATCCTTATTCTCTAGTTCCGCTTCTTCAATTTCTTGTATAGAATCTGAACTGTGCAAACTTTCTAGTTCAAATGTTGGATCTTCAACAAATCTTCATTTTATAAACAATAATTTTCTAAAATCTCTTTAATTATTTGTATGTATGTCGGATATAATTCAATACAACATTTACATGAACCAGACGTGTAAAAAAGACAAGTAATTGGGAAGTTTGAGTCAGATCGATCCATCAAGAACTTCGTGCGAGAATAACAGACCACATTTTTGTAATGAACTCAAACTAATGGTCGTAATATATCCAGAAAAATTCAATTTGACGGTAGGCTTTAGGGTAAGTTAAGAACTAAATTCGTTCCCTTAATAGACAACTCCATATATGTCGTTAGGTCGGATTGACCCAATGTTTCCACTGCCGGGTTAATGCAACCGAACACAGAAAGAAAGGTCCACTCATAACGGTCCACGTCCGTTAACGATCTGTCTGCAGTCCGTTAAGAAGAATCCCAACAAATGAGTTTCAAATAAATTTGCTTAAGTGTAGATACTTATTTCAAGAAAAAATATTTCATGTTTATATGATTTTTTTTCTTATAAGAAGATAGTCTTACGAAAAGTATTCAACGATAGACGACCGACAACACACATATTTTCGTGATTTTTTATTTGCTGTATATCGGCATAATGACATAAATATCTAAAGTATAACTTTGTCTGACAGATACGTAAGTCAACGACAAATTCACAAATCAACCAACTTTCTCTGGAAATATTCTCCTCTATTCTATTTTTTATAATTAATTGGTAGTTAAATCTCAAACAGACAGTCAAGAACATGAGGAACTTTGGGAACATATTAAGTCACATACCACAATTATTCCGCTATTCGGAGTACGCCAATGGAGGAAGGCGATCAGCACCGGACTTCATATAATTGAAGGAATTTTTCATATATAACAACTAATTTGGACATGTGTATTTGACACATTGTGTAACCGTGCAATACCGTGTAAACCGCGCAATACGTGTATTTTGGCATATAGTGCAACCCTTTTCAATAAGTTTTTTTAAAAATAGTTTTTGGTTTTAAAGCATTGTAAGTATTGAATAATTTGAAAATTTTCAGTACTTTCAGTTCTTTTTGCGAGGACCCAGATGATGATATTTTTTAAGAACTAATTCAACATCCCTAGTGCTCCGATTGCACCACTGTTCTACATAATGACATACAGAAGAGAAGTCCAAATATGGGCCAGATTTTGATTTTTGAATGTAATTGGCACGTTTTCGGGCATATGCGGGAATTTTAAGTTTAAGTAGTAACTTATATCCTTCAATTCTGGAAAGTTTCAGAATTAAAAACTCACAGTTTCATAAAAAAATCTTATTCAAAAAAATTTGCAATATGTCGCATATTGAAAATTGGTTCAAGTATGTGCTACCCCTAGATTTTAGAGAAACGTAATGAAAAGAGTAATGACTAAAATTCACTTACAAATAGTACAATATAATCACAAAATCATAAAATTCACTTACAAAAATCACATGTATACACTTCTCTCTCGCGACCAGCACATTCTAGGTGTACCTACTAATGACACGTTACACACTGTACATAATCTTCACCATCTCTCTCTTCGGAAAACAACCGTTGAGAAAACAGAAAGAAAGCATAATCTTGTTGATGTGTTTTTGTTGGTTGTGGTCCCTCAAATTTGAAATCGGAGTCATCTAGCAGTGATTAGCCGCACTAGCCCATATTTTAACCAAACCCCCTTTCACAAAACTATCATGGCGGTCATGACTGGTATGAAGCAAATGGTTGAATGAGGCATTAAAACTGTTCACCAACTCAACGTTAACACAGCCCTGATGCCAAATAACATTTACACTCAACTGGCTAATGAAGAAAAACAATCTTGTGCATACCTGGTGAAGGTTTGACGATGGGTAAACACGACAAACGAAGATTTTTGTAGCTTCTGAACGCGTTCACTGTTGGGCACCAACTGCTCGTCGCTCTTCAACGGAACTGAGCGCACTAGTTTTACGCTTTCCCAATAGAGTGCGACACCCTCCGACTTCACAACAGAAACCGGCCTGTTTTTAGATCCTAGCTTCTATTTGGACCTTCTTCTTGACTAAACTTATATTTCCATGTAATGTATGGTCAGGCCTGGCTGTAAGAGAACGCCGGAAATACCACGAAGGGATTACGCAACGCGAAGATTTCTAACTTTTTAACATCTTATACGTTGAATGACGAAATTGTCACTAAGGATTAATAAAAGGTGATATGATAAAATTACCACAGATGAAACAGTAATTTCTTCCTCAAGCAATCATATGCTCCGGTACATCGTCGACCTGCCTTTGGTATGCGACTGTTAACTTCCACTTGTTAAGACCACACCAACGAATATTTTTGTCTTGTGATTAGACTGTTAAGAACGCATTTTTTTCGTACAATATTGAATTTAAAAAATGTATGACTTTTTTGTACATTACGGCGTAGTAAACTCGTCTTCTTAATGTTTGCAATAACGGAAGGTATTTTTACTAGATATTTCCCAACAGTTATTATGATCAAATCAAAATAAGTATTCAATTAAAAACTACGCTTTACTGAACATCATATTTTGCAAAACCAGCAGCTGACGTATCCCCTTCACTGCATCAGGCCAGCCGCTGACCTAACAGTGGTAATAGTATCGCACACAGCCGTGAAGACAACGGCCATAACGTCCGTGGGAAACTACAATGTCGAAGGGCCCTCACTTGTATCTGTTCGGGATTCACAGCAGCCGATAGATATTTCTGTGGATTATGTAACAGCGTATAATTCCCTTTTAATTTAATTTATTCTTATTAGAAGTTATTGAATTATTTCAAAATATATCCTCTTCTAAATTTTGTCAGTTGAATTCTGTATTAAATGTACCTTCTCTCTTTTTCTCATGATTCTTTGAAATACCACTTACATTCCCCTTCACCCCCTGGCAACTCCATAGTTTTAAGATTAGGGCATGACCTAGAGCAGGCCTGTCAAGGTTTCGGGGAAAGTAACCAGCTTACTGTTCGCGGGCACTGCGTCGAGGGAAATTGGCGCGAGATTTAAAAGCGAGGGTTGCATAAATTCCTTCGGAGTGGCGGTACATCACTGGATAGCTGGCCCATTACAGTCTTTGGAAGAGGTTACTTGGCATATTGTCACATATTTAGCTATATTAATTTCAATTTTTCTTTAAAGCCAAGAAATGATCCATTAAAATGTAATAATACATCGGTCAGATTCCAAATTCTCTTTGAAAGAAAAATTAAACATTTTGAATCGAAATTATGTTTATTTTGCAATCGTGGTTACTTCAGAGTGATACATTATCATTTACCACCTACGTTCAGGTTAGGAGGTTTAACAAAGATTATTTTCTGTGAAAAGTGCCGTTCGTCCCTGAGTAAAAACTGGTAAATTATAAAGACGTGAGTTTATTTATCATTACTGGTAAATACAATAAATAACTGAATGATTTAAAAACACAAAACAAAACTAGTACTGAAATCGCCTATCAAACAAACTCGTTTGTCGCCCTTTCGGCAAAAGTGTTTATATAATGCACAATATAAAAATTTAAAAAAATGAAATAGTCGTTAGTAAAAACGTTAAACATAATTCAAATCTTGGTTGTTTGATAGAACAAATATGGCAAACATATTTTCGTGTGAAGCCACTATTTCTCGCCTCCCGCCGCTTCAGCGTGCGCCTGTTCACCCCTTTGTGGATTTGGGGGGGAAACGCCCCCTGAGATAGGGGAAGTCGCGCGTGGCCGCTGGAGCGCCGGGCTTCCCGGGCGGGCCAGCAGCTCGTGCAAGCGCGGTTTCAGGTGCCTGGCCTAGAGCACGAGGGAAGCGAGTGTTTTGCTTTGGAAGCGGCGCCTTCAGACGGCTGAGTTGCCGAATAAGCTTACCACGTGACATTTTGGGCTTCGGTCTCTGGTGGTAACGTTATAATCGGTGTAGTTTCAGTATTTGTGAGTGCTGTATTGTCCATACATCTGCACTTAACGTCAATTTTCTTGATGACGTGGGTCTTATTAGATAGTTGGGGAACTGTTAACCATCGTGTGCTTTCATTTAAAATGTTTGCTGGAAAGAAACTCTTTCACGAGACAAATGAATTATTATTGATGTATAAGTTACTATTTTATTATTACAATTTTAATCAGATGTTATATACTAACGAGAACACTGTTGAAAGTTTTGCATGCTTTTATGTCCAAAAAGTAAAGTATAGTAAAATCAATTTCTTTATTCTAAGAAAATTATATACGAAAAATTGACCTTCGTAACTTCGTGATTTCTCTCCGAGACCTGACACAGTTTTTTCGTCGTTTTTTATATTAGTTCAAGAACTAGTGACGTACATTTTGTCGACTATACATTGGTGTGTAGTTCTTATTATGTGTTACTAGAAAAGAAAAATATCATTAGATTTATATGAAGTTTACTGTAAGCAGAGAATGTTGGCAAGTATTGTTTTTCGATTGAACAATTTGTCCGGATATGATGTGTCCAATCCAAATACACGAGATAAATACAAACAAAACGTTACTTTCCAGTGCTTCTAAAATTCAATCACGAACCAAAATGTAAACGCTGAATCTATTACCAAACTATTGTCATTTTGCAGGTTCTAATCAATAAAGCGTTGTGACGCCACTGGGTCGTCGCTTGCTTTGTCACTGAAGAGCTGTGACTCTGATTCTATATTACAGATGCATTCTCTACCCTCCCTCTACGTTGTCAACAAGGGAACAGACAAGGAATCTCAAATGAACTTGGAGAATTGTGGAGATTGCAGTGTTGCCATCTTAGAAATATGAACCCAGAATTTATTGTCTTCTCAGGAGAAAACAGTTTGAGAATTTGGACTTTAAAGAATTTCTGGCAAATGTTTGGATATTCTTTTAAAACATATTGAAGCGTCTCAGAAAACCTCTTACGCATTAAGATACAGTGGTTAACATTATTTCATAACTAACGAGAAATTTCTAAGGACTTATGTGTGTAAAAAATAATTAAAATTATATTATATTTCAAAAACATGTAAAATGTTTTATCACAACACAATGTTTTACACATTATTTGCATCGTACTGGCCGATATGCACATCATAACACAAAAATCATCTACTTCATATGACTCATTTCTTAACTCCTAGTTCATCTTTGTACAAGTGCATTTTCAACCGTCATTTTATTGAATTTTAAAATGCTTGAGAGAGAGAGAGAGAGAGAGAGAGAGAGAGAGAGAGGGAGAGAGAGAGAGAGAGAGAGAGGTGGACAAACAGGAAGGGCTGGACGAGAGAGAGAGATGTACAAAGTCAGAAAGATGGACGACGAGAGGGCTGGATAAAGAGATGAACGAAGAGAATGAGATGGTCGAAGAGTTAAAATGAGGAGGAACGCAGAGATGGAGGAATGCAGGTAAGTGTGGGAGAGAAAAGGAGCACGAGCAAGAGGACGCGAGGGCAACAGAATCTGCCCAACTGCTCCAGACCGAGGGAGGTGCGGTCAGTTGACGCGGCTGACAACTCAGCTCGTCGCTGAAGGGCGTTTTGGCGCGCGCATCGCTGAAGGCGCGTCGAAGTTCCAGCCCCTGGCGCGGAGCGGAGCGGTGCGGCGAGGGAGTGCGGGGGGGGGGGAGGAGGTCCTATTTCATCGCACCTCGGCGCCCGCGCTGCCAGAGCAGCTGAGCGCACCGGGCCACGCGCCGCCTGCCGACGCCCCAACGGTAGCACACGAAGAACAAAAGGAACATTGAAAATTTACAAGTTACAAAATTATGAAATAAAACTAAAAGAAAACAAAAGGTAATAGTAATAAAATTAAAAACAATGAAAAAAATGAGATAGAAAAGTAAGATAAAATGACAAAATAATGGATAATTCTCAAATACCATAAATATTACTCAGGCAGTTTTACAGGGCTTGGTTAATAGAGCCGGAAAAGTTTAACGCATGGTTGTTTGCCAACATTTCGGAAAGTGTATTTCCATCAACATGAGAAAATATTAAAAAAATAAGGTTACAAAAACATTGTGTCACATACTAATAAACTCTATTTTAATTCAATTCAAGTAAAATCAATTAAGAAAGAATTAATATATTATTGCCATACCTTGTAACTACTTTATAACCTTGCAAGAGTACAGAAACAAATCACCAACATCATGATCTTACAAATGGGACATCTCAAGGCATGTGAGGAACATAAATACCTTCACTATACCAATATACACCATGAGAACATCTGGCAGTGTTGGACGGTGAGAAGAAATTTTCTAATGTGACTATGTGTGGCAAATACTACTTTCTTCCGGAAAGAATTCCTCAACTCTCCGGCCGTTAAGAATAATCGAACCAAATGAGAAGCTAAAGACCGCACGCTCCTATTCAAAGAAAACATAATTCTTAGTTTTTCTTACAAGGAGGTGTCATTATGAAATGTACCGATCGCTTGATTGAATGATTGATTGATTAGTGATTGCGGGCGCATTAACTGCTGAAGTCATTAGTCCCGTAATGCATGTTTTCATCGCAGGGGTGGCAGTGATTTCCCCACCGCTGGGGGCGAGGTCCAGCGCCGACCTACTCGTCACTTCGCGCGGATTTTCCCCAACCGGGTATCTCCCCCAGCATAGAACCACCTCAGCCAGGACACTTCCTAAACTCCTCCGACTGGTCTTGCGAGATGTGTAATAGTATAGTGCACGTGTGTGTGTGTGTGTGTGTAAGTGTGCGCACGTACGGAATGAGAATAGGGGAAGGAAGGGGAAGGAAAGATTGCATGCTGTTCGAGGCCAGTTGCAGTACTACTGTGGCATTCGCCTGATGTTGATAGACGAAACGACGGAAAACTACCGATCAGAGCAGCCGTCTGCAAGAACTCTCCATGAGCCAGCATCTGAATTCGACCTAACTATGTAGCTAGTATCGAAAATCCTAGAAATCGAAAGCCCTAGGACCTCTCGGTCAGAAGTACTGCAGTGACTTCAACTGATACGCTGAACTTTGCCAGTCTATCACCTCGATACACTGTCAACCGCGAGTGTTATTTGATCTATATCGAACTAGTGATGTTAAGAACCGTTACGCACCGAGCAGTACACACCGCAACCGTCCAGGCGTCGACACAAAGGCGAATTTGCTGCCGTCGGTTCGCTGCGTCTGCCCACTGTGCAGCGCGTGCCTCGTCCTGTCAATGGCCGTTTGTAATGCATTCGCCGCCAGCGCAGCTGTACCAGGCCCGGGGCCCCGAGGTGCGAGCGAGCCAATTGCTTGCTCTTGCTTTACGGTCGCGACCGCGCTTGTTTGGCTGCGTAGAGGATATTCGCTTGTCGCTTGTTTCGCGAATTATGTTTCCGGTCATCTCTCGAGTTTCTAGCAGTGAAGGACTCCGCGAACAGAGCTTTAGGTAACACTTTGAGGATAGAAACAACTCTATATTTCAACCGACTCGTTATTCTGCCACCGACAGACTAAGCTATAAACTAGTGATGTATTGTAGGCTAGCAATATTACTTGTACCTTCTCTTGGCAACTGGTATCACTTTCCATCTGATTAAAATCCAGAGAGTAAATCATTTTAGAAGTGAGTAATACAAACTATCTTTGAACATTAACTCTTCCATGCGAGACATTTCATTCTATCGAGAAAGTAAATATTTCATGGTTCCGTGCGCGTAAGCAATTTTCTGGAGGAGCAGAGCTTCTGTTTTTAGCCGACAATTGGTGGTGTTCCTAGTCAGGTGTAACGCAAAATGTGGCACAGAACCACACGTCGGATATCGGATCTCCCTCTCCAGATATCTCCCCGAGCGGAGCACCACTCCTGCTGGGATGGATGTTTGTTATGGCACTGTTCCGGCATTCGTCTGGTATTGATCGAAGACACCACGGAAAACTTTCAACGAGAGCTGTCGGCCTCTATGAGGCAACATTGTATCTTTAGTATTTGAACGAAAATTAAATTAGTTGATGATTCCGGGGAAGACCACTGCTATAGTCATTAGCCTCGTAAATGTAGCGCATGATCTTCCCCGTAGGATGGTGCGATCCGGCGTCGACCTACCTTTGGCTGGCGGGCTTCTCCCAACCAGGCATCTCCCACCAGCGAGGCACCCCCAGCCGGGACAAGCTCTGCTCTCCCGACATCTGTTGTAGTGTTGTGCGGTAAGTGTAAGTATATGTATAAGGGGAGAGGATAGATCCAAGAAGTGGAATGAAAGATAGCGCGTGGACCGTGGCCTGTTTTTAGGTTCTGTCCCGGCATTCGCCTAGTGGTAATGGGAGAAACCAAGGAAAACTACCGATCAGAGCAGCCCATCTCTAGAATTTTGCTACAGAGATATATAGCTGGTGTCAGAAGTTCGTCATCGTCAGAGCTCGAACAGTACCACCTTTCGTCCA
The DNA here is from genome assembly GCA_038098605.1 of Gryllus longicercus. Lineage (NCBI taxonomy): Eukaryota > Metazoa > Arthropoda > Insecta > Orthoptera > Gryllidae > Gryllus > Gryllus longicercus. The sequence continues at coordinate 447,847 of JAZDUA010000701.1, forward strand.
GAATCTCTGTAGAATCGTCGACTATGCTTGCCCTGAGTTAAACTCAACCAGTATGTCCGAAATTAAATACTGACATGATAATTCAAGCGGTACCCGTCTTGATTGTCTTACGATTAGAATTGATACAATTTGCCATTACCAAACGAATGACTTTAATAGATAGATAATAATAGATGAATAATAGATAATTTATACAAAATATTTTCACTTAACTCTACCTCAAAAAGACTGTGTTAAATTGTAATGAACATCGACGTTTTTGTAATTTCCTATAGTAAGAACACGAAAGATGTTTGAGAAGAATATCTGAGAGCAGTTATGAAAATTTTTGCTTCGCATCATAAAAATTCATGTTATATATTATTTGTATTCATGTTTGAGGAAACATGTTTTCTAGAGGTATTATTTCATATCATTAGAAAATGGTGAAGGAAGAAAAAATATTATTTTGCAAAGATGCTAAAACAACATCGCCTTTAACTTCCAAAAATTATTTAGGTCATTTAGGAAACGGTTTAATGCAATTCTCTTTGACGATAGAAACAATTACATTTCAATCAACTCATTATTCTGTCACCAACAGACCGCTATCAACTTGTGCTGTATTGTACACTAGCAATATTACTTGCGTCTTTTTTTGACACATTGATACCTGGAAACAGTTTAATTTAGTCATTCTTCTGAAAACTCAATTTTAAGTTAAACAATATTCAAGTTATTTTTTAAAGAAGAAAAAAATTGGAAGTAAACATCTAAATTAAAATGTTAGAATGAAATGTGAATCCTTTATTAACCTTTCTTGCGCACGTGCTTTGGAGAAACTACAGTGAAAATGTTCGAATTAACTCTTATCTTTAGAAACATTGTGCAATGTAATGATTAAAAAAGTTCTTCATAGAGCTATATAAAAATATTTTTTGGCAAACGTTGTGTACACCATCGTAATTACGTGCTATAACTGTTTATCCAATGGAACTCTAATTGTATTGCAATAGCTGTACTTCCTTGTTCGTCAGAACCAATCACAAACGATTAAAGAGCTAACACTCAAGCATCAATTTACGCACATGCCCCGAGAGCAACTAGTCCAACCGCACCTACTTCCACGGATCAAAGTCATCTCGGCAGCAGCGCCGCTACTCGCATTACGCGCCGCTGCAAATTGCGTATTCGCCGGCCGCAACTTTTGCACATTCCCCCGCGCGGTTCGCCGCTCTTTTATCTTCGCCACGATATTCCGAATATGCGACGGCGGCGGCGCGCAAAACGCGGCAGAAAGACGCGCGGGGCAGGGCGGGGAGCGAAATCAATTTTATCAACGAGCGCGCGGGCGGGCGGGCGCAATATGCGACGCGGGAAGGTGCGGCCACTTCCGGCTGAGCGGTCGCCCCGATACGTCTGCCCTCCCCGCACCCCGCCCGGGTCCCGCCCGCACATACCCTCGCCGCGCCCGCCTCCCACCTGGATCCTGCTCGCTCGCGCCCCGCCCCCGCCCCCGGCCGCGCGCCCGACCCCGCGCTCGACCCCGTGCACCTCCCCATCCCCGCCCCCCGTTCCTCGTCCCGCCCCCGCGCCCAGCCCGCACCCTTCCCGCACCCCGCCCGGACCCTTCTCCCCCAGGACCCCATCACGCCCCGCCCGGTCCCACCCGGGCTCCGCCCGAGCCCAGTCCGTACTCCCCGCCCGGGCCCCACCCCTGCCTTGTCGCACACCACCTCCCGCTCGACTAGCCCGATATTGGCGGTGGCTCTCCCTCACGCAACCACAGCGCTAGAGTGGCTGGTTCCCTCTGCGCCCCCGCTCGCCCCGCTGCCTCTGCCCCCGCCATCGCCGCTCCCCACCCCGCCTGTGGAGCCTCTCGCATGGGAGTAGTACACCTCTAATAACCGACAACCGACTTCTTATTTTGGATCTACGGTTTTTTTGGTTATGTTTTCCCTCGCCTGAAAGCGTTTCAATAATACTAAAGAAGTGGATTTGAAAAAGACAAATTAAAGAAACTAGTATTTGGTGACTTGTTTAGTTTTTAAATGTAGTTGTATTTGGTAAAACGGTATGAATTAAGAAGGATTATTGTGCAAAACTCTCTTTTAAAAAAATACATCGAAAATTTGTATTAGCGGTTATAACGATTCGATTAAACAAAATGTGAAAAAAGGAAAGAAATTAAAACCGATTACACTGATAAACCAGGTTTTTAGTTCCCACAAACAGAGAACGTGGTCTAGAAACGTTTTGTCTCACGATGAAGTCGAAAATGTAATCAGTTTTTGGCTATCACGTATCACACATGCTATGGTTTGGCAGAAATATTTCGAATTCATTGTTGAATGTAAGAGGCTTTGTGAAACACAACTAGTTCTTCCATTCAGCAATTGAGTAACTCATGTTTCCACCTACACATTGTTATCGTTTAACGCATCTTAACAATAGTTAAAATCATAAATCTATCAAAAAAGCAAACCGAGCAGCTTGATCACGGTTACTGCAATGAAATTTACTGATCGAAGATACCAGAGTTAGCACATTTAGACAACGTGAAGGGAAGTACATTCAGTATTTTCAACCACAGAAAGCCTTACACACTGCAATGAAGAGAACGGCTTAATCCAAAACTTGGTTTAATGCACCAAGTGAATGAATGGCGACCCATTGCAGATGCGCCAAAAGTAAGTTTCAAAGCTCTCTTGCTACATAATTGTAACAACCTCCCTTCAGTTCCAATTGGGAATCATGTGCACGAAGAGGACTCACTTTCACAACATTCACTACACAAACGATATTCATAAACAAAGCATTTGATGGACGTGGAAGCATCAGTCAATCAACAATGATTGCGTTTAGCTAGAGGGCGTCAGGGGAGCGGAGGAATTGTCGGAAAAACGGCTCACCCGAGTATCTGCATGCGGTAGCGGGGCAAGGGCGGAGTCCAGACAGCCGGCGAGAATCTGTGTACGGTATCTATAGGTGTCTCACTATTACTGCTACCCACGTCAAGGGCAGAAAATCATTTGAAAATTGTGACTTTTCTTTGTAAATATTTAATGGGAAATTGCTTGCAGTTAATAAAGACATGCGGCATTTACCCCTGATTCGAAGGCAATGCATCATTCGTCTGTGTACGGCCCGTTACATTCTATTGTAGATCGATTTATTAAAGTTTGCTTTGAGCAAATGCTCGGTGACAAACATGATTACAATTAGAATTAGAACAGTTACAAAACTATTACAAATATTTACAATTAGAATTACAGGTTGATATCCTAGTTCTTTTTATCACAACTCGCATGGTACCATAATCCGCACAATTCACAGTTTGCCCGATTTTACGTTCTTATTGCATTTACTGCACAGGATGCGAATTGCGTTCACTTCACCTGCAGGGTCCGGGTTCGGTTAACACCTTCGATTAACAGTAGTCCCGCTATCGTGGCCGCACGCAACGATGCCGCTCCACCAGCGGCCCCGTTCCCGCGAGACGATGCCGAGGCCGCCGCCGCTGCGCACGACGAAAAGCGCGCGCCCACGCGCCGATGCGCGCCCCACACTCCTACAATCAAAAGGTTTCGTAGATCCCCAGCAAATAATCCATTTTGCGTACTAATCATGGGCAAATGCCACACGCGAACATGTGTTGTATGAACTTTCCTGATGCATGAGTGTGTTACAGCCTGTCGAAACCTGCGATGCAGCCCTGAGGAAATCACGACATGATGGTCGAAACGTGGGCGTCACCCGGACAGCAAAGATTACTGGCCGCGGAATCCGACTTGTCTTTCTCACATGTTCGTAGGCAAGAAGTGAATATCACGGAGACCCTACATTTCGTCAAAGTCGGTAACATTTACTCTGAGACACCCTGTAATGTCGTCTGCCTTCCTTCGCCACTAGAGCTCTACCGAACCACAGGATCTCTACCCTCTGAATCTTCTTCCCTTTCTTGTTTTCTGAATACTGATTCGCTTCACATTTCTGATAATCTGTACGTACTTGCACAAACTACTAAAAGTTTTTGTGTCCTTGTGATCACAATCTTCTAATAAATGAAATAGGCTGTTAATGTGAAAGCTTCAGCAACGATTTGAACAATGGGGCATGAGCAGTCACGTGATGGTGAATCTTGACTTCTTATTAATTACACGGCCGTGTTCTTTATTGCTTGCAACAACGCTGTGGTCATATTGGATTTTGCTTGACCATCGTATGTTTACAAGTAATATTATTAGGTATATATGTACATTTGCTTCTCCGCCTCAGGGCAGAAGATGCAGCTGCAGGTTATTAGTATTACTGCAAAGCTAACTCAATGCCTCCTCCTCCCCAATGGTCATGTTTGTTTTTGCATTTACCCTGAGCCATCCTGTAGTGTCGCCGGTCTCCCTGCGTCACCGGCCCTCCTCCGCGGATCCACTCAACAACCCATGCGGCGAACGCGGCGGCGACGACAGCGCTTCATTCGCGGCGGAGGCAGTCAGCCGGAACAAGCGCTTCTCGGAAGCAGCGCCAGAGGACGCCCCGCGCGCTCTCTATTTGCGAATCCACTGAAGGGTTGCTGCGATTCCCGGAGATCCAGACAGACCTTCGCATTCTGTCGGTTGGTTGGTTTCTGGGAAGCTCACAAACAAAAAAGACTTTGTAGTGTACGTTTAATAACATATAGCGGCAAGAAAATTGAGAAAAATATAATTGCCAGAGCCATTGGCAGTCAACTATCAATATCTTGCGAACATATCCAGCATTAATGAGGATAGAAATAGGAAAGCTTGTGAAATACACATTTAAACTTTTCCTGATGAAATTTTAAACCGTTATGATTAATTTTTATCTAGTTTGAATAAAATCAAAACCTCCTGAATAGCACAAACTTTCCCGTACTAGTTAGTTTCTTATACACTTCGCAGTCAAAACACAACCAGAGCTTCTCGCGAATCTCCTGCCCTTCTGGGTTGTAGTGGAGAGCTCCTTTGCGCACATCGGCCATTGCAGAGACCACGGTTCCTTCAGAGGTCGGAATGAACCCCTTGGAGGTCAACAACATTTTTAAGGGGGACAATGATGGTCAAAGGGTAGATTGGGGGGGGCCTATAACTGAATATAAACAGGCGATTTTGTAAGTATAATCAAGATCTCATATATAACAAAAATTAACAAAATATACTTGATAACACTGATCAACAGAATCTTTGTAGCAAAGGTGAATGCTATTCTAAGCTAAGACTTGAACACTGAAATCGAACATGAAATCATTTTTTGCCTGTCGGTCTCAATATTCTTCTTACTCGCTACTCTATATTAACGGCAATACTTGAAAACGCTGCTAATTGGTTATTTTGCTGTAGCTTCATTTAATCTTTCAGCAGATGTAATTGTTCAGTAACAATCAAAACGCGTTCAAGGAATTTCTACACATAGTGTTTTAGTCCTTTTTTAGTCGAAAGACATTTTTCTGTACATTTTAAAACCATTAGTAAGAGTTGAAGTCACCATTCGAACTGAACAAACGTATGGTACAAAAGTAGTATAGTTCTTTTCGGGCACCGTTCCTTCAGATATTTTCTGAAAATTTCACCGTTTCCAAAAGTTTCCTCATTGATCGCTCGCCCTGGAAGCATCGCCCATTCAGAGGGCGAAGAATCCTGCCTTCCCTCAAACGGCGAACGGCGTCGGGCGCGCGTGTGAAAAGACTTCCAATTAGCTAATGTGACATGTTGGGGGCGTCCTCAAGCCACGAAAGCATTCACTTCGCGAAAAAGACGTCTTCCTTCCTGGAAGCAAAGCTTTCACCCGAGAACTCTCCTCCACCGCAAGCCGCCACCCCCACTCCCACCCCCACCCAGACTCCTTCCCCACCCCCGCCTACGCTGAGCTGAGATCGCCTTCTCTGACGACACTCTTTCACACAGCATCTTTCTTTCTTGTCACCATCTCCCCACTTCATCTCACACTTTCGCTTCGATTTTTCTGTAGTAGCCGATGATATTAGGTCATTGGTCCATCTCATGCCTTATAAAAATTAATCTTTTTAACAGTGGATAGCACATTTTTGCGGCCACGAGACGCGTTGAGAAGGACGTCCGCGAATTAATTAAAATATTCGTTTTATAAAGCAGGAGGTGGAACAATGAGCTAATGTCATCAGCCACTTCAGAAAAATCGAAGTATGTTTTTGTCTTCTCCTCCTCGCCACACCCCGTTTCCATGTATTAGTCCTCAGATGAACTTCACAATTTTGTAAATAAAAAAGTATTTCTGAACTTATTTTTTTCGGAACAATTTGTTGACGTTAGTTCTTTATGGTAGAAAAAAGTTATTAGCAAATGATTCGTTTACGCTAACACTTCAGTGTTTATTTCAAGTTCGTCATTAACAAAATCAAATGATATATTGACATTAAACAAATTTACAAAAAAAGATGGTTCTTGTCACACACATCTTGGTATAAAATCATCTTTTAAGAAATTACCTGTTCAAACCATATTAATTTATAATGAATTAAGCAATATAAAAAAATCAATATCGCTGAAATAAAAGGAGAAATTTACGATCTGATAGCAACCTTGAAATAATTTACAATGCCTCATATGAATACATGGAATTTCAAAACAACATCCAGTCAGAGGAAAGCTCTAATTCAGAGTAATGCATGAAGCTAAAAAGTACAATGTCAACAAAACGCAACTGCAACGGCACTATAAAAGAAAACTTTCTAAGGAAGAAGGATGCCGAGTACACATATGGTTTATCAACTGCATTTAAGAGATTGATAATAAACGTAAGTAAGATTCTAAAGACCTGTAATGAGGTCACCACAGACACTTTTCGCGAAAAATCTTTAGGGCGCAATTCTTTTGGGTGTGGTATTTTTGGCTTTAGACGGGCAGGTATAATTCAGAAATTGTCTGGAGGAGAACTGTAGCGGCCGATTGGTCTTATGGGTAGTTGTGAGTATTTTCTTCATTAAATATCAGTGCAATGGCGGTGCACTAACCTCAAAAACGAGCCACAAACCACGCGCGATTTTCCCTTCTCCATCCTTCATCCACTCCCCTCACAATCACATACACATTCACGTGCTCTATTCTACTACACATATCGAGTGACCAAACTGGATTTCACCATCCAACGGTATCGTACAACATCACCTCTCGTCATAACATGAATTTCATGCACGAGACTACTGACCAAAGTAGTTGATGTTCACGGAAAAACGATATACGAGTACTTCCTCACAGCGCGACACCAAACTCCGCCCTGACAATGTTTTCCACTTCACCTGCCGTCTTGGCCACGCGCCCCACCCTCGCCTCACCTCACCTTTCACCTCCCCTTTTCTGTTAACAGTTAGTTTGATTTCATTGGTTCATGTTTTTGGACAAGCCAACTACTACAGGGTATCTACCCCAGCACCGACCCAGCCGGGACAAACTAGAAGCTCCCAACTGGTCTCACGATGTGTGGTAGTGTAGTGCATGTAAGTGGGTGGCTGTGTATATATGTACGTCTGTATTGATCGGAAAAACCGGGAGAATCTACCGACCAGAGCAGCCGGCCGCTAGAATTCTCTCGTCATGCTCCCGGCTTAGGGTATCAATTGGTGTCACCGCAGTGCCTCTGCCCGGGAGGTCCTAGGGTTGCAGATCCAGGAGTTTCGACCGTAGCTACAGAGCAGCGTCAAGTTCAGTGTCTGCAGACACTACTTGTTGCTCTGATCGATAGCTTTACTTGGTTCCTCTGATTACCCAAAGAGGGTCACGTATCTTCTTGCCCCAATCTCACCCCTTACACTTGCTTGCACTGCTCTACCACACATGTCGGGAGCTTAGAGCCTGTTCTGGCTGGGGCGAACCCCGCAAGCCCACACAGGTCGGCGCCACATTCCGCCATACAGTGGGGGAAGATCACCTCCCCCTCCCCCTCCCAGCAGTACTACACTTACGGGACTAACGATGAAATGACCAGCTAAAAACCGTCAATCAATCATTCAATCACCCTCCCAGACAGCGGCCACTTATGCGTTACTAGTGTGGAAAATATGCCGCCATGGGGTCTAGAAACTTAAGGCCTCCCAGGTCAGAACCGCTGCAAAGGCGGCGATCCTCTGCCTCGCGTATTCCTTGGAATTCGGGCCGCGCGCATTCGACTCCCGCGGAGGCCGCCGTCGCTCGCCCGCGCTTCCGCGAAGAGGTCGCCCACGGGTTCCCAACTTCGCCGCGCGACCGCAGCGACCGCCCAACTCCCCGAAGACTTCGGCCGGCGCGAACGCGATTCAACTTTTAATGACCGGCAGATTGTAGGTAATCCGCGCGGGCGACGCGGAAAAACAGTCTGAGTGGGTGGGCCTCGTCCGGCTGCCCTCCAGGGCCGCCCACGCGGAATACGGACATATTTATTTATTTTTTTACTTTTTTCTTCTCGCTCGGTGTAAACTCTTACGTCATACAGTGTCTGGAAACAAAAGTGATGATAAGGGGTTTTTTAACATAAGTTCACTTTACGTTTACGTTTTGTTTACTTCCGCAACAAATATATTTTATTCTAAAAAATACGAACACCGTCACCTCCGATCTACTAATAAGGGACTGAGTCACAAAAATGTACAATTGGTAGTATGAGAAGTAGTAAAGTTTTGTAGAAAGTAAACAAATTTTAAAAAATACATATTTTTCATCAGTAATATGAGTATATACCTTTTGAGACATGTTTTTTGTTGAAGTATTCAGCGATAGATGCACAAATTAGTCTAATAACAACAGTTTATTGCTTTAACAATTTGCAATACTACACCTTAAGTCAGTTCACCAGATGCAAAGAAGTATACACACAGTCCTAAGTACAGTCGTAGTATCTAGTGAATGGCCCTAATCCTAGAACAGCTTCTCAACACTAACAGCCTCCCTAACCGCGGCACTGTTTGCGTTATCTGTTGCCTACTTTGGCGCTCGCAGACTCTTATATACTCGAGGCGACGTCACACGCTGTCTCTCCTCGAAATTTACCGTTCCGGTTGCTGCCCTCCCAGGGCTGGCATGCTCCGAAAGCGCGCGCTATCCTGCCGCGCGCGCGCCTATTACAGTCGTCCTAACACAGCTATTACACTTGTATGTTCCACGAATGAGGCAAGTGGTTTTTGTAATGTAAGAACACATTGCAATTACTCCCCTCCCTCTTCTGTAAAAATGTGGTCAAATCTTAAGTGGTCGCAATTAATTTTGAAATTTGTCTAGAATTTCTGAAGTAAAAATCAACACAATAAAAGAAAACTACATTAAAAAGAAAAGAAGTAATATTTATTTTAGAAAATCAAGATATATGAAAAATAATACTTCCTGAAATATTAAACTACCTGCAATTCACAACTACAAAATGAGTAACCAGATTTTTGAAAATTAATTTCAAGAATACCAAAAATTCATAGCCCAATATAATTTTAGTATGTTTGCAATAACACTATACAATATCGTTTGTATCATCAATGTCCTTTGCACTAGACAAGCAAACAACGTCTTTCATGAATGATTCTAATAGATATTTCTCTCGTATCTATTGCAAACCCTCCCCGTGGAATACCGCTTTATAGCAGTACTGTCCGTTGGGGCGCGACTGTACGTGTTCCTATGAAATCAGGGGCTATGTCTGCGGTAGCATAGCTACTCGTAGGGTCTCCCTAGCCGGACTGTCTCTGGTAGAGGAGTGATCGGTAGGTATCCCTCAACGACCTATTAGGCCATTCAGACATAATCCCATTCATTGACTTTTCTCACCTACTCCTTAATTCATCCCACCCTTCTCTTGGAGTAAAGGTGTGCAGGACTTTGAAGGCGGAAGGGAAGCCAGCCTGCTTAGAGGAAGGTAGCCCCAAGAAAAAAAATTCCAGTCTTCTAGGTTGGGGGTTAAGGCGTAGGGACAGCACTCCTACCTCTCTTAAAATGTTGGATTGCTGTATGTTCTAGAAAATATAAGGAGGGAGTTCAATAAGTTATCTACCTGAGGACGAATATAAAATTTGATAGTGAAACTCGCCTCATTTTCAATGTAACCCCTCTTGACTTCAACACACTTAGACCGTTTTGCCCCGAGTGATCAAATATTCTCAGTATCTAAGGATACGTTTTGACTGTAGATACCACGTCACTTCATCGTCAGGAAAGCATAGCCCCCTCGGAATTTTAGCCATGTTTCGAAATTGAAAGTAGTCACTGGGAACCAGATCTGGATTACATGCTGCATGATTGAATTGTACGAAGCCATAGTCCTTCACAGCGGCCTGTGATTTGTGTGAATTGTGAGTAGTCGCGTTGTCGAGGAGCAGCAACACAGCAGCAGGAGACTTCCCGTGGCGCGTCTACTTGACAAACTCGCGTAACGCGTTGATAGTCGAAGAATAGGTGTTTCCAGTGATGGTTGACTTATATGGCACGTAAAACACAAGCAGAGCACCTTCTGTGTCCCTCAAACGGTGGCCACGATCTTCCCGCCTTTTCATTTTTATGTCCTTACTCGTTTCATCAACTTTTGTTTTAATTCTATTTTTATGTAAGACCCTATTGTTATATTTTCAGGATTCAGTTATATTCATTATTGTTATATTCATTATAGTTAGATTTGTACATATGGCTTCCTTATAGTAAGTGTATTTGTTTCTTGATTGTGTCCTATGTTTATTCCATTGCTTGTGTTTACCAATTATTTACTTTTCCCAATGTGAGTTGCGGCTTTCCTCTCTCATTCAATTGCTTCGCAGCGTTGGATCCTCATCACGCATTCCAATTTGTTTAACATTTTCATAATTTTCTCATTGTTTAACATTAATTGTTTAGGTTAAGTAGGTTAAATGAGGGTTTACTTAACCCCTGTCTTTGTCATTTAGAATTAAGTTTAATTTATTTCTTGAAATTCATAAATAACGTTTAATTTATCTCTTGTGTATTTATATTTAGGGTTTAATTTGTCTCTTGTGTATTTACAATGTATGTATGTACTCTGGCACAACAACTCTTTAAGAGCTAAGGTTTACCACGTGTTATAATTAGGGTTTAATTTTTCTCTCATGTCTTAGTATGATTATTTGTCACTTACGTTATTTGCACAAAACTTCATTATGATTGTTTTGTGACTTTCTCACTTTGAGAAAATATCTTTTCTCAGTCGCGAATTATTGCATTGCTTGACAACTTTCAACGACAATAGGTCATTGCGACCTTTCCCATTAATTCTTGCATTGCGTTGTGTATCTCATTACATTTACATAGCTTCATTTCGTATAACCGCAATGTCAGGGTGTTTCCTCGGCGGCCAGGTACACCATCACCGCCGCAATGGTACGTCTGGCAACGCTGTTCTCCACCACTTAGTATCCGATTCTGCCACGTTCCCGGCGCCTGCAGAAGCGTCGTCGCCGTCGCGACGCTCTCGCGCGAATCCCCGCGGGGCGGACGCGTCGACACGCCCCGTCACGACCCGATCCGTGCGACGCGACCCGAGTCGACCCTACGCGCCCCGCCGCGCCGCGCGCACAGAGAAAAAGGCGATGAAAACTCTTTAAAGACGGTGCCGGGGAGGCGTGAGGAAGCTCGGAGAGGGAGGGCAGAGGGGAGAGACGAGCGGAAAAGATATTAAAAACTTGAGTCACCAGTCACCATCACCACGGCGCTCCAGAACTTTTTTATAAGTCTTCCGGATCGGAAGGCGCCGCCGGCGCTGCGCGGTCGGGGCGCGCGGGCGCAGGGAAGGTGAAGGAGGGGGGCGAGTAGGGGCGGGGCAGAAGGAAGGCTCCGGGCGATTCCACCAAAATACGGAGGATCTGTATGGAAAGACGGCGAACAGAGCGTAATAATAGGTTATTGAGAAAAGCGCCTGTTCAGTGATGGAGTTTGCGAGAAGCGGTGGTACAAGGAGTATCGCATTCGGGGTTTCATGAGAACATACTGCTGGATTTAATGATTGATTCATTGGTTGTTCACTGTTTCCGAACTCAAAATATAGTGAAAGACACAGTAAGTGTAACCCCGGGGATAAGGAATGAATTAAATCTCGCCTTATTTAACCTGGCGAGACTCAGGCTATGAGGCCTGCTCTTCCATCTGACCACGCAAATTTCGCTACGCTCCTTACACCAACTAGCAGACAAAGGAGGTATTTATTGAGCGACGAAACAGGCGATTTGAATTTAGCTCAGAGGTGTCATTTAGGCTTGAGGATCTTTTACATTCAAGTAAATCTACTAACATGGGCCAGCCGGCTTTACTTCCCCTCGGAAGGAAGGCGTACGAAGGATTTTTCCGCCCTTAAAAATCCACGGGTTTGATCGGATTTGAAACCGCCAACTTGGGTATAACAGTCCGATATGCTAACCGTTACACCATCGCCGCGCACAGGAGGTGGATGGAGGGCGGTGGTGGATGCAAGGATGTAGGTGTTCCTCCGCTGAAACTTGAGATCAGATGCTGACCTACACTTGCCGGGAGCGCGCTTGTAGCTGTGGCGTTTCCTTCTCCAGATACCTCGCCGGCGGGCCATCGCCCCCCCTCCAACTGATACAAACTTTAAACTTCCCACAAATCTTCAAACATCTGTGAGAGTGCAGTGCGGCACAGTAAGTGTAAATGTGTGTGTAAGGGGAGACGATAGTTCAAGGATGAGGAAGGAAAGAGCACGCGCGAGTCGTATTCCATTCATTAAGGTACTTCACTGGCATTCGTCTGGTAATGAACGGAATAAATCAGAAATAAATTACCAGAGAATCCTGCCGCTTGATTTGTTTCTTCAGACTTGAAAGCAGCCGCTAGATTTGGAATCAACCCAGCTACCTTGTGAGGAAAATCTGAAACCGTTGAAAACCGTTGGAATGTTGGATTAGAGACGCAACAGCTGTTGCTCTGAGAGACCCCATCAACCGTTAGCACCGCCACAATTATATCCATTTCATCCATGCCTTCCAACCACATACTGATGTGTCGAGCGTGCATCAATACTATCTACACCTATAAAAAAATAATTTCTTACTGTTCTGCCAAATCTGTCTTCCAAGCACTTCTATTTTCATAAAACTTTCTTTATCGGCACATTTCAGCATAAAAATGATCAGAAGTACTTCTATTGAAAAGTCTATTGAAAAGTCTATTGAAAAGTCTATAAGTGTTGTTAACAAAAAATGTTAAATCAGGAACACGCAAATGCAAGAGACACGAAGGGTCAAGAGACTTTGTCGTGACATCCACTAGACACAACTCGAAAACCGTGAGTTGTAGGGCATTAAAATTTGATTTTCAGCAGATAGCTTCGAGTTTTCACGCCGTAACCTAAAAGAAAATTTGTTCTGCCATTGAATGGTTCTGCTCCTCTGGGCACCATCACTCCGTGGAGAAGGTGGGGTGTGTACAAGTACTATAAATGGGCCATCATAAACAAATAATCAATAGAATAATGTAATTGTTTGATTAATATGTATCGATAAATCGTTCCAAATTAATCGATTAATAAATGCAATTGATTATTTTAGACGTTTTAAATAATGCATGAAACATTAAAATCGTCATTTGATTCTTTTCGTATGATGATTGATGAAATGCCAGTTGAGTTGTAAAACCATTTTAAAGTATTAGGTTCTTTAGAAGAAATCAATACTTAATTAAGTCGCGACACAAACGACTTTAATGAAATTTAACATTAAAATTTTCGGGAAATGTTTAGAAACAGTAACACAAATAATTTATCTAATGACGTAATCGGATGAGAACAATTGACGTGATATCTAGAAGAGGGTCCCATAAGACTACGGATACATTTTCCGGAGAATGCAGGAATGAATTTTGCGTTCTGTAGTATATATCCAAGTTACTTTTCATGATTTTATCTCTATTCGTAGGTTGGTAAAGCAATATTTCGTTACATGGGGAGAGATCCCTAGAATATTCTACTTTAATCTGTCATTCAGATTCCATTTAATCCGGGAAAGTTCTTGATATTCGGGAGTTATATGGGTACGTACAGGAAGAGAGACGAATATTTTACCAAAACGTTTTTGAAAAGTGTACTACTCATGAATTGACTACTGTAAATATCGTCAAAAGTGAGTCGGAATTTGATAGCTTACAAGATGAACTGTGAGGTAAACAATAAGTAACAAACTACATTTTGATTTGTGTAAACGTTTATAAATAAAAGTAAATTAATATTTAATAACTTTCTTAATTTACACCATTTCAGTAATAAATATAATATGTTCTCCAGAAGAAGGGCCAACAACGCATTTTTTTTCTTTACGCTACATGTTTGAAATTAAGAGGAAATTAATTAAGTTTTAAATTATATCAAGTTTTAAAATAATTATAATATATTAAAATCATGTGTAATTTGCAATTAAATAAACCAGTGTGTTGAATGCTATGATAAAAAAACGTGCAATGCGTTTTTCTCAAAGCAGGGTTTTGAACTAACGGATCTTCTTCTAGCTACTGCCTCAGTAGAGGAACGTGAACAAGTATTTTTCCTATCTGATTACTGTAATGGGACGGTCGCAGGTGTCAGGTGGCGACGCGCATGTTACTATTACATTGAGCAAAGCGCCGCTGAGAAGGCCAAGAGCAAACGCGCAGTTTGTCGCTACCTGAGGCCTTTTCGGTCGCGACGGGGATCTGGGGAATCCAGCCCTTTTGTTCGGCGCAACCCACGCAAGGCCACACCCTTCGACGCGTCGGGAGGTTCGCTTGCCGCCCCCAACCGAGCGACGCGTCGCGCCGCCGCCGCGCTTTCTCTCGCAACTCGAATGACAGTGGAGTTTCCCGGAATTTGGCAAGGCGCGGGCGCTCGTCATCGACACCGCGGTAGGGCGGAGAAACCGCGTGACGCGCGCCCACCAATCGCGAGAAATGACGCTGGGGAAGGTCACGTGATCCGCGAAGCCTTCGTGGCAAGCTCAAGACGCACGCTCGTTCGTTATATTCCGATCCGCGGAGCGAGCTCTCTACATTCTGGCCTCGGATTCAGCTTCCAACATTCGGGCTGTGCTTAAATTCACAGGGGGCGACAGCGGGCACAGTCACCGCCCCGCCACCCGAATGCCGCGCCTCATCGAACCATCTCAGGCCGACTGGGGGCGACGGCTCGAAACAGTGGTAGTGGGCTATGGCCGGAAGTGCCTGACCGCGAGCCCGGAGTGAGGACGGGCCGGGACATGGCCACGGGTCGTGCTACCATTGCACAGGCCGATGCACTGTCGGCCGCCCGCTGCCGCGCCGTGAAGACGCCAGCCGGCCGACGACCGCCGCTGACGGACAAAGGAGCGGGATGCAGGCGCCGCCTGCGACCGCACCACTTGCAGACGCTGTGACGCGGGGCTCCCGCTCCCGCTAGCCGGGTCACGACCGCCCGAAACAACAATGCCCAGCGGGCGTAGATGAATTCTGGTCACTTTAGTATGAGGCTTCACCTAAATCACAAATTATGTTCATTAAATTCATTTTAAAACAAACGAAACCTGGTTTAGAATGTATTAGTGGTAGTTGTGGTTAGCCTCGAACACTCCTGCCTCCCTCTAAGGAGCGAGAGGCTTCTGGAGGAAGAGAGAGGGAGGTAGGGGGAGAAAGATAGAGGGAGAGAGCGATGCAGGAAGAGGGAGATAGAGGGAGGGAAAGACAGGGGGAGAGAAAGTCAGAAACATCAATCGCAACAAAATCCCTTTGTAATACTTTTTTATTCAATGAAAAATTATTATGGAATATGCTGTTTCATTGCACGTAGAATGAGAATCAACTCCACAGACATCACGTAGCTTTTTCAAACAAGATCTCCTCTCCTTAAGAGCCCTCTTGTGCACACGCTCTTCGGCTCACTGGAGCCTCGCCGCGCCCTCTGCCGACGCCCCACGCGCACTCCCAAAAATTCCCCGCCTCCCCCCGTCCCGCCAGGCGACCGACACGCTCGGAACCAAAACTTCGCGCCAGTTAAAGTGGAAGTTCTTAAAGTCCCCCGCTTTGCGTGCCCCTAAAGTACTTGAAGTATGATTCGGAAGTTCCCTTCCGTCTCAGACATTACTGGTACTGGGTGCGTGTGGAATAAATGATTCGAGGTAAGCGGATGTGTTAAACTTTGGAGAGGATCTAATCGGGAAAAACTGGCATCATGGTTAAGGAGGTACGCATGACACAATACGGAGTTTCTTCGAAAACCTAAACAAACAAACCTGCTAGGAAAAATAGATGTCGAAATTGTGAAGGAAATACACGATTGAGGGGGTCTCAGTCCCCCCAAAAGGTTTTCTTAATGTTTTCCGTCGCTTTGTGAGCAACAATAACCTCTAAACTTGAACCAGAATTTTTTCCTCCATGGAAATTCTTGGACCGACCAAGGAAAAGAGAGAGAGACTGAACACTAAAAATTGATATTTTAATTTTCCTGTACTGTACATTCTTTATTCAAAAATTGTCATAATTTATGCTTTTTCACATACTACGTACGTATAATAGTATGTATTATATATTTCTGATTTTAATGTATTCTTTTGAATTTTCAAAAATTATACAATTTATTTTTTATATTTCTCGAATGTTGGTAGTATTTATATTACGGGCATTATTTGTACCTTATTCCATTTGTGACTGCATGTGCGTTTTCGTATTTCTCATGAAGTTTCTGTGAAAGATGTGAGAGAGTCCAAATTAGGGAATTTTTAGAAACTAAAAAACTCTTTCTCAAGAACGTCTCAAAATGTTTCAGTGAAAATATGCATAAAAACATGCTTTTCTCTAATATTCTTAAACACTTTTCAATTCAGTAATGGCCGAAAAAATGTTTAGGTTCTGATAGATGATAGCTGGGAAGAGGGTGGAACAAAACCGGAAAGCTATCACAAGGCCAACACAATAAACCTAATGGAGTTAAAATAGCTCGTATTTTTCTCCCCCTATTTTCACGCAAAATTACGCGAAAAAGTACTCAAATTTTCGAAAAATTGTACATGACCTTATTTCAAAATCTGTCTTTAAGGAAACGTTTTCATTAAGAGAAAAATATTTATCTTGAATATTCTAGTTGTAGGAAGATGCCTGCTGAAAATGCTGAACTCTCGCAATTTTCGAAACATCAGGACTTTCAACGAACATGAGACTTGCTCCATGCTCTTAACCGTCCTCAACACCATTCACCAACAAAGTTTAATAAAGAACAATGGTGCCATTTGGTGAAACTTTGGAAAATGTCCCCGGTGCTTCATGTGAAGTACTCCTAAAATAAAACACCGGTTTTAAATTCAAGAGGCCGCGACATCAGCCAGATTGATTAAGGAACTTCAATTTTGGAAAACATCTGCCGAACGGTGGGTTCTGGCTACACCACAAGTTAGAGAATTACTTTCTAAATTTAGCGATTGGATTTATCGACTTTTTCGTTACCAGGGCCCTGTAATAAAGTTTTTTTCTGTCGAAAATTCGCCGGTTTTTTCTCGCAGCATTTCATAACTTCCTCTCTATTACGCAGTGAGAAAGTAGAAACTAGTCCGTACGAGAAAGCCTATCCATTCTGTAGCACCATGAGTTTCTTTACATTATCTGCTTGAATAGAGGCGATCAATGCGGTTAAGTGCCTATGTCTCGCCTCTTAAACGTGTCCATCACCCGACCTCTGTTTCATGTGCTCCTACAATATTTTGACAGCGGTCGCATGGACCTCTGAATTGCTTTCGCATAACTACTGAATACAGTAATAGTCGCATCGCGAATCAGCAGGAAGCTACAGAAAGCTTTACTTTTTAGTGGAAAGTCATTTTTCGAGTTAAAAAACAATGATTGCAATACAAAAAAATAGTTTTGTTATTATTTTTGTGTACGGTGGTTGATTAAAGTGTCTATTGGAAAATTATGTATTTGACATTGACAAGAAATGTCTGTTGTTTCTATAGTGAGCACTAATTCCAACTCCGTGTCCTTGTTAACAAATAACATAAATATAGTAGAGATCGGTGAAGAATTAAAAATTCGGTGTTCGACGCACTGCTTGATCGTTCTACTTGTTCATCTCTTGCTTCTGAATTTTGCTTCTTCGTTTTTAACTCTTGTCATATCCTGTCTCATCAGGAACAGAAACTTCGTACCACAGGGACATTGCTTTATTCCGTGGTTCAAGGAGCACTCCACGGGAATGAAGTACTAGTGCTGTTTCGATGCTCTCTGCACACTACACCTGTCACCAACATTCACTCTCCTTTATCGCCTTCAAAGAAGATAATTACCTCCTGTCGTCAGGTCTTGAATTTCCCGATTGCACTCTGCCGTTCGAATTGCACTCGTTTACAAATTAGTGGTACCGAAAACTAATCTTCTCTACGTCAGTGATCCAGAAACAAAACAAATCTATTGGTTTCAGCAGCTGGTGTTGAATGTGTGGAAAATGGGGCACTGGATCAGCAAAAATTGGCTCTTTGGAAATGATACAAGTGAATAGTAAAGCTTCTGTTTTACTCGTTGCTTGACGTCAGTTGCATTGTAAGCTGTAACGCACTGAAGATGATAAGATATTCGTAGCGTCAGGTATAATAAATTATTACTTACTTAATCAAATAGTTATATTTTCAACTCAAATCAAATCTGTTTCATTCATTTCCGTGGTGTTCCGAGGTCTGGGTCCTGTGCCGATGGTAAGGAAGACCTGTGTGGAGCATGGCGTATTTCCATGTATTTAGCACACGTGGCCTGTCAGTACTTTTCTTTCGTGTCATACCTATCGAAACTGAGTATATTGTATTGGAAAGCTACAGCTCTATTTTTGCCCCGACCGAGACTCAAGTTTGGTGACGCACGACGCAAAGCTAGCACACTGACCACGAGCCCCCCGAGGGGTAAAAGTAGATAAAACAAATAATTTATAAAGAATTAGCGTAAAATAATAATAATAATAATAATAATAATTATTATTATTATTATTATCATCATCATCATAATAATGACAACTTTAATTGCGTGTGATGTTTGAGCGGGAAAACATTTATTTAGAAGCTAGAAACATACAGGTTAAGTGAGAATCAGTTTTCCATTTGGGGAAGAAGCTGCAAAATTTCTTAAGATTAGAACTGCAGCTTCAGGAATGAAGGTTTGATTAATACATTTATGAGTCTTAGAATATTAACACATTTTAATAAATCTTCTTCTTCTTAGGGTGCAAAATTCCATAAGTGAACTTGGGCCTCCTTCAGAATTTCGCGCCAGGTATCTCTTTCCCGTGCCTTACTCCTCCAATTTTTCACTCCTATGCGTTTCAGATCTTCCTCAACCCCATCCAGCCATCTTAGGGGAGGTCGTCCGACTCTACAGACGCCAACAAGCCACGTAAAAGTCAATTCGTTACACATAGATGATTCCGGCAAACGACAGATATGGCCAAACCACCTTAGTCTAGTCAGTTTGATTTCTTTGATAATATTGTTGCTATTGTATAATGCATATATCTCATTGCTGTGCTGGATTCTCCATTTGCCACTGGCTTGCACTAGTTCAAAGATTCGTCTAAAGATTTTTTCTCTCCAACACACCTAGTAGATTTATATCATTTTTATTTAAGGCTAGTCATTCAGTTCCATACATCACTATATGTTTTAGCAAAGTCGTATAATTTTAGCTTATCTTTCTGTTGAAGGGATCGCGAGCCAAAATGTTATTTTAGTCCAATGTTGCTTATGTTTACCATACTTATCCTTGCCTTAATTTCACCTGTCAAAGAGTTATCATGCCCAGAAATGTTCCAAGATATTTAAAGGAGTTTACCCCTTTAATGAATTATGTCCCTATTTCGATTGATTTCATGTTAGTTTTCTTCATTCTTAATTCCATGTATTTGGTTTTTCTACTTTTCACACTTAGTCCAATCTCTTTTACCACATCTATCATGCTCGATGCCGCTTCCCGTAACGCCGCTATGGTTCTCTCCACCATCACCATATCATCCACGTAGGCCACGAGTTGTGCCGATTTCCTCATTATCGTATCTGTAACTATGAGAGCAGAAGCAAGTATTGCTTTTTTAAAACTATGTTTAAGAGTATGTATGGCATTGCAACCTCCTGTCTCAATCTCTGTGCGCTGTCAAATGGATCGAGAGGCGTGGCCGAGAGGCGGGGCCGAGAGGCGTGGCCGAGAGGCGTGGCCGAGAGGCGTGGCCGAGAGGCGTGGCCGAGAGGCGTGGCCGAGAGGCGGGGCCGAGAGGCGGGGCCGAGAGGCGTGGCCGAGAGGCGTGGCCGAGAGGCGTGGCCGAGAGGCGGGGCCGAGAAGCGGGGCCGAGAGGCGGGGCCGAGAAGCGGGGCCGAGAGGCGGGGACGAGAGGCGTGGCCGAGAGGCGTGGCCGAGAGGCGTGGCCGAGAAGCGGGGCCGAGAGGCGGGGCCGAGAGGCGGGGCCGAGAGGCGTGGCCGAGAGGCGGGGCCGAGAGGCGTGGCCGAGAGGCGTGGCCGAGAGGCGGGGCCGAGAGGCGGGGCCGAGAGGCGGGGCCGAGAGGCGGGGCCGAGAGGCGGGGCCGAGAGGCGGGGCCGAGAGGCGGGGCCGAGAGGCGGGGCCGAGAGGCGTGGCCGAGAGGCGTGGCCGAGAGGCGTGGCCGAGAGGCGGGGCCGAGAGGCGGGGCCGAAAAGCGGGGCCGAGAGGCGGGGCCGAGAAGCGGGGCCGAGAGGCGGGGCCGAGAGGCGTGGCCGAGAGGCGTGGCCGAGAGGCGTGGCCGAGAGGCGGGGCCGAGAGGCGGGGCCGAGAGGCGGGGCCGAGAGGCGGGGCCGAGAGGCGGGGCCGAGAGGCGGGGCCGAGAGGCGGGGCCGAGAGGCGGGGCCGAGAGGCGGGGCCGAGAGGCGGGGCCGAGAGGCGGGGCCGAGAGGCGGGGCCGAGAGGCGGGGCCGAGAGGCGGGGCCGAGAGGCGTGGCCGAGAGGCGTGGCCGAGAGGCGTGGCCGAAAGGCGTGGCCGAGAGGCGGGGCCGAGAGGCGTGGCTGAGAAGTGGAGCCGAGAGGCGTGCCCGAGAGGCGTGGCCGAGAAGCGGGGCCGAGAAGCAGGGCCGAGAGGCGGGGCCGAGAGGCGTGGCCGAGAGGCGTGGCCGAGAGGCGGGGCCGAGAGGCGTGGCCGAGAGGCGGGGCCGAGAGGCGGGGCCGAGAGGCGTGGCCGAGAGGCGTGGCCGAGAGGCGGGGCCGAGAGGCGGGGCCGAGAGGCGGGGCCGAGAGGCGGGGCCAAGAGGCGGGGCCGAGAAGCGGGACCGAGAGGCGTGGCCGAGAGGCGGGGCCGAGAGGCGGGGCCGAGAGGCGGGGCCGAGAGGCGGGGCCGAGAGGCGGGGCCGAGAGGCGGGGCCGAGAGGCGGGGCCGAGAGGCGGGGCCGAGAGGCGGGGCCGAGAGGCGGGGCCGAGAGGCGGGGCCGAGAGGCGTGGCCGAGAGGCGTGGCCGAGAGGCGGGGCCGAGAGGCGGGGCCGAGAGGCGTGGCCGAGAGGCGTGGCCGAGAGGCGTGGCCGAGAGGCGGGGCCGAGAAGCGGGGCCGAGAGGCGGGGCCGAGAAGCGGGGCCGAGAGGCGGGGACGAGAGGCGTGGCCGAGAGGCGTGGCCGAGAGGCGTGGCCGAGAAGCGGGGCCGAGAGGCGGGGCCGAGAGGCGGGGCCGAGAGGCGTGGCCGAGAGGCGGGGCCGAGAGGCGTGGCCGAGAGGCGGGGCCGAGAAGCGGGGCCGAGATGCGTGGCCGAGAGGCGTGGCCGAGAGGCGTGGCCGAGAGGCGGGGCCGAGAGGCGGGGCCGAGAGGCGGGGCCGAGAGGCGGGGCCGAGAGGCGGGGCAGAGAGGCGGGGCCGAGAGGCGGGGCCGAGAGGCGGGGCCGAGAGGCGGGGCCGAGAGGCGTGGCCGAGAGGCGTGGCCGAGAGGCGTGGCCGAGAGGCGGGGCCGAGAGGCGGGGCCGAAAAGCGGGGCCGAGAGGCGGGGCCGAGAAGCGGGGCCGAGAGGCGGGGCCGAGAGGCGTGGCCGAGAGGCGTGGCCGAGAGGCGTGGCCGAGAGGCGGGGCCGAGAGGCGGTGCCGAGAGGCGGGGCCGAGAGGCGGGGCCGAGAGGCGGGGCCGAGAGGCGGGGCCGAGAGGCGGGGCCGAGAGGCGGGGCCGAGAGGCGGGGCCGAGAGGCGGGGCCAAGAGGCGGGGCCGAGAGGCGGGGCCGAGAGGCGTGGCCGAGAGGCGTGGCCGAGAGGCGTGGCCGAGAGGCGTGGCCGAGAGGCGGGGCCGAGAGGCGTGGCTGAGAAGTGGAGCCGAGAGGCGTGCCCGAGAGGCGTGGCCGAGAAGCGGGGCCGAGAAGCAGGGCCGAGAGGCGGGGCCGAGAGGCGTGGCCGAGAGGCGTGGCCGAGAGGCGGGGCCGAGAGGCGTGGCCGAGAGGCGGGGCCGAGAGGCGGGGCCGAGAGGCGTGGCCGAGAGGCGTGGCCGAGAGGCGGGGCCGAGAGGCGGGGCCGAGAGGCGGGGCCGAGAGGCGGGGCCAAGAGGCGGGGCCGAGAAGCGGGGCCGAGAGGCGTGGCCGAGAGGCGGGGCCGAGAGGCGGGGCCGAGAGGCGGGGCCGAGAGGCGGGGCCGAGAGGCGGGGCCGAGAGGCGGGGCCGAGAGGCGGGGCCGAGAGGCGGGGCCGAGAGGCGGGGCCGAGAGGCGGGGACGAGAAGCGGGGCTGAGAGGCGGGGCCGAGTGGCGGGGCCGAGAGGCGTGGCCGAGAGGCGTGGCTGAGTGGCGTGGCCGAGAGGCGGGGCCGAGAGGCGGGGCCGAGAGGCGGGGACGAGAGGCGGGGCTGAGAGGCGGGGCCGAGAGGCGGGGCCGAGAGGCGGGGCCGAGAGGCGTGGCCGAGAGGCGTGGCCGAGAGGCGGGGCCGAGAAGCGGGGCCGAGAGGCGGGGCCGAGAAGCTGGGCCGAGAGGCGGGGCCGAGAAGCGGGGCCGAGAGGCGGGGCCGAGAAGCGGGGCCGAGAGGCGGGGCCGAGAGGCGTGGCCGAGAGGCGTGGCCGAGAGGCGTGGCCGAGAGGCGGGGCCGAGAGGCGGGGCCGAGAGGCGTGGCCGAGAGGCGGGGCCGAGAGGCGGGGCCGAGAGGCGGGGCCGAGAGGCGGGGCCGAGAAGCGGGGCCGAGAGGCGGGGCCGAGAAGCGGGGCCGAGAGGCGGGGCCGAGAGGCGTGGCCGAGAGGCGTGGCCGAGAGGCGTGGCCGAGAGGCGGGGCCGAGAAGCGGGGCCGAGAGGCGGGGCCGAGAAGCTGGGCCGAGAGGCGGGGCCGAGGAGCGGGGCCGAGAGGCGGGGCCGAGAAGCGGGGCCGAGAGGCGGGGCCGAGAGGCGTGGCCGAGAGGCGTGGCCGAGAGGCGTGGCCGAGAGGCGGGGCCGAGAAGCGGGGCCGAGAGGCGGGGCCGAGAAGCTGGGCCGAGAGGCGGGGCCGAGAAGCGGGGCCGAGAGGCGGGGCCGAGAAGCGGGGCCGAGAGGCGGGGCCGAGAGGCGTGGCCGAGAGGCGTGGCCGAGAGGCGTGGCCGAGAGGCGGGGCCGAGAGGCGGGGCCGAGAGGCGGGGCCGTGAGGCAGGTGCCGAGAGGCGGGGCCGAGAGGCGGGGCCGAGAGGCGGGGCCGAGAAGCGGGGGCGAGAGGCGGGGCCGAGAGGCGGGGCCGAGAGGCGGGGCCGAAAGGCGGGGCCGAGAGGCGGGGCCGAGAGGTGGGGCCGAGAGGCGGGGCCGAGAGGCGGGGCCGAGAGGCGGGGCCGAGAGGCGTGGCCGAGAGGCGGGGCCGAGAGGCGGGGCCGAGAGGCGGAGCTGAGGGGCGTGGCCGAGAAGCGGGGCCGAGAGGCGGGGCCGAGATGCGGGGCTGAGAGGCAGGGCCGAGAGGCGGGACCGAGAGGCGTGGGCGTCTGGTGGACTGGGAGGTGAAGTGAGGACGAAATGGGCGGGGTGGCTGGGCGAAAAGGCGTCCACAAAGGGAGCGAGCGGCGCTGCAGGCGGCGTGGTGACCGCCCAGGGTGGGCCTGCTCCGGGGAAGCGGCGACGCGGAGGAGAGAGAATCGCGAAGCCGCCGCACGAGGCGTGGGCGGGTGGGCTGGCGGGATTGACCGAGGCGCAGATAATCGTGATCCATAGCCAACATTAGCGCCGCCGCAGCCTCCCTCCAGATAATGAGGATAGGTTGAGAATTTTTAATGTGGCAACACCGCAGATATTTCACGTGGCGCGCGGCGGCCGCTGGTCCTGCGCGGTGGCCGCGAACGAGTTTTTTGTTTAAGCGCATAAATTCCCCGTAGTCCGATGATATTATCAACAGCGGGGGAAGGGTGGAGGGGGCTCGGAATGTGATAAATGTCCTGCGATTCCTCCCGCACCGAACGGCGCCGCCCTGCGCGAAATATTTCATTCGCTGGCCTAATCGCGGGCTCTCAACACGCCCAGTTTTTCCGCTTCGTTAGCATAGCTCGCCAGGTGGGAACGGAGTCGAGAGTTTCCGGAATAGAATAACTTTCCTCGCTTATCAGCGGCAGTGCACGCGACACGGCAAATATGAGTTTTCCAGATGTTTGCGTCAGATGCGATTGGTTAAGAAATTTTAGGCAAAGGCCTCTTTAGCTCCTTTAACAGACCACTGGAGAGGTGTAGCTTCTTTTTGTATCTTTGTTTAAGGAAGGAGTTGCATTTTCATTTTCATTTTCTCTTATTACTATCATTTTTCTGAATATTTAGTAACAGTTTCGACTCTCAAAGCTTATCGGATCTTTGCAAAAACGTTCGAAACCATCGTCCTGCGTAAGCGCTCTACAGAAACTCCGGCGTTCTCTTACAGCCAGGCATATTTACATAATCACGTTCAAAATACATTTTATTATTTGTAGATGTAAATAACAGTTGTGCGATGGAAGCGACACACTGAACGTTGAAGTTCTTCAAAAGAATAATATTTGAATAGGTGAAAACCAGGCCGGTATAAGAGATATTTTAAATACTATGAGGAAAACGTGTTTATTTTAGGCTAAGTTTCAAAGGCAATGTATTTTCGTTGCTTTAATGAACAATTAAAATTCCGTGGTTTTAATGATCGAACAATACACTACAGTGGTATTGGCTTAAACAGCTTTCCCAGAATTTATATAATGCCATTTATACCGTTCTGGTTTTCATCCATTCATTTGTGCCCCTGTGGGAAGGACTGCAAGTACCAAAAATGTTCCATGTATAGAAACCTTTTCCGTCCCTCGAAATGACACAAACGTGCAGAAAGTGTGAAGGCTCTCGTCTGTCTGGGTAGCGCAGCGTCCAGGGCAGTGATGCCGACGTTTCCACCGTCATATCAAGGCGTTCTTCAGGGCTTGAGTGTACCGGGATGGGGGGCTTTATTTTGTGTAGCTGTGTAGGAACAAGAATTCGGTTGACTGATTAGCAGGCCAAGCAGGTGGGACCAGGCATGACCACGGTATGATGGTAGAAACATCCAACAAACAAACAACTGCCCTCGACGCAGCATCATCCGAACAGCTCAAAGCCTTCACATGACTCTGGCCGCGGAAACCTACGTTTGTATTTATGCAGAAAGTGGCTAAAATATATCGAATTGCACTTATTTTTATTTATTAAACATATAAAAATGTTTTTATGAAATGTATTCATCATGAGTGCCTTGCGGCCACTACTTGTCTTGGGCTTGCGCCTTTTTCACATTCGCTGCCGCCTTATTGTCCCGGATCGGCCGGGGGGCTCCCGAAGGCTGCGGACTTCCAACTAAGAACAATAACATTCTCATTTTCATGTTCTTCAATTATTTTGCAATTTATCCTGGGGTTCGCGGTTCACATTTCCTCCTACTGGTAATCTCCGGGTATTGCAATGGTATTGGCCAACAACTCAACGTCGACCCTCGAAATTATTTACGAACTCTGTACTGTATCAAGAAGGATAGATGCGTCAAACCCAAATCCAACTTTCTTACCGTGAAGATTTGCTCCAAGTTTGTTTCCTAAATGTTGCTGGAAATACTTTGCGTTGTTCCAAAGCATACTCAAAGACTTTCTCAATTCAATGGCAATTTCGGTGTGTCGTTAACCGCTCATGCACATAGTTTTCACCTTGCCCTTTCTAGTGTATATTCACAGTTTTCACACGTCTTCGTATTCTAACAACAACAACAAAAAACTAATGACTACCGTCCCCATCCTCGAGTACAGCACATCAATACATGTGCACTTGATATTTACGTACTAAGATTATAAAAATAGTTGTTTCATAACACATGTAAATAGCAAATGGGAATAAAATGTAAATAACACATGTAAATAGCAAATAGCAATGGGAACAACCTCATCCTCGCAAACTTTCTGTCACATGACGTCAGTTGCGGCGTGTATAGAGACGTAATGAGAATCTCCATTAAATAGGTACACGCAGTGTCAAAACAGGTGGAACAACACATTCAAGTATTTGAAGTTTTCAGACAAAATCCAAACGGTTTCATTGTTTGCAGATTTTTACCGAGTTTCCGTGTATCTGACAAAACCACGCACACATATCACATATCAGGAGGCTGCAGAGTTTTCATTCAATTTCTGTGCGCATTGAGAATCGAGGCGGCAGCTAGAAGAGTGACCTTTAGGCTACGTGTCCTTCTTCCCGAAAATGCAAATTCCGGAGAATGGAAATGAATTTGGCAAACTTTTATCTCCATCCAAGCAACTTTTCATGATTTTATCTCTATTCGTTAGGTTGGTACAGCAATACTCAAACAGCAATGAGCATTTTCCGTTAGTGGCTGTGTTTTGTTTCATAGTGATTCATAGTGAATAATAGTATTTTTATTTCTTAAATATTCGTTATGTGTAGTCGTCAGAGTATTTTAGATTATTCTGTAACATGAGGAGCAAAGAAAAAAATAACTAGGAGAGAGAACTGAAAAGAGAATATCGCTAAATCAAGATGTGCAACACTACTTTCTTACTTTAAAAACAAACAGTATGGCAAGATGTTGTAATCAGAATACTTTTACAAAAGTATTGGTATCTCGTGAAGAAACCAAGTGTAAATTTAGTTGTATTTAAGACATAATATGAAGCATTCTGTAAGGAAAAGTTCTCCAGAATATCGCTCTATCACCCTTTAACCTATCATTACAGTTCCAGAGACAGTTCAAGGTATTCGGGACCCATATAGGTACTCAAGAAAGAGAGTAAAACATCTTACCAAAACTTCTTTGAAGAGTATTTCTCAAGAAGTGCCGTCAGAAAATGACCACAAAAAGGAGTCCGAATACGAAGGCTCACAAGATAAGCTGTGATGTAAAAAACAGATAACAAACCACATTATGATTTGTATTGGCACTTAAAAATTTAATTTGCTTTTATTATAAAGTATTTATAATTTACACCGTTTAAATAATAAATATAAAGTATATATAAATAATAAATATACAGAAAAGCGCATTTTCTCTTTAAACCACATCTTTGAAATTAAGGAGAATTTAATTACTTTCTAATTAAAATTAAGTCTAAAAATAATCTTAATATGTAATTAGCAATTAAATACGTTAGTGCGTTGAATGCTATGATCAAAAACATGAAATGCGTTTTTCTCAAAAACATTTCGGCGTATAGGCCCTTTTTTCTCGATTAGTTCTATTGGTATAAATAATGGCAGCAAATTGTAATTAATATCTACTATATTTAGTACTCCATTGCAAATATGATCAAGCACGTGTTCCGCTTCATTCCTGCGGGCACTCAGAGGACGCAAAGTGAGCGGAGAAAGGAAATGCTTGTCGCGGGTTTGACTTCGTTTGCTTCACTTGTTTCCTCGCCGAGAGTTGTGCAATCGCCTCGGAGCGCAGTTGCCTCGTCACCAGCGGGGAGCGAGGGAAGCTCCGTAATTGGGTTAACGTGCGAAATTACTGGGCGGGCGCTTTTCGCACACGAACCGCGCCGTCAACTCAACCTTTTTCTTGCGTCACAATTCTTTCCATTGGAACCTCGACGAGTGTTCCAAGAGCTCGCGTAGTTTATGTTTTTTTCTTTATTTTATCTTTGTTTTCTGTTTATATTTGTTGACCACTCTATCATTCTTCTCTCACTCTTATTTGTTAACTTCATTTCTCTTCCGCAATGATGCTCGTATCATATACACATGAATAGCAACCATTCAGGAGATCGAGGCAAGTTAAAGGAATTAGTAACCTTCCATTTACTTTATTCATTTACTCGAATTTGTTCAGAAAGAAATTACTGTTACTGTTCAACAGATTTTTTTCCTTTAGATTTTTTCTGTCTTGTCATCGTCTCCTAATAGACATTTATCATTGATATATTCAGCACTATACACTGGTAAGATGGCACATGAGATTTAAAGAAATTTTCATCAAGAATAGTCAAAAATATTTTTTGAAAGAAAAATTAAGATTATCGGCAGTTTCTTGTAAATTTCAGCCGCATTTCTTTATTTTTAAATATTTCATTTCTTTTTATCTCTAAATATGTAAATTAAATCCTTGAGAATATTTAGATTTTGATTTCATTTCAACAGGCTACATTCTATTTACATTTCCTTAAAATCTATTATCATTGAAGGTCAAGGAAAAGCATTTGACCGTTATCTTCTTCTTTCAAAATTGAAAGAATTCGTACCACATGTTAGCACAATAACAAAACAATCAGGATTTAGGCGACGATTTTAATATAATTTAATACGCGACAACAATCGAAATGTTCTATCAGGTCTAGAAAAATCGTGATGAATTTTCCAATATAGTCACTTTCTGTTTTACATCATGTTAAAGCAATATTTAAGTTCTTCAAATGCAAATTCTTTATTCAAATTATTTAAATCGATATGACACAAAGCTTCACATTAATTCCGTGCACATTACACTCTTTTGAATTATTTTGACACCAGTTTGAATGCAAAATGATTAAAAAGAAAAGAGACAAAACGTTAAACAATTATTTGGGCCGTTTTGCCAATGTCAAAGAAAGCCTGACCCAAAGTCGTTTGAGCTCTCACACAGTACCGCAAAGGCCATTAAACGGTCACTGCCAACTCCGAGTATATCAATAGCCACAGATCCCTATCCATTCCAACGCACAAAAGTCGCTACTTCAATGAAGTTCATGCGTTTAACTAATGAGAGTAAACATTAACTCACCCAGAGCGTTCGAACAGATCGCCAGCTTTAACCTCAGACTTAATAGTTATTCATTCACACGGATAGCCAATTTACAAAGCCATATCAAGCATGTATTACTATCAAAAGTACCGCGAGCGTTTAACCGCATTCCATAATTCAAAAACTACCATCGTTAGCCGCTCCGCCCACCGACCGACCGACGGGAGGGGGAGGGGAAGGGCGGAGAGACAGAGAGAGAGGAGAGAGGGGTAGGCCCGGCGGCGTGCGCAAAGTATTTCCACTCGCGCTACGCTGAGCTGTTTGAAGTTCAAGCGCGCTGCGACCGAGGGTTAACGGCCAAACTCGCCTCCATAACCGCGACATTAAAATACACACGCGCCGCGTGCCTGCGTGCGTGTGCGGGCGGAGCGGGGGAAAGGGAGGGGGAGGGGGGGGGAGGGGAGGCGCTACGCACAATTGACCGGGCCGCACGGCTGAGCGGGCGAGGGCGAGCGAACATCGAGTCGAGAGAGAGAGGGGATAGAAAGAGGGGTCAAAGAGAATAGCGATAAAAAATTCCGAAGGAGAGAGAGAGGGAATAGAAAGAGGGGTCAAAGAAATAGCGACATAAAAATACGGAAGGACGTAGAGAGTGGATAAAAAGAGAGGTCAAAGAGAACAGCGAAAGAAAAATACGGAAGGAGCTAGCGAGGGAGAAACAGAGAATATGAAGAAAGAGAGAGGGTGTTGACTGATGGGTGGTGAAGAAAGAGTAGAGCTGGAGTGCATAAAAGGGAAACTTGGAATAGTAGGAAGAGACGGAAGATATGAAGAGGGGCAGAGAGAGGATATGGAGACAGAAGGAGAGAGGTTATGGAGGGGAAGAGAGTGTGGTTATGGAGAAAAAGGGAGAGTGATTTTGTAGAAAAGGGGAGAGTGGTTATGGAGAAAAAGGAAGAGAGGTTATGTGTAATGGAAGAGGAAAAGACAGAGAGAGGGAGATGGCACCGAAAGAGAATAAAGTGATTCGACCTGAAGAGAAAAGGGAGTGTGAGAGAGAAAAATGAGGGAGAGAAGAGGGGAAGTGTGAGAGACAAATCAGAGGGAAGGAGAAATATTGCTATAAAAGGAGAAAGCTCCAACTGGAGAGTCAGTGAGGCAGTGGCCACCCAAATAATGTAACTGATGAGGGCGTGATTGCTGAGCCATTACGTAACGAAAGTGAATAAGAAGAGAGAGACAGAGAGAGCGAGAGAGCGAGAATGAAATTCTAGTTAGGTACCGGGAGATGCGACAGCGGTGTTATTGGTTTAGCAGCGTCAACGCAACAGGACGTAAGTGGTGAAGAGGGTTACGATAGGGGAAGGACATTTGGGGTGTTTAAGGATAATCACGTACTGATGGGATTAACACACCGAATGTTCGATTTTCGATTTAGTGATTGCATTGAAATTCCGATATCGGTACTAGCTCCAGGAGAGAGTGGAAAGTTTTTGAATAGTTCTACTCTCTCAATGCACTGTTATACTTTCCTGTTGTTCATATGTTATACTTTTGGAAATATACAAAACACTGAACTCGGGAGTAGTCAAAATTACGAAACTAACAGACGATACTAAATAAGTCTGAAATATTCAGCAAATGCAAAAATTTGCACAAAGTATGCACGTATTTGTCAAATAAGAGATTGCAATTTTAAAATCGTTTATATATCGATATATATTCGACAAAAAAGCATCCACGTAATTACAATAACACATAGCGACAATATAAGAATCGTTTTCTTTACAACTGATTTTGTACCTCTCGGACATTTTAAAATTTTTATTTAGCCTTAGAAATAACTATAGGGAGGGGGGAAATCTTACGTTTGGTCTACATTTTTAAATGAGCATCTGTCATACTTTTATGTCAACGACACTCATACATTTCTAGTTGTATAAAGTATGGTGGTTTCATTCACGAAGTGTAGTTGGACGTTTGGGTGTTATCATTATCGCAAAAAACATTAAGGCTACGTTAATGGGATGAACTATCGTTTACCATGTTGCTCGTCAAAGTTGTATAGTCTACGGAACAAGTTGAAAACAAAAGAAATTAACACTACGCCTCTAAAACAAGAGTAAATACAGAATCTGAAACAACTTTAAATGAAACACAATGTTATAGCTTTACGAGGTACGCAAGAGAGGATGGAAGTGGACCGTCTGATAATTCAGTGTTTTAAAAAACATCACATTGGAACAAATGCTTCAATTTCTTCTCTTTAATAAAGTGGTTTGTCCATTGAAGTGTACTGTGTTAATATATTCGTAAAAGGTATTTTAAAAACAGGATATACCAACCGCGGGTACCTTTTGTGCAACTTGATATACCAGCTGATTGCTAGAGCTCGATGAAAAAGTTGTCTTAAATACAGTACGGAACTCACAGCAAATTCATACCATATTCAGTTTAAATAGCCATCTGTAATTTATTAATATATTTTTAGTCTTATCAATTCGTTACTCTATCGACTAAAATTTGTTAGCTTAAGACATATTACAAATATTATCGTTTATTTGTAGGAAACTAAAAAATGACAATTCCCATTATTAACAGAATAGTCTGTAGCAACAGCAGGAGTTGATGGAACGATAGAAACAGGAGCTTTTTAGATTAGATTTATTAATCAAATTAATCAATTCTGCAATTAAGTGTGAGAACTTGGTGGCAGAATACACTACTTAACATTACAGAACTTAACAACTATACAAACTCTACAAACTTAACAAAATCACATGAACATTTCATCGTGCAATCTTTCATAGAACTCCACTTCTCCAAACTTCACTTCACCACACTTCACCGCACTGCAATACAGCGAGCTGTAATGTCTTTCTTACTCACTCGTTTCTCTCAGTTACACATCGTCACTGCACTTCACGCCACTGTACATAATAATAATAATAATAATAATAATAATAATAATAATAATAATAATAATAATAACATTAATAATAATAACAACAATAATAATACTTAATTACAAAGAAGACATAGGTAATTACACTGAATTTTATTAAATATATTTATAACATATCTACATTCAAGAAACTAATGTATTTTTAAATTTGCTCAGGCTTTGAGGAAAGGGATCGAAGATTGTCACAGACAAACTGTTCCAGTCCCTAATAGTGCGATTTGCGAATGAATATTTCCCAACGTTTTCTGAATTCTTTCCGTTTTCTGAATTCTTGTCTGAATTTTGTGCATGTGATCCGCTCTGCCGAAATATGTAGGTTTCCCTAATCGACTTTGAATTTCTTTCCACGCTCGAAGGCCTGTGTACGCTTTATACATTGCATAGAGACGTGACTTCAATCTTCTCATTTCGAGTGACTCCCATACCCTTTTATTCTTGGTACCCCTGAAAGTAAATTTTGATGCTCTACGCTGGACCTTTTCTAGATTTCTTTGTTGCAAAATTCTGTATGGGTCCCAACATACCGCGCCATATTCTAATATAGGTCGCACTAATGACATATATGCTAGTTCTTTGGCTCTCACTGTACTCTTTTTCAGTATCCGCATAACAAAATGTAAAGATTTCCAGGCTTTCCCTACAACGAAATTGACTTGATTTTCCCAGCTCAATTTACTGTCTAGCTGTATTCCTAAGTATTTGCAAGACGTGACTCGAGGTATAACATTATTGTTCAGTTTGTACGCAGATTCATTGTAACTTCGACCCCTACCAAACGTGATAGACTTGCTCTTTGAACTGTTTATTTCCATGCCGTTTGTTTCTGCCCAGATATGTAATTTGTCTAAGTCTCGCTGCAAAATATCCTCGTCTTTCTCCGAGTTGATAATCCTATAGATTACGCAGTCATCTGCAAAGAGTCGTACATTTGAAGCTAAATTTGTCGGCAATTCATTCACGAAGGCCAGAAACATGAGTTGTCCGATTACACTTCCTTGTGGAATTCCTGACGTGACGCTTCTCGAGGTTGATAAGTAACTACCGATTCGAACTTTCTGCTTCCTGTTTTGAAATAGTTCGTTTATCCACGCTACCACTCCAGTGTCTATACCCAAATCTATTAATTTCTTTATAA
The DNA here is from genome assembly GCA_038098605.1 of Gryllus longicercus. NCBI lineage: Eukaryota > Metazoa > Arthropoda > Insecta > Orthoptera > Gryllidae > Gryllus > Gryllus longicercus. Next base: position 480,990 of record JAZDUA010000701.1, read on the forward strand.
GACGATCGTGTGGAACAACATCAAAAGCTTTGGAAACGCTTCATCAAACGCAAGCATCAAAAGCTTGTAACAGCATACAAGACCTATATGCGAGAAAAGATGACAGAGCGAGCTGGACATTGTTTGGGTGCGCGGAGGCACGAATGAAACAATGATACCTTATTTTGTGTGGTGAGGTTCAGGGCCATGACTCCTGCTCTTCCACCTGACCACGCACATTGAGGAGCGTACCGACGTCGGATGAGGCAGGATGGGGTGAGGTGGGGCGAGGCGGGACGGAGCAAGGTGTGTCGAGTTGGGCTGGAGTGAGAGTGGTGGTGGCGGTGGCGGGAGCAGGAACAGATAGGGACTGGCCGAGCGCGCAGTGGGTGGCCGCCAAAGCACCGAGCGGTGCGTTCGCAGACAATGGGCGGGGCGCGGGGCGGAGCGGAGCGGAGCGAAGGACGGCGCTGGGCGCGGCAAGCGAGCGACACCAACGCCACCGGCGCAACAGGCGAGAAGCGTTGGAGCGCGCGCGGCAGGGCAGGCGGAGGCGCCGGCCGCGGCAATGGGACAACGCACAAAGAACGGAGCGACGCAGCCACGACCTATGCACAATGTCGTTTTAACTTTCTGCTAATTAAGACACACTAACTCTTTTCGTGCTTCACTTACTCCTTATTGTCTATATTTTGAAGAGCGTCACTTGAAATAGCAATATGTGTCTTGTAAGAACATAAATTTAATGATAATTTGCATTAATATTAGTAGTAGCATAACTGACGCAAAATCATACATTTTTATTATATAATATGTTATATTAAATAATCACGTCATGAAACGCATATTGGGGGGCAGGGAGGAATGGGGGCAGGGTGAGGAGTTGACGTGGGGTGGGCGTGGGGTGGGCGTGGGGTGGGCGTGGGGTGGGCGTGGGGTGGGCGTGGGGTGGGCGTGGGGTGGGCGTGGGGTGGGCGTGGGGTGGGCGTGGGGTGGGCGTGGGGTGGGCGTGGAGTGGGCGAGGGGTGAGCGAGGGGTGAGCGAGGGGTGGGCGAGGGGGGTCGCCGGGGGACGAGGAGGGCGAGGGAGAGATGTGGCAGGGAAAGCGCAACAGTGTTGGGAGGGGCGAGTCGGGCGAAGGTGGGCGAAGGTGGGCGGGTGTGGGCGCTGTGGCGGTGCCGCGAGAACGCTGGGTGCTGAGGCGCTTTCAAACGACCCGCAGGCGACGGCCGTTGTCACGGCAACACTCACCACATCTCACGCACGAGGGCGCATGGACTGGCCGGGTCGCGTCGCGTCGCGTCCAGCGGCCAAAGACCGTCGCCGCCGCGGGCGCGGAATCAGGTTCCGAGATCCATTGGGGAGCTCTCATACTTCTATTTGCACAGATAAGTAGCCCTTGAACTCTAAGTATTATTAATCAGCAGAATTAACATAAAGTAGGGTAAAGAGAAAATAGTACTATATAATGGCCACCCGAGTGAGATGTAATAGGGTTTATTTAAATAACGTGTTCAGAGAAGGCTTTTGGTTTTAGTTTCTTTTATACGCAGTTACGCTACAATATAGATCGAACTTCCCTTTACTGCACTTCTAAACACTTACGAATGAATTAAGAATGTTCCGCTCTCACAAATCATATCACAGTTCTCTTAACTCATTCTCTTTAACTCCCACACCTCTGTTATTCCCAGTCTCTTTTATTTCGTATTTGTTTCCCCCTCCTTCGGTTCATAACAATGTTCTATGAACCCTTCGTCTCCCAACTCTCTCTTTCCTTCTCAGTCTATCCCTCTTTTCCTCCCGCCTTATTCCTCTTTTTCGAATCTGTCCCGCCACTCTATATCTTTTCTGTCTTCTTATCGTCACGCCATATCACTCTTTCGCATTTTTGTTCCACCTCACTCTTGCTTTTTGTCTCTCTCCGACCTTCCCTTCCTATTATTTCACACTCTTTCCCTTATAGTTCCATCTCTTTTGCTCTCTCATCCCTCTCTTTCTTTCTTTCTTTTTTGTCCCATACCTCCTCTTCTCCTCTCATTCCATCACTCCTTTCCCTTTTCTGTCCCATCCTTCTCTTCTCTTCCTCTCCCAGTCCCCACTTTACTTCCTTTCTCCTTCGTCCCATCTTTCCTGTCCTATTCTTCACTTCTCTTGCTGTCGCATCCGTTTTTTTCTCCCTGTTCCATCCCTCTCTTCCATCCCCCCTTTTCCTCATCCGCCTCTCTCTTCCCTTCCCATTTGGTCCTTTTTTCTTGCTGTTCCATCCCTCTCTTCCATCTCCCTCTTTTACTCGTCCGCCTCTCTCTTCCCGTTCTGTCTCATCCGCTCCTGTTTTATTCCTCGCTTCTCTTTATGCTCCATTCCTCTCCTTTTTCATGTACCAGACACCTCTCTTCCCTTCCCATCTCATCCTTCTCTTCCTTTACTGTCCTAACTCTTCCTTTATTTCCTGTCCCATTCTTCTCTTCCCTGCTTATTTCAGACGTATCTTCTTTTCCACCTCCCCCTGCAACAGCTTGTTTGCGCGCAACTGTCGCCAATGACCGGGGGCGCCAACGGCAGCAGCTGCAGCAGCCGCGGAGCAGAGGCGCCTGTCCGTGGAGGGAGCGGGCGCATGGCCTCAGAGTACATAGTTGCAGCCGCAGCAGCAGCAGCAGCAGCTGCAGCTGCAAACAAGTGCAGCGCGGTCGCGTGCGAGGGTGCGAAGGAGCGGCTTTGCGCAGTAAGGGCGGTCGCAGGCAGCTAGGGAGCGGCGGCAGGGAGTGCACGGAATAGGGTCACAGGGCGGTTCGAACTGTCTGTCTGGCAAATTCAAGTTGGTGATGACGATGAACTCCCCAGACCGTTGTTTCTTTCGTAATGTTATTTTCGATAAAAAAACAAATAGCTGCGGTCTCACAGGTTTGTAAGCAGATAAATTCGTAAGATTAAGAAAAATATTGAACGACGAGTAACACTTAATATATTTGAGTGACAATAATTTAGAACAAAGATCCTGATTTTGATGAAAAACGTGTGTTTGAAATAACCTGAACATTTTCTCTAATGACTCTCTTAACAGCAGTGAGTAGCTCAATTAACCTTTTGCTGATGTTAAGTGAGCAATTTTTTCCTCAATTTCTTTTCTGAACGCACACATTTTTGTTTAAAGATAGAATACACAATATTTTTTTTATTTGGATACCTTACGTGTGACAATATTATAATACAATAATAGTTCAGCTCAATATAAACGAATGTGAAAAATAAACAAGCAAAAAGTGTCCCAGATAACCCAACTCTACGCATGGTCGGCGATAGATCACATTCTATCTTCCTAGAGGTATTTCGTTGTATTTGTTGATAGGAAATTATCTCAAGCCCCACATCAAAACACGCCAATGCGAATGATACTTTCAGAAATCTTGAATATAACAAACTTTTTGTACTATTTACTTCTTTTGTACTAGTTAGTTGTATTACTGGTATAACAATGTTCATGAATTGTAGAATAGTTTTGGCACGGCATGTCTTAAAACGTTGTGCAGCCATGTGCCTGTATCATGTAAAGTGCAAAGAGCCCTTTTAGCAAGTTTTGCTCTAAGCTTGTGATAAATGGATGTAGTTTCAAAATGTGACGGTAGAGCGTACGATGCTAAAGCTAAGTTCTCATTATGCTACGTACTTTTGACTCGCATTTATTCGATTATCCTCTGCACCTACCAACATGATGTTTCATCATTGGAATACACACTTAATACTACATCCTGCCGCCACATTCGGGTACAAATTTCAATTATTCTAATCGCGCGTCATGTGTCTACTCTGTACGAGGCACGTCATTACACACGATTATTCGGATGGAGTGATATTTGCAAACATAACTCTCGCATACGCAGAGCATCAAAATGTTGGTATATTTGGAATATTTTCTAGTGATTCATTTCGCGTCTTTATGATATTTTTTCATGGCACCTCGGGGTGAAAGAACAGGGAAACGTCATTAGGAGGCGATTTGATTTTAGTATACGAGAGTTGCCTTTTATATTTCAGGATTAGAGAACAAAAACAAATATTAATCATCGAAAATCACTTTATTGTTTTTCAAAATACTCCCCATGAAGATCTAAACACTTTTGTATGCGATTGAATCAATTGTCGAAGAACTTTTACCACTGCATTGTGAATGCAGCAACCGCTACTTCAGGTGTCGAAAAACGTTGACCTATCAGTATTTTTTAACGTACAGGAATAAAAAGAAGTCATTCGGTGGCAAGTCAGGACTATACGGCGGATGACTCATCAAATCGATGTTTTGGGTGCTCAAAAATGCAGTTGTTTGAGCCGATGTGTGAGAGCTTGCATTGTCGTGGTGAAGAGTGATTCGTCTTCGGGGTTGGTTTTCCTGATTTCTTGGAAGACAGCTGGCAAACAAATCGTTGTGTACCACTCAGAATTGACTTTCTGCGTTGTTCTAGTGGTACGGTTGCGACATTTCCAGTTTTTACGAAAAAACAGGCTACCATCTGTTTGGAAGTGCTTCGTGCGCGAACAACTTTTGTTGGATTTTGCTAATCTTGAAACACCCATACAGTCGACTGCTGTTTTCCTTCGGGTCATACGCGTAAATTCACGAATCATCACCTGTCACGATGTCATAGACGTGTTTAGAAGCACCACGATCGTATTTTTTGAGCATTTCTTTCGACCAATCGACACCTTTGATGCCTTTTCTTGAGCGATTGACAAATTGTGTGGGATCCAACGCGAGCAAATGTTTTTGACAGTCAAATGTTCATGCAATATTGAATGTATGCTGATCCCACTAATGCCTAAGGTTGTTTCAATCTCCCGATAGGTCACATGACGATCTTGCAATATCAGTTTACGCACAACAACTTGGTTACTTGGTTTTCGGAACAACAACTGATTTTGGACGACCTTCGCGAAATTCGTCTTGGAGTGAACTACGACCACAATTGAATTCACCATACCATCAATAAACACTGGTCCTTGGAGCTTCATCGCCAATTGAATTAAGTTCATCCATGCACTGTTGCTGAGTTAATCCACGTCGAAAGTTGTAAAAAATAATCGCACGAAAATGTTCGCGATTTAATTCCATTTTTGAGCCAAGATGAATCTTTTAAGTTACTGTAAACAACACAAATAGCGCTCGTATGTTAAAACGTTCTGAGTACGTATAACCTCAAAACATCCAACTTTACGGTAGAGCAGTCAGTTGCCAGATTGCAACACCAGGTTTGCCAAATCCCGAAACATAAAAGGCAACTTTCGTATGTGTTCTGCGTCGCGCTCCGCTCTTAATACTCGCACTCACGAAGCTACACCTGTGTTGTTCTTACAGGACATTGTCAAACTAGTTGTTCTTTCTCTGCAATTTGCGTAACTTTTCTAGGAGCGTGGTGCCAAACGTAATGCATTCTTTTAAAAACTGTGAAGGTAGGTGCAGCCTGAACCTCATTGCCGGTGCCAGATGCATTTATCTCGCATTAAGTCAATAAATATCGTGGACTTTAAGAGACCGAGACCAGAATATCAAAAGGGCTTTTTAAATGAAGGAGGTATTTTCATCCAAAATAGAGAAATCTAGAAATCCTTTCAAGGAAGTAGATTTTTTTTTAAACGTGTTGGGTTACATTGACGCAACGCGCCTCCAAGCCCTTGAAAGGGCATTGAGCGCTTGCGTTATCTAAAGAGTAATTCTCCATAAACATTTATTTTATTTGTTCACTGTCTAGTCAGACTGGTGGATTAGCTCATTGGACAGCGTGCTTGCTTTCCATGACGCAACATACATTCGATTCCCGATCAGACAAGATAATAGTGTCCGTTTCCTTGCAATGTCGCAGTATTTGTTGCTGTGTGACGATGAGAAAATTCACTTCTCAGGTTGACAAGACCGGAATACGGGCGTGCCAACCACCCGTACCCGTTTAACCCATGGCCGCGAGGCCGGTACGTCCCTGGTAGGCCTTGGCCCGTACACGGGCCGACGCACCAAGTACAAACAAAAAACTGTCGAGTGTCGTCGCAGTCAGTTGTCAAAAGGACCACCAGGTAGAACGCGCCCCTGCTTCACTATCCAGCGACTAGAATTGGGAAGGACCGGGGATAGAAATAGGGTTTGGGATGCTTCGTAGAGGTTGGGTTCATCTCTGTGAAGTAGAAAAACTAGTTTTATTGAAACAGATTTCATTTGAGCTTGTCCAGGAATCGAACTCGGACCTCTTTGGTGAAAGGCGAGCGACTTGGCTGTGTGCACAAGCTTCATTCCAAGATCAAGAAATAAGATGGCATTCTATTGGGCTGGTGTCCTTTCCATTGCATTCTGCTTTCCCTCCCCCTCAATTCTTCCCTTTCCTCTACACTGACTTAATTTCGTTATCCTACGCAGTCATTTCTAATTCTCGTATCGCAGACACGCTCATTGGTTATTTAGTTGATTATACAGCATTCGTTTATATAAGAAATAATTTTTGGTTATTTTGTACATTCATAAAATGTTGGAATACTTGTTTAAGGGTAAATTATTTAAATTTGATATATTATCTACGTTGATCGCAAACGAATATCAGCATTTACATTGTTCCCATGTTGTTAAAACACCTCACTATTCTCGGCTAAAAACTGCATTAAAAATTTACTAGACGCTAAAGTTAAAATGGCGTAGCTCTGAGAATTTTTAAAGCTTGATTCACGTAAAGATGACAGTGCACCAACCACAAAAGCACAATTCTTCCCACCGTGTATTACGGAAAGAAGCAACGCCCGCTGACACTCAGAGCTCGGTTCACAAAACAAATAACTCACACCCGCATAAAACCATAATTAAGCTCACCAGCGACGACGTATGCCATAGAGCATCTATCACAAGCGACGTATTATTTACGAGGAAACATTCAAACCGTAATTGATAACGGAGAACTGAGAACAAGAGACAGCGCCGCGTAATATCCATTCCCAGGGGATCTCGCTGCCGCTGTTTCCATTCAATCAATACAGAACATGGCCGCAAGTCCCAAATCACAAAATAATGAAACAGAGAAATGCATGAGGGAAGTTGACATGCCCCGCCTACCCCGAATCCGATGCATAAAAAAGTAATAAATTCGCTGGAATGTTTCAATACAGGTAGTGGAGAGCTTTGCATTTCGCTATCCAGCTCTATCTGCAAGCATTAAACACAAAATTTAACCCGACACGGAGAGAAATCCAACAGCGTGCCGCGTGGGGAGCCTGTCTCTTTTGTTTGCGTTAAAAAACGCCCCGACCTACTTTTTTTTCTTTGAAACAAACAGTAAATTAGTAAACAGCCCCCACAATGAAGCCAGCGTTGCGCGCCCGCGGACTGCGCGCTCACCTGCGACGGCGCGCGAGCGAGGGCGCGGGAGGGGGAGGGGCGAGGGGGAGGGGCGATTATTGGCGATTTATCAGCATCGTAGCGGAGTTCGATCAGGTTTTTGTGGAAGGGAAGCGCGCGGTTTAAACAGATCGGATATTGCCGGCGAGGCGGTGGTGTTTCATTAGGAATTAGCGCCGGCGCTCGCCACGTTCCAACGCGGAGATTCCGGCGTGGAGGGCCATCCGCCGCACGGGTGCCCTTGCGGCTGGCGCCTCGTTGCAGCCCGCCTGCACTCGGAATCACGGAAACTCACCCACTTACCCCCCCTCCCAAAAATATTTATGCATTGCGAGGCAAGGTAGCGTGGAGTGACGTATCTTGACATGACATGACGTGGAATGGATTGCAATGACGTGGCATGATATGACGTGACATGACGAAGCGAACCGTGGTGTGACATGCCAGACGCGGGGCCTGACGTGGCATGGCGAAGCGTGGTGTGGCGTATCATGAACGTGAGGTAACGTGACTAGACAAGAAGTGACGTACTTTGACTTCATGTAGCTTGACGTGACGTGGCGTGGCGTGGCGTGGCGTGGCGTGGCGTGGCGTGGCGTGGCGTGGCGTGACGTGGCGTGACGTGGTGTGGTGTGGGGTAGCGTGGCGTGCAAGATAATTCATATCCCGATAAGTATTAAATACACAATTAAACTATGATATATTTTACTTTATTTGAATAAATCGGTGCTTCTTTGCTAGTTGTGTGAGAAAACAATATTCTTTCTATTACAATAAAATATATTATTATAATACTTATAATAACACACATCGTTTTAAAATTAACAGTGATTTAAATGTGCGTTTTTAATAAGATACACCTCTTCAGAAAAAATTCCATGGATATTTAAGAGCCATAGTAGTAGATATATGAAATGGGGGCAGAAGAAGTGAACAGGTAATTTTTGCTTCAAAAAGAGAAAATGTATGTTTTTTCTCGAAAACGACTGCAATTTTTTCCTATGTTTTTTCCTCTGAAAGAGCAATGAACACTTGAAAAATAGCATCGGACACATTTTCATTGAACTCTGAATTTTATAAATTTGGAAACATTAGAAATAATGTACGTATGAAGGTATGTGCTGTTGTAGCATCAAAATTTCTATTCTGCTGTTAAGGGACCTTAATAATTGAGAAAATGTAAAAAAGTCTCTTGAACGTCAATAGGTAGCAGCTGCAAATAGGGTGGACGCAAAACAGAAAAGTTAGCCAAAAGGAAGGAAGAAAACTAACTAGTACAATAAGTCATGAGCCAGTCTGTCCCACCATTAGTTAAAATTTGTGCAGCGGAAAAATAAACTTTTACCTCAGCAACATCTCGAATGAATAAACGTTCCAAAGCAGTTTGTCTCTCAAATAAAATCTCATTTTGATAGCGTAATTAATTTTCAGGATATAAGTCAAGAATATAAAGTGATCCTCATAAAAAACTCTAATGGCAATTTGGAAGACGGAAAGGAAGTGAAACTGGAGGCATTTTTATAACCTACGTAATTTCCGTAGATCCGATTAATAATTCAGATGTCTTTTCACGCGACAGCTGCTTCTTTCGATATTGAAGTCGAGATTGGTCGCAGAAATTTTTTTCTTAAGTGAACCAAGACGGTCAATTACCTCATCACAATCTCTCTCCTGAAGAATTTAAATTAGAAAGTGATTGATTTGAGCACCTGGTGAAAAGAAAAGAATATCGTCAGATGGGGTGAACTGAAGATAAGGAGACACTTTCGATGATAAGCAATACATTTGGAAATGTGAAGACGAGTTAGGACACGTTGGAAAAACAAATATTAAAGGAATGTTATTAAATTAATTATTACATTATACATATACGTATTACTATTTCTCTTGGTTCACATACTTCTTGGAAAATCGATCTCTCTCATTTTTACGCCTCAAAACCAGAAAGTATTTTGTAGTTAACGTAAAGTTTATAGAATATATACTATTGTCGAATATGGGAATATGTTACTACATATATTGAAAAAAATAAAACTATCCAAAATGAATTGATAGACGAATAAAAAGTATAATTTATAAACTAGCAATTAGCAAATAAAATAGTGTTAACTACTTAAGCACAATTAAAACATCACTTATATTCCACAATGAATCTAACGTAAAAAAACAAAACAAATATTGCCAGCCTGGCATGCAACGCAACCTTTTGCTTCCTGACAAACTGGAAGAAAAGTCCCATCGTTAGCTTTTCCACAACTTCATTGCGAACATCGATAACACATGGGTTTTCCTTCAATCATTGTCCTGATATGAATCTATATATAAATAAAAGTGGATATGCGTATGCTTGTCGCCTATAGACGCAAAAACTACTCGACCTATTTCGCTGAAATTTCCACACTTTGTTCTTATTAGAATCGGGAGTGTATACAGAGTAGTTTGGAATAAATCAGGTTTGTGGGGGCGTTGTTTCTGCAAAGTTAATCGACGGGGTGGGCTCAAGAGGACCATCCTTGACTGTGATCTATGGATACATTTTTAAACTACAGACCTCGATATGACGCACCACATCGAATAGCATGGAAGTTCCGACCTAGAAAGCAGGGATTCTGAACCCAATGCTAGCGGTGCACAGCATTATTCGAATATTTTATTTTTAAAGTGAGGTGTAATACAGCAAAACGTAGTAAATTCCTGGTTAATCTCCACTGAATAAATTGATTTTGAACATTAGCTGTATTTATTAAATACACTGCAATAGCGAATGACTGTATCCGAAAGTTTATTTTAAAATTAATCATGTTTTGTGTTGAAAAATATGAATATATTTCTCATTAACATCCTCAACATTCTATTCCCTTTTTGAAATTACGTAATGAAATGCTTTAAAGAGAATATAATAGGAAAGTCACGTGTAAAATAAATACCGATTTGAATACATTTATATAAATCCTGAATTTGTCTGTTAAGCTTTTATTAATAGTTAGATAACATTCATCAGTTTGTTTTTCAATTCTCAGCAGTTTTCCATTTTTGACGTCGCAAATCGTCATTGTCGCAGGGATTGGACATCCCTGCCTATTGTGAAAAAATACCTGTCAGTCCATTATCGTTATATAGACTGAGCACATGTTGTTGCTATTATCAGGTATGGAGGTAATTTTTATTTTAATTACATATATAAATATTTTCAATTTTTTATTTATTTGTTTAAATGCAAATTTTACATGAAGATAATTCTCTTCAGACCTCTAATCCTTTAATGCTGCGAGAGGGGGGTGTTGAAATTTGTTAATGTATACTTCTAAAATAGTTGTAGTAATCTTAGGGTTAAAATAGGACCAACGTGTTATGTCCAAAACAACGACATATTGTAAAACAAGTTTATAACAATGTCTAATGGTACAGAATAACCGTCAACAAGCATTATCACCAATTATCCTCGAGATGTACCAAGGCTATCCAAAAATACCATAAACCGAGAAGATGTCGAGTTAACACAGCAGTAGTCACTAACAACGAAATCCAGGGGGACAAGTCCGTTTCACAGGCCGATCACGTAGTCACTAGTACTCGCACTCCGATGTCCACTGCACTGCGGGAAGACGCCGACTGCCTCGCCGTTCGCTGCGCACCGTCTAAGGGCGCCTTCCCACGTCGCCACGGCGGCGCGCGTCCGTCAAGCGGCAGGGCCCTTCCCACGCCGCCGCCGCCGCCGCCGCCGCCGCCGCCGCCGCGCGGGTGGCTTCTGCAGGGGTACGTTTCACCGATCCTCCGGCGACGTCAGGAGCCGCACTAAGTAAAACGCCGCGATACGATGCCACTATTTCGTTCGACAAGACGGCTCTGAGTGAGTCGGTAGCCAATGATTGGTTGATTAAAATTATTATAATCGATGAGGTAATCATCGCCTTCGGGCTGATTAAAGCCGCATTGCCAAATACGCCGCGTATTATATGTTGTTAGTGAGTGCTTATAATGAGGTTTGATTTTTGTTGTAGGGCGCGACGGCAGCTATTTTTTTCAGCAGATTTAAATAGTGCATATCCTTCAATGGAAAAAACGTCAGTGCGGATTTTGATCTGGACCAGTAGAAAGTTCCCGTGTCAGGAGAATTAGGGTTAAAGAATGGACTGCCCTAGAGAAGAGCGCCCTCAACCTCAAACGGCCTTGCTAGTAGTTACTCACGATATGTGTCGTAATGCGTTTTTTTACAATATAAGATTGGAAAATTGCGATCCAAGACCGTTCACGTTTGGTTGGTAATTGAATTTTCTAATACGATTTATCAGTAACAGAATCATACAACACTTTATCCATTTTGTAAAATTAGATATAACCTGTAATTTCGTAATAGACCATCATTTGGTATTCACGATTTTTAGAAGTATTCACGATTGAGGAAAATAGTTGAAACTTACTCACGGTATTTTTTTCAAAACTACTGACGTCTGTGAATCAGATATCGGAATAGAATGACATGCTGCATTAGAAACATATTTCTAGGAAACAAAATTATATTTGTGTGGGTAGGCTATATTGAACTAAACTATATTGAACGGATGGCGTCTACGAACATTAATCTAATTCAGAGAAAAGCATGTGTCTTACTTTTCTGGTAAATATGAGAAAGAATAAGCTAAGGACAGTATTTCGACACAATATTCGATGTAAAGGAGTTTTGCATTGTTAGCGGTTTCGATGAGAAAAGGTGAAAGTTACAATGCAAAGAAGTCCAGAATATTTTCAGAAGAAGACATTCATAAATGTTTAGTAGTAGTTGTCATTATTTTATTGCATTAGTCGTAATGAAGTACTGTACCGCATTGCCGCTCATTACGAAACTAAATACAATGACAATAGTTGACTTACCTAACCTAAGTGGATAAATAGTAGATTATACATCAAGGGAGAGAAATTAATTCTATTTCCCAAGGCGTAATTGGAGCCCGAGAGTTACAATAATAAAAATAATAAAATTATAATAATTACATGAAAATAATTCATCTCCCTAGGTGTATTTCTTTTTCATGACCATAATAGTTTCGGAAAATAATTAAAATTATGAAGTTATGGAATTTAAAGTTTGTGATACGTGAATAGTGTTTATTACTCAGGAAACTGTCAATAAACACATGTTTAATGGAGGCCGTGGATGAATAATGCCTAAATGCATATCTGACACTGCTACTAAAGCTATCGCAAATTTGCATGCCAAAATATCTAAGAAAATGTAAGATGCAGCGAATTTCAAGATGTGTTTAAGCCCTCCCTTATATCATGCTACGCCCTCGGATAGAAATGAATAAAATTTACGGATAGGCGATTTTCATGGCTCGCCCTTCATACGCTTAGTCCCGCCGCATTGCAATGCCAATTTACTTTGCAGGCTGGTTTTCTCGCTTCGGTCGCCCGGATCCAAGTCACGGCGAGGCTCCAAGTCGCGTTCACTACAATCATCCTTGAGTCTAGCCACCGCATAATTACCAATTCACTTTTCTAAAAAAAGCACCTTTCAACAAAGCCTCCAGAATTCAAGCTGCACAGTTGCCACCCGAGCGGCGCGAAGTACGGTTTAAAAGACTTTCGTAAGTTGTACCGTATACTATACTAAAATCAATATTTGAAGTAAATAATTAATAAATTAAAAACAATTACTACCTAAGCAACGTGCATCACTTACAAACGTTCACAACATGGTCAGAAAAAAGACGAAAATTGAGGAACATGCTGGGTACGGCTAGGTGACAGCCGTCTTTTGGAATGGAGAGAAGAGAGAGCCTACTAAGGTGTGGGAGGGGAGGACCAGAAGAGTGGTAGGAGGTAGTCATAAATAGATTCAATATTCACTGATACAGGAATGTTAATACAGAAGAGAAAATTAGGAATTTAAAAAGTTCTAGAATTTTAAATTCCAAAAAGGACATTTTTACACTACTTGACTAGGTGAAGAAATTTGCAGAAAAATTAAGGTTAAAAGAATGATTAGTGGCCACTCAGTAAAAAGATTTAAAACGGGACTGCTTTTAAAAAAATGTTTAGCGGCCTTACTGTGATCGGGACGTGGACCAGAACCTTGGCCTGCATTCAACGCCGTCTCCGTAGTTGGGACTGGCGCGCCCACCCACGCACATCCTCTCGGATTCTTCCCAGTTGTCGGTGGTCGAGAGAGTGACTTTGCCGACGAGAGAGTGACGGCCGAAGAAGAGAGTCAGTCTCCCGTTCAGAGTGCAGCTTTTGTCAATTCTGAAGACATCGTCCTCGCGCCATAATCTGAAAATAAGTGAATTCTTATTTATTTGAAGAATGAAGACAAATTTGAAGTAACTAGCGCAAAATTACGAGATAAAGTAAATGATGACACTTATAATCTGGCTGTTAATGTCATTAAAAGTAAAATTAATTTTATTGTCTTTTCTTTAAAGAACGTGTCTCTTTAAAACTTTAAACAGCCAAAGTTATATAATTAATTTATTCTACATCAAGTAAAAATTAACATTAAATTCATTATTCTATATCAAGTAAAACTGTCAAAAATATGATTAAAGTTAATTTTTACTTGATATGGAATAAATTAATTATAACAATTCTGTTGTTGAAATTTTAAAAGGGACCTGTTCATTAGAGAAAAGACAAAAACAATAAGACAGTATCCAATTGTATAAAAAATAATTTTGCCCAAAATTATAAAAAAAAATAGAAAGAAACGAAACGCCCATGCTTCCTTATATTTTTACATTGTAGATGTAATTGTGATTTCCAAATTATCTGATTTTGTTTATTTAAATTTGTCCAGTTCCATCTTGTCAGTTGAAATACACAATTTTTTACCTCCTTATTGGTGCGGCTGAGAATTTTTGTAATGGCTTCTATTCGTTCCACCACGCGGAGTGTTCCACTTCTCGCTGTGCCGTCTAGAGAGCTTAAGCTCCAAACCGAAAGTGTTCCTTGGAAGAACTCTCCTTCTTTCCTCGCCCCTTTCAATTGTCTTTGGTGATGGAGTGGTCTCTGGTGACATTCACCGACACTGCTTCCTCACACACCGCACGCTACTCTGGTCTGGTGGAGTAGTAACAGGCGGGCGTTTTTAATAAAGTCGATGTTTTTACTAAGTCTGAAGTGTTTTCGGTCCTGAACCGAGATGGTTGATCACAGTACAATATTTATACACAAAAGGAAAAAGTCGAAAAACTTAAGATTAAAAGATATTCGCATTTCATGCGAACCTGCAACGTCTATCAATGAATATATGGATACTCGTATTTTAATCCTGAAAAATTGACCACGACAACTTTTAAACATTAATTCTCGACTTGAATATTTTATCAACTGTAACCATTTGTAATATTCAAGTGGTTTGTATACTTGTACAACATTCGGACGCGTAGATTGACTATAGTTCAGTTTTTATGAGGCCACATGAATATTCGTTAAGCCCGGGAAAAGAATATAATATTAATCAACAAGGCTCAATGTACCAGTCAAAATCAGAACAATTTTGGATTCAGAGGAAACCTCTTGAATATGGAGTTCATTATTCAATTTTCCCGCAAAATACAAATGATGCAAGTATTAAAATCAATGCTACTCTCGTTTTTTTATTAATGATACGTTTTTGCTATTTTTGAAGAAACATCAGAGAAATATTCTACCGCAATGAATTTTAGGGAAACATCGTTTCCATTTGAATGCATTTCTAGTAATAAATGGAAAATTCTCCTATATTTTATAAAATTTATACTAAACATAGATATCGTTGAATGATGCAATTGAGTTTCCAGTATCGTTTTAGGTGTTCCCACGCCAAGAGTCACCATTTTAGATAAATCACCCCGACCAACCATCTCGGCTTTCATGTCACTTTTTATGTCGAATCACACATGTCTCAAAGAAACTTATGTGAAATAGTATCTTTACATATGAAATAGTTCTAGCGGTTTGTTTGAACCCGTGCAAAGTCGTTTTACATTATGTTTTTAGCCAACTTATACAGAAAAGTTATTTTATGGAACGATTTAAAACGTATAAAATTATAAACGGAACGTTTTGAAGTCTCTAAAGTAGTGGATTTCATCGACAATTGCACCATCGCCACCAATCTCTACGTGCCACTCCTAGGAAGAGATTCCTTTCCCTTCTCGCTTGCATAAGGCACATTTAGGGCGAAAATTCGTTTACACTATAATATATGGGTAAAGAGGAATACAGGTAAAGCAGACAAGTCATATGAAACACGCATCACGTTAAAACACACTTTGCCATAGTACTGTGTATTTTGGCACAACAGCTCCTCGCGGGTCAAAGTCTCCAAGGGCCTTGGGTCATGGGTTACGGAGTACGTGTAGTTAGCACATATGCATCCCTACGCTGTATTTCTGGTGTTCTCAGCCTGGGCCCAACATGAGCTTTCTCAACGTCAAACAGCAATAGATAGTGGTACGTTGGAAGGAAAGCGGCACTACAATCTGCCCCGACTAGCAATTGAACCCGGAGTGGCGTCATGGAAAGCAGGCACGCTGGCCAGCGGTCGACCCGAGGGGCTACTTCTCCATAGTCCCTAACTCATAAACTAGGCGTTTCAGATCCTTAAGCCTGGTTTCCGTTTCCTGCCCTAATGTTTCATATGCTTTAATAAATACATTAACACATCTAAAACATTTTTAAACGTACTCCAAGTGCGTATATGCAGAAACGTTATAAGTTGCCCGACTTCAAGGTTTGGGTTCGGGCGTATTAAGTTCGCACTTTAAGCCTCAGACACGTTTTAAGTTCGAATCACGAAAGTCGCTATTTTCACCAATGAGCAATAATTAATTCACAAATTGCGGTATATCATCAAAGCTCTTCCTAGTTAAATATTGTGATTTTAGCTAAGTCAATAATTCATAATCGTATAGGACTTCAGCAGTTATGTCATCTCGGAGTTTCAACATTACAAAAGTTGCAATATAATAATTGTCGTTTCGAAATGTTTTCTTGTTCTTTTTCGAGAGATTTTGTGAAACATTGAGTGGCGCGAAATGGCTTAAGAATAGTGCACAAGACAAAAGCATTCTTCCTTACAGTTAGGAGAGTCGCTAGAACTCAAGCCCGCATAGAAATACCTTGTGAAAGCAAGTAAAAAAATTTGCATAAACCATTCCGCAAAAACGATATTTTGCATTATGACTCGCGTAGAAAGTTCACGATGTTGCGGCAACACTCTTCCTTTCTGCACTCAAAGCGCGGCACGGTGATGCTTGGTTCATCCCACAAAGCCAACCTTTGCCACCGGCGCGTTATAACAATCTTCTTGCATCTTGTCTCGGTGCTTGCGAACTTTCCGCCACTACAATATAAACGCAAGTCGACTTTTCTTCTTGGAGGGCATAAGGCAGTTTTTGTATAGCGCGTTCCGCAGATATCGCCCTTAATGACACTCCGAGGAGTTTGCGAACTTGAAGCGAAAGCTCTAGTTATACAGCGCAAACCGTAATCTTATGAATTACTTCTCCATCCGAAACAGACTGTTAGGCTGCCCCGGCATTATCGCGGCGAGATTTATTTGACTACTCGTGTCGCAAATTGCTTATGGCCATTTAGGAGAATAATCGCGAGTAATAGTCTGAATCGATTTTCTACAGCTGTATTAATGTCTCGGAAATTAACTAATGTTCTGGAATCGTTCCAGTGGTAATTTACGTTTCATAAAAAATCAAAATGCTATTGTTTGAAGTTCATTAATTTGAGTTTGACCTTCTTGTAATCATATTTTAATAATGTATTTCAGATTTAAAACGATGGGTGTTTGCGGATGCCGAAGATAATTTTTCTAAATGACAGAATAGTCATAGATAGAACTTCACGTGCGAAAACGTGCGTGATCTGTTATTATTATTTCCGTTGTACTTGGCATCTTGTGTGAGGCCTCCCCGGTTAATATAACCCACACTTGCTATGAACATATAATCATAACTATTTACCTTTTTGAAAACCGTTGAATTTAAATTTTTTACTTATTTTTTTTCGAAATCGAATATTGCAAATTTCATTTGAACCAATAATCACATCTCTCAATAATGATTTTTTTTAGATTCCCTTGATTTTTCGAAAACCGCTGATAATATACCTTAAATTGAAAGTCTAAACAAAAATGAATGTATATTCGTTCCAATACATAATTATTCAGATGCGGAAATGGTAGAAGAAGCATACATAGAGGGCATAGGCTGCATTCGAGACGATTTTGACAAATGTCCCGACATCGCCGGGTAACCAGCTAGTTTCATCGACGGCCCAGTTGCAAGAGGCAACAATATAAAGTTTACATACATTTAGTTAGACAGTCAGACAGACAGAAGGTCAGACAGTGACATAGACACACAGTCAAGCATACGTTTTACCGTAAACCAATTTTTAAATATTTTTTCTCTAATTAATTTGCATTAAATTTAACTACTATTTTACCAATTTTCGTATGTGCCATCAATTTGCCCGGACTTGCATCTAATATAGATTTTAGTTAGTTCAATTACGCTATGAAATCATCTTGTATATCAAGAACTGATATAAATGATTTTTATTCTTATTATTTGGGCTTGATCATTCATCTCCCTATGAGGTCTTCCGGATAACGTTTGTGTTATACTAATATAAACTTTAATTATTATCAACATGAAAACCATTAGTCGAATTTTATTTAACACGCAACAATGCTTTGATCCGCACATTATTCTTAGACATCCACTTTGGTTGCTATAAGACCAATAACATAATACATATGATAGAAAAACGACAAAATTATACTTATAAATAACTCACATTCACACTAAATTAACAATACAAATATCTACATTTATTCGTCTTAAGCGCAAATCTATGCATTTACCAACTGACGAAAAATGGACATTGTTGGTTGTATTACTTTTATATCTAAAATCGTAGCGGATCTTTGGTGTTGTACATTCCTATTTAGTCATTTTTAAAAGGAATTTCCACTCTTGTTTCGTCTGCTTTCGCCTCTTGACCGACGAATAGTACTAGTTCACATTTTTATCTAGTTCGCCTTTATTAGAAGGCTTCGTCCATGGTTCAACGTCATCTTGTTCCCCACACTCGAAAATATCAATACAATTTCTAAACATTAACTTCAGAATTAAAATTTCGAAAACGTATCTCCTTTATTGAAAAACTACTACCATTCTGATGATGACTTTACATGTTTGACGTGAAATTCCATTACTAAATTTTGAAAATTATGAATGTAACACCGCGCTCTTCACGACATCCCCTTACTGCTTCTATACCTCCTGAGTTCTCTTATTCTATAACAGTAACAATACTGCAACACTACGCTCGAATGTCTACTGCTTTATGACTTGTATGTATGTACGTATGTACTTGGCGCGACAGCCCCTGAACAGGCTCATGCCTACCGGCGACGTCTCTGTCTCGCGGCCTTGGGTTAAGGGGGTACATGTGGTTTTCACGTATACATCCCCACGCCGTATTCCGGGAAGTGAATTTTCTCATCGTCACACAGCACCATATAATGGAACATTGCATGGAACACGCACTGTATGACCTTGCCTAACCGGGAATGGAGCCCGAGCGCGCTGACCAAGACTTTCTGACTTGGTGCTTGTTCATTTCAATGTCGTTGCTATTTTGTTATTTGTACGTACCCAATCACTTGTTATCCAATCCGTGTGCCCCTTTCCGCTAATTCCTTTTGCAATTCTTTTCTTTTATTCTTCAGTTTAAAATCGATTAAATTAATGTGTTTTTTTGGTAAGTGAATTAAATATACTAATTAATTCTATGAAAAATCATTGAGTTGTATTCGATATAAATATTAAGTATGTGGTATTTCTGTATAAGTTCATAAAGTATATAAGTTTGTATATTCAGATTAGTATATTCAGAGAGAGTGTATAAGTTTGTTTATTCTGGTTCTTTTCCTGAATTGTATTAATGTCAAAGGATATTTGAATTTAATGGGATAGCGATGTTTTAGTCAATCTGGAAGTCTTTAGAGTTATAAAAAATATTGATTGAAAAAATTGAAAAGATGAAATGTCAGGCAATAAATCCTATTTTAATTTAAAAAATAGCTGAGTTCTTGATCATTCTTCTCATCCAAAAATGTTAGCCTGAAAGAACTCCCAAGTAACATTTTAAAACAAACGGTTAAACTACAAAATAAAAGATTAATAATAAAAATATTTTCATTCAAGTTATTTCGCATATAGCTATAAACATTAGGGTAAATACTTCACCAACCAATTCACCAAATGAGCCCATTTTCTCTAGAAACTAAGAATCTGGGTGCGCCTGGTCTTAATAAAGAAGCTAAGGAAGTGCACGGCCATAACGAACAGACTTTTCTCAGGGCGAAAATAAGAAAAGCGGCTGCCCGCTCCTCCATCCCCTGCCCTTCCTTCCTTCCACGTCACAGAAGCCGCTCCGATCCGACGGAGAATAACCGCCTCTTCAGCCCCAAGATTTAGAGAATTTTTCTTCGAGATTTTGTCTTTAGTCACAGCAAACTCGAGGAAAAAATACGGTGAAGGGATTAGGTTTTAAAATATGGATGGGCCGTTATGCTGTGTAACGTCTTTGTACTTAACTTTCGCTTTCCCGGGACGTTTTCGCGATATGTTTGCGGCTTAGGCTGTCTCGCGGTGGCCGGTGAAGAGGCATGCTCGAAATGTGACCGGTCCACGAGGCTGATTTGAATATTAAAGGGGAAGGTCGCTTCGCAGGCAGTTCGATAGAGGGCGCGCGGGTCGGCGACTTTGAAAGGGGGGTGGAGGGCTTTGGACTTCGTTTTCCGATGGTGCCTCAGTCACCCTCGGCTTCTTTTGTCGCCGGTCGACAAGTGAACGGCGATAACGGTGCTTGAACGTGCAGTGGGTTCTTGACAGGAGGGGCGAAAATTAGGAAAAACAAAAGCCGACAGATCCAGCAATCTGATTAGATCCAGCAATCTGATAGATAAATTGAAACCACCGTAAGTAAATGTAAGTAAACATCTAAAAAATACCGTAAACGCAGTCAAAAACGTGAAAAATGAATCAAAAAAGAAATTCCTAACTTAAACTTCAACGATAAAATAACCAAATGGAAACAGATGTTATGAAATACTGATCTGAACGTGAGATACACGAATATGTTAAATACACCTGAGAGGAGACTAGGACGAATAAGTAGAGTAAAAAAGGGGGATGTACTTGGGTTGGGTTTATGGTGTAAATATATCAGAGTCACTTAAACATGAGAGGAAAATGGGTTGCCAACATAGAAATGTAATTCTTGCCCACGATATAGCCACCAGTTTAATGTGGTCATGAAATACTTAACTCTATGTTTGAACTGCGCGTCATAGTTCTGAACTTTATTATAAAAGTTCAGTTGTGTTCAAAGATAGAATAAAATATGTTCTTTCAGTGACTTTTGGACGAAATAGGTATTTTGTGTAGATAACAAAATATATCGCCTGAGAAGAAACAGTGCTAAAGTAATGGGAATCGTCGTTCACAAGGCTTTTAAAAGAGCTGAAATGACATAATTATTACATATTAAATCCAAAATAGTTTTATTTAAGTTTATAATGAACAATAATACCCGCCAAAGAAACCGATAAGATTTAAAAAATATGAACAGATATGAGTTTAAATAATAGAACTTCTTATACTTTCAGCACTTTTTGTCAGGTTCGTTTCCTTTAACTTTTGCATTTTACAACCATTAAATTTGGTTTAATACAATATTATACCAATTTATATTATGGCCAAATTGAGAGCTATCATTGTCATCAGAGGCGAAGTACAGAAAGCGTAGTAAAAACGATTTTGAACTCCTTCAAGGTGCGATTCAGGGTGTGTCAGGCACTGGATACAGTTGTAACATGAAGTAAAAATGACGAAATTCGTAAAGAAAGGTTTAATTTCGTTTGGATATAGGTAACTGTGACAATTTCTTCAATACTTGTTAATTCTTTCTCCAAGTAACAATCTTTGTCAATTGTGTGTCGTCTCTTTTCCAGAACACTCTTGTCTGATAAAAAACTACTGATAGAAGAGGAGATGTTTAGTTGCAGCTTCAACTAATTGCTCTCCCAACTTCTTCTTCGAGTATTTCGCCGCCTCAACAATAGGTATACTACAGCAGCTGGATCAACTTAAGCAGCAAGGATGATTAACAGTTACTCAGCCAGTTCGTTACATCTAAGCTACTACAAGATTTTCGAGAATTCATGAAACGCCAAACAACTGCCTGTTTTCCAAAACATTTCGGTGGCAACGAGAAGAGCTCTCGCTACAATCTGTTGAGCAGCAGTGCCAGTAGGGAATCACTTTAGCATGCGAGCGAGGAGGAAGTATAAAGAGTAAGTGCAGAAAAGTGAGAAAAAAGAAACTCTTTCTGTTTGAGTTGTCACCACCATGGAGAGTGAATAGATAGTACTCGCTGGTACTTTCATTCATCATTTAACTATTTTTAGTAATCGGGTGGGTAATAGATTCTGGAGCTCAATGAAAGGTGCGAAGATTTATACAGCCAACAAATCAATCCGAATATTTATTTTTGTGTCAAATGTCAGTTTTTCGCAGATGAAAAAAAGTAGACTCGGAAAATGAAATGTGATACAAAGATCAACCTCTTGGAGTTTGTTGTGTTTGGTTTTAAGACGAAAAGATTAAAACACAATGTTCAACTTTAATAGAGCCAATAGAGAGAAGAGAATGAACATTTTAACAAGCAAGGAGGACAAGTACATTATAAAGTAGAATAAAATATTTAAATGTTGTTCGTTTTCTAGAGTGAAAATAAAGTGTTCTCAAGGACAGCCTGTTTTCACATTAATTTTTTTTCGCAACTATACTTCTTCCCTGTATGTCCCAAATGCCTAAAATATCTTATTGTGTTTAAATGAAAGAGTTGCGAAATAAAATTATTGTTTCGCTAAGATTTCTCTTTTAAGAAAACTTAACTCCATTAATATGAAACATTTAATAACCTCACCCGTTCTACTGGTAATTCCCAGTGTGTTTTGATAACCGTTAAAATAACCAGCTCATTAATCAATTGGCACTCGTTAGTCACAGGTCATTCAACTGTTGTACATCCATCGTTGTGTAGGTGTTTGCAATATTGTTAATGGATTCCACATTGTCACAATTAAATACATATCTGCATAATATTACAAGGTATAAATTAAATATATGTCGAAATGGACTATAGGATCAGTGTGTTACCTAATGATTAGATTAAATTTGATAATCTAGACGGCATGGACACGTCGTGTAGGAAAGAAAATGTACCAAGACAAAAACAAGTTTCTAATCTTCAAAATAATTTTAAACATTTTACCACAATCCAAAGAAACGCGAAAGAAGGTTGTCATCTTTGCGCGCTCTCACTTGCGAAGATTCTATTATTTTTTGAGGAAATTTATCTCTCTATTATTCTAAGTGACGCTAACGCTTTTGAAACCTTTGTAATTAATTTCTATCAGTATATTTTGAAGATGTTTCGTATATTGAAAGAGGCAAAGATTGTTGCCCTTTTCCAAGAAAATGTCCAGGAATAGTGTACAGCGCCCCGTGGTGACGGCAATATGTTAAAAATAAGATGAAAAAATGTAATAGATGAGATATAAGAAAAGATACTAAGACGAAGAACAAAAACAAATGATGAAAAAGCAAGCGAAGGAAAAAGAAGAAGAAATTGAAGGGGTCAGGAAAATAAAATAGAGGATAATAATTCTAATAGACCTTGGAGTAGTGACCTTAATACAAACAGATTCTGCCTTTCTCCGACACATAGACTGGCTTAAGTGGCTCAAGGCTTCAATTGATGGGATGGCAGTGCCTCTGGCCGGAAGCTCCTTGGGTTCGAGTCCCGACGGCGACAAGATTTTCGACATAAGCTAGGTGGTGAGTAGATCGAATTGAACTGCTGTCTGGAGAATTATAGCAGATGCTTTGATCGGTAGTTTTCGAGGCGAATGCGAGTAGTACCTTAATAAACGGTTCACGGCCGCACGCGATCTTTCCTTCCCCTTTCTCGTCATATCCCCACCCGTTACTTGTACACACACTTATACGCATGCCGGGAGACCGGTAAGGAGCTTAGAGCTTGTCACGGCTGGGGCGGAGCCCCGCTGGTGGAAGATATCTGGTTGAAGGCACCCCGCTGGTCGTTGGTAGATCGGCACCGGATCTCGTTAATCAGGATGGGGAAGATCATAGCCACCTCTCAAAGAAAAAACACACGCTCTACACTTACGGGACAAATAACCTAACGGTTGACGCTCCCCGAAACATCAATCATTATGTAGCTAATCGAGAATCCTGTCACCGTCGGGACTGGAGCGCTAGGCCCTCCCAGTAAGAAGCACCGCAGTCAAGCCATCAGCAGATGAGCAGCCCTGAGGTCCCTGAGCTCTAGATTCCCCAGCGACGGCCCAGCCTCGCAGTGCCCTGCCCTGTAGCGGCGCGCGGCGGCACCGTGAACGGGGGCGCCGTGCGGTGGCGGAGTTTCCCCTTCCTGCAGGGCTGGCCCGGCCATTGCCGCCGTCCCAGCCCCAACGCGGCCTGGGGCAACTTTATTGAAGTCCATAAATTCCCGTTATAACGTGAAAAGTGCCCGGTGGACGATCTGCTGCCCCAGTGATCCATAAACCTGCTGAAAGGCAGGGGAGCCCCCTCGGAGACATCAAAATGGATTTCAAAATTCTGTTTTACGCAGATTTTTATCTCCAGCCGCGACGGACCGGCCGAGTCCGTTTCCGCGATAGGAAAATCGGCGACTTCCTTACTAAAGGTATCAAGCGACTGACAAAAGAGAATATAGTGTGCAAACAATATAAGGGTACCAATATCTTGAATAAGAGTATTGCAATAGAGACTACATGAACGGCTTTTTTTATTTAGAGGAACATTATTACTTGGTTGGCTGTGACCGGGATTGCGATTTTCATACCCAAGTTTTATGCTTTTTATGTCGCATAAGAAAAGAGTAAAATGTGTGTGACATATGGAGGGAACTGACTATCGAGCAGGAAATCAGTAAACTATCTCAGCATATCACGGATCAAGGGAAATTGGATTAAAATCTGAAGGTAGTCGGCTATTAGAAGGGAAACTCGATTTTAGAGCAGGTGAAAACTAATGTTAAAAACAGTTTCCGTATGTTAAGGCGTTGCTGACTCCTTTGATATATATTGATAGAATTGACACAGTCGTATAAACTTCTCACAAGTTTTCAATCTTGTTCCGCTCGATCGATTAATAGAAAAACGTGCTAGGGCAGAAATTGGAGATAAAGCAATATCTTGAATCCGAGAATGGTTCAATGAAGGAACTCAAAAAGTAAGAGTAAGTGCTTTCGCAACGCATCGGAGATAGGTCACAGTCTCTCAGGAAGATGTTCAGGATCCGTTCCATTTCATTTTGTGGGTAAACGACAACTTTGCAATGGTACTCGGTTGAGTAAAATGGCAAAGTCACAGCGGGATATGTTACCTGCTTAGAATCTGAACGAGTATAAAGAGAAAACCTGTTTTCTCTTTATACTCGTTCTTTGTTAGAAAACGAAGAAAACCAATCCTGGGATTAGCTTATTCCGTAACCAAAGAGTTGATACTATTATACAGTGGCTCTGAAAATTGAATGTACACCTTTACTGTACACCTTAAATGCTTTCATAATTCTTCTCATATGAATATTTTGGTAAATAAAATATGTAGTTTTGATATTTGAAGTTTTCTGGAAGAACTAGTGTAATGTGAAAGCAGAAAGCTGCTTTATTAGATATAAAATTAAATATTTTATATGATGCCAACAAATAGGCGTTGCACAGAAATGAACGTACTCCATTACAAGCGCGCTTTGAAACGTAGCCGTTGAAATGTTTTCTTTGGTACAAAGTTGTGTAAAAAAACAGATTATTTGATGGTCAGATATGCGACGAGTATCATCGAATTGAAAATTCCGCCTAGAAGGGAAATGACGATGGAAAAATTGTGAACGTATTGTGAATTTAGCCATGAGAGGAAGATCACTACGAGGTATTCGATGACAATGGAAAGACCTCATTCAACTACTCAGGGTATGGTATAGCAATTCAAGCATTATTAAGATTAATTATTAAAATAGTCTGAGGCCAAAATCTGATACTTAAAAATATAAAAAGTGATAAAAGAAATATTGTCAATAACATCAGCAAAAATCCTCTCCAAAGTGTCGTTAAAATGACTCATTGGGCGTCTCAACAACAGGGAGAACTGTTTCCTCAGAAACTGTTCGAGAGGCATTACGAGACGCAGGTTACAGCGGGAGGGTAGCGAAGAAGCCTTGGATTAGGAAGGGAAATCTGCACAATATACTGCAATTCGCGAAATATTACCGAAATCGCCCTTCGGAAAGATATTCACTGGCAAATTACGGGAAAATCACTGGCAATTAGTGATTTTTAGCAATGAAAGTAAATTCAAGATATTTAGTTCAGATGGGCAACAGTACGTGTGGAGGAAGGTAAAAGCAGGATTAGAAGACAAAACTTTGCGTGCAACTGTACAGCACGGCAGGGACTCCGTAATGGTATGGGGCTCAATATCTGTGTCAGGTGTCGGAAAACCCCATTTTATTGATTCTTAAGTTGAAAAATTGAATATTTATTAATTTTAGAAAGAAATGTCAAACAAAGTGCAGCTAATCTTGCACTGGAATCGACATATTACTTTCATCAGGACAAAGAGTCCATCCATACAGGCACATTGTGAAGTTATGGTTGTTATATAATGTACCAAAGCGTCTTGAAACGCTGTCACAATCACCCGATGCCAATCCTATTGAGAACTTTTGGTGGGGATAGGAAAAGCATGTGCAGAAGCATAAAGTTTCAAATAAAGAAGAGCTCAAGAAGGCCCTCTCTGAAGAATAGAAGAACATCGCACCTGAATTTATAAGGAAGCTTGTAAGACTAGTTTCTATTTGTGGTAAAGGTAGGTCCACAAAATTTTGACATGTTATGTTTCTTTTGCTCGACGAAATTTTTCCAGTGTACATTCATTTTTGTGGCGAATTGCAAAGGCATTAGGAGAAATTTTATTTTTTAATTTATTATTTATTCAGATGTTTCAAGATACTTTTGTAATGAATAAGTGAAGACGGTTTGCATTAATACTTAAATTTATTTTGTACCTCACAATCCTGCAATAAATATTTTTTCTATGCCTTTTTCTTTCATAGTATGCGGTCAACTTTGAGAGCCACTGTATGTCAGTAGCATTTGTATCATTTATTTCTCCCTCGCATGCCATTATACAGAATTTGTGGCTTTTAGCTATAAATGCCATTCTATTCTCTCACTAAACAAACCCTTGAATTCATAAAAATAAAATAATATACACACGTTATCATTTTCAGAAATTAATATTTTACTCAATCCACAAGAGAGAACTTGGGTCTGGGAGAAGGGAAGTCTGAGAGTTTGGGCTCTGCAGTTGCTTTCGGTAATAAACACCCGCAGTTCCTGTAATTAAGATTCCAAATAATCAGAGCAGTTCATTTTCGACGTCTTTTTAATTAGAGAACAGGTATCAGTCTCACGCAGCGGAAGGAACGCCTTCCAATTACTGCTCCTCCTCTTTGCGAAAGGGAAACGACCTGTTTGGTCAAACGCTGCTCAGGCCTGTGCGACGGCGCCTGGCTGAGCAGGAAGTCTCCGCCGCCGACGCTGCCTCTGAGTCGGTGAGTTGCTCGCTGATGTTCCAGGAAATCGGAATCAGTGGAATAGAATTGAAATGCGAAAACCTTCACGCCGCAATACGAGTTTTTCAATAGGTTTTCATCACTTTTTCGTTCTTCCGGAGATGACAATAAATGACGCAATCGCAATTAAACAAATCCCGAAATGTTGCCGTTGCACACAACAGTGACAGTTTGAAATATGCCTCCGCCATTGAATGCCAGGTTACCTGTCAAAGTTGCGAGATTTGTTTTATTTCGGATGTTGTCGTCGGATCAGTTAATTAAATCATGATATTGGAACTTATAACGCCTAAATTTCTAGATTTGTAATATATGATAGTAAATTAGTTACTACTTAGACTTTTATAAAATTACCTAAAAATTGGAAATTGCCGATAAATGCCCGCGTTGCTTCTTCAATTGATAGCATTAAGTATCTGTTTCATTTAATTTAAAGTAATAAACATTTAATTATTTGATATTGTTATTTCATTTGGGAATAGTATTTTTGAAGACATAGTTATTATACTTAAATATTGAAGAAACTTGTTTGTTTTATTTACAATATTGTTGGATTCCAATGCAATGTACTTGATTCTGAACCTGTAAGACGTAATTTATTTACTGAATAATGTTTATTGATGTGAATTTAGAGCTTTAGTTTAGTTGTATTGGTGTGACTCGTTAATTTAAATACTTCATGCTCTTATAATCTTGGCTATAAGGGAAATGCCGTCCTAAGCAATTTTTGCTAACATACAATTGGTATTCCTGAAAGTTTAAATCCAACACATTGCTGGGCACATTGGCATGCACACATGCATGGGCACATTGGTGAAATAGTATATTTACAAATTATTCTATTCATATGCTAGTCTGATGCCCAAAAATTATTTCAGATATTGGATATAATTGAAATTCGAGCTCTACGTGTACGTCAATACTTCCTTGTCTGATGTATCTCACCCTACGCTTTGCCAGTAGAAGGAAGTGTTAAAAAAAGACGCATGGAATTGGCGATTGAAATACATCGCGAAATACAGCTGGAGCGTAACAGATTTATCGTTAAACGCCGCTAGTGTTAGTTGCATGAGCGGAATATTCTTCAATCAGACGAGACTCTCATTCTTATTTTCAATGGTGATGCGACCTTAGATAGGTTCTTTTGTTGACTGACATTATTTGCAGTAATATCAGTTTCTTCCCTCTCGAGGTCGATTTCAAAGAAGTCGGGGAGCGCAGAAGGCGTTGCTGGGCGGCGGCGGTTTGGCGGGGGAGGGGGTCCCTTGAAAGGCGGCCGTACACGTGCGGAGCTGCAGGGGCGAGGGAGCAGGGGCGGGAGGAGAGGAGTCGGGTGGAGAGAAAAGGGGTGGAGAGGAGAGGTGGGAGCCATGGGGCCGCAGGCACTAAATATCCGCCAGCTATTAAGCTGCCAAGCGCGGCGAGTGGCCGCCAGCCCCAGCGCCATAGCACGCACGCACGCTCGCACGCTCGCACGCACAACGCGGGGTCACTAGGCACGGCTGCCTTCACCCGCACTCCACGCGCCTCCTGCGGCCTCATTGAGAACGTGTTCGGCACCCGCCGCGCACACGCCCGCCATGCTCGACTCTCGCCATGCTGGACACCCGCCGCGCACACACTTGCCATGCTCAACTCCATGTACGCTCGACACCCGGCACGCTCGACACCCGGCACGGTCGACACCTGGCACGCTCGACACCCGGCACGTTGGTCAGACACAGACCCGCCGCGCACCCATCCACCACGCTCGTCACCCGCCGCGCACGCACGACACGCTTGACAGCCGCCGCTCACGCACACAACAGGCTCGACACCCCCCAAACACACCACACTCCACAACCGCCGCACCGCCGTGCACATACCCAGCTCGCTCATTGCCTGCCGCGCACATACATTCCACGCTTGACACCCGAGACGCTCGCCACGCACACACCATGCTCAACACCCGTCGCGCACAGACCCGCCATGCTCGACACCCGATACGCGTGATACCGGGCACGCTCGAGACCAAGCATGCTCTACACATGGCACGCGCGCACTCCTCGCTCTACAACCGCCGTACTCTGCACGCTCTACAATCGCACGACATTCCACACTCGATACACGAGACGCTCGACATCCACCACACACGCACACGCCACGCTCTTCACCTGCCGGACGAACTCACAGGACGCTCGACACCCGGCATGCGCTTCACCCGCCACGCACTCACACCAGCCGCGATCACTCTCCACGCTGGACAAGCAGCATGCTCAACACCCGCCACGCTCACACCCGTAGTGCACATCCTTGCCACGCTCGACATCCACCAGCTTCGCGCAGATATTGCCCGATTACCTTACGGTCAAATCGTCATTTATTTTCAATTACTTTTTCTGCTACGTAATAATTATAACATACATACATACATACATACATACATCACTTTTCGACAAACACTGACGTCCGGGTCTCTCTCCTTCTATCTTCTGCACTGAATTATTTTTAGCACTTTTCCCTCATTCATCCTCCTTCATGAATCACATTTCATTCTGTTGTTGCCTGAATAAAGGCTATAAATGCCGCTGTGCCTAACTTATTTTGTTTCTGTGTTTCTTGTTTTCTAGAACTTTTCTCAAAATGCATATTTCCACCTTTAATATTCTAAACAATCCGCTTCGAATCTTTCAACAATTTTAACGTTTTATTTTTCCTCATTTTTTATGTTAAACTTCTCTCCATTCTCCTCCCTTCTTTAATCTTGAATTTTCTTTCAAATCCTTTCAAATGCTATGATTTTTTCTTCTTTCTTCCACACCATTAGGTCTTTATCGATGCTATTTCACATTTCGTTCACTTCATTTGATCTTCTCCTCGTTCTGCTTCCCTCCTTTCTCTTATCACCCCCAAGTTTTGAGCGCACATTTACTAACTGCCTTCCTCCGTTCATTTTCAGTCTCCTTTAATGTTGTACTCCCCTAGTACTGCGATCCAGGGTTTCCTGTCTTGGCGACGAAAATTACCTTATTTCATACGATGGTGGACAAAAGCAACACAATGCACCATAGTATAGCAAAAACGCAAAAGTTAATTTTGGTAATTGTATAACTTCACAATGTGAGAACTGTGCGGATATGTTTATCTGTATATGTGTATCTGCAGGTGAATGTTTCTATAGGTTAGTATAAATTTGTTGTTTTTTCAAATAGCAATTATCCTTGTTCATTAAATATTCATTAAGATTGTAAATTGCTGAGCTAATGGTTATCACCTGGAAATTAGATGACAAATACAATATACTACTACCATCATAAAAATGAATACTAGGGTTAGACGCAGTTGCCGACCTGGTCGGTGGCTCGGGCGTGTGCCAAATCAGCGCCTCCCTCTGAAGGGTGCGAGTCCCGCCGCGGACAAGGCTGTTTGTCACTTGTCTTTCATGTCTGTGTGTTGTCGCGAAAGCCCTTGTGAGTCTGCTGGCCACAGACTGAGAAGCCCGCAAGTGTGTCTAGTGAAAAGGTTAAAAAGAGCCGCCATGAGGGACATAGTGAGTAGCCAGCACTGACAGCCGACATTGATATCCCCTGAACATGGAAAAGCTTAACGAAGAAAATACAACCTAGTGTTTGATACAGTTCAAAAAATCTGCTTGTTCCTGATAAAATGTTGCAAGTTCATATCAGGGTATATGTAAATTCTAGCCTTTTCTTTCTCCTGTAAAATTTCCGCTGATAGAATGAACTGGTTTTGGAAGCAATAGCTTCCATAACGGTGTTTTAAATGCCAAAACATTATGGAGTGACGATAGAGTAACGGTTAGCTTATCGGACTGTTATACCCATGTTCACGGCTTAAAAATCTGATCAAAGCCGTGGATTTTTGGAGGAAAAGTAAAGGCGGCTCTCCCATGTGAGTACAATTACTGCTTGTAAAAGATCCTCGTGCCTAAATGAAGCCTCTGAGCTAAATTCAAACCGCCTGTTTCGTCGCCCAAGAAATACCTCCTTTCTCTGCTAGGGTGTAAAAAGAGCATAGCGAAATTTACATCGTCACATGGAAGAGCAGGCCTCGTGACCTTTCGCCACGCAAAATAAGGCACCAATTCAATTCACTTCATTCAATTCGACCATCTTGGAAATCCTTCTCTCGCTTTTAGCTCTTCACCTTCAACCCTCACGTACCGCCCACGCATCTCTGGACACCCCTCCCCTCGCAGAGCGTCCCTTCAGCGCGAGGCAGTCCCGGCCCTTCGTCCCTCGCGCAGTTGCCCCACTGCCCCGCTGACCCCTCACCCGATTCTGCCACCCTTCTCCGGACGCAGTGCGGCCCCGATACACCGAACCAAACAGGGCAACAACAAGCTATGAAATGTTCCTGGTGTTTTAACAAAATAAGTCTTGACATGCTGAATTCAATGGGTCAACATTTTTCACAATTAGGTTTTTTGTCAAAAATCTCGAGAAAATTTATTCGTTCGTATATTGGCAACCATTTTATGTTTTTCTTTACCGTTCATCTTTTTATTACTTACACGTTTCCTACCTAATGCTCTAACATGCCTGATAGCAGAGGAAAGGCAGGAGAAGTTGGAATGGGTAACCAGAGATATAGTTTTGAATAGGTGGCGCGAACTGTACCCCAAACAGCAGGCATATTAAGGTTATTGGCAAGGCAACTAACTTACTGGAGTTTGTTGCACTGTGCCTGATGCACTGTGTCCAGAGCATCAGGAGCGACATTTGAAGGTAAGAATGGCACAAATTGCTCCAGAGTGACGGTACACCATTAGTTACCTGGTCCATAACAGTGATGAAGTCAGTCGACAATTACCCAAATACAGCTCTGTTAATTACCGTTTCTTCTACAAAAGCAAAGCATGATACATTTAAATGAAATAACACAGCAGTCGAATTTTGTCAAATGAGAGTAAAACTAAACATTTTGAATCGAAAGTATCTTCATAATATGTTTACTTAAGAGTGTAATAATTGAATTAAATTCCAATGTTAAAATTAGGAGTTACTAAAACTTACGAGATAATGATTGTAAAATGAGCCTGCGAGAATTGTTAATTATTAGTAACTTGTTAATTTATTCCAAAGTGGTGGGCCCGACAACTCGCCTATTGTAAAGTATTACACTTCACAAGCTTCTGGTCGCGCAATTATCACTCACGTTTTACGATAGGCTCTGCAATCATTTTCATAGATGAAATACTTTCTCGTGAGTTTGGGTTTGTTCTATAACCAGACTTGCACTTGTATTGTTAAAACTTTTTTTAAAATTTGTTGCGTCTAAATAGGCACAACGCTTCTCGTAACTCGTTAAGAACCGTTGAGCGCACCGTGGAGTAATCTTCCGTTAATTTTTTAATTGGATTTATTAATCACCCAGCACACACTCTAGGAGCCGCTGGGTAGTCAAGTCATGTCAGTCGCAGTCAAGTCAAGGAATAGCCGATAAGTAGTGTCTTCGCGCTCGCGTCTCACACGCGTCCTACGTCATATACACACCGGCTCATCAGCCATAATTGGTGAGGAATAAGGATAGAGGTAAGGTTTAGGACGCTTCACAGGGGTTGGACTAGCCCCTGTGAAGCATGCAACTGTCTGTGAGTGATTTGATTTGCTTGCCCGAGATAAGGTTCAAGTAAAAATCCCGGCTGATATTTCACAATCGCAGGGGATGAATTTGCAGCAAACACGCGCTTAATACTTGAGTGTTCGACGGATTGCATAGAGCATCTGTTGACGGGCCGCTTGAGTCAGTAGAAACACATAAAAACATCAACGCGCGTCTACGTGCATTAGACAGGCGTACATCCCCGTTGTAATATGCCGATATTCTTTACGCAAATGCAAGCAAAACGTTGAAAACGTTTTATTGCCATTGGATAAAGGGTTGGCAAGCGCATAAATTACAAACGAACAAACAAACATTGATTTTCATATATTAGAAAAAAGTTATATGCCTCTTCATGTGAGAAATATGAAGAAAGAGAAACAAAAATACTAGAACATCAGGATCATCTCGGGCGAGAGATAGTCTGCGTGATGATGGCAGTACAATTCGCGTTCGTTCTGTTCGAATACATAACGAGACAGTGGAATCATTAGTTACAATTCCACATTTTAACTTTTACAATACTATGAGTATGGGAACTTTCCATCCATGAACAAAACATCGAAAAATTACAAACATTGAGGACAAAACATCAATGTTCAAAAATCTTCGCTTTCAATACAATGATGCTTTGAAAAATTGACATCGGTGTCGCATCCCTAGTGTGTAAGCAAAATGGGGCATTGTTGGATTCGTAAAGCCTAAGGATACAATTTTCAAATCATCGCTGATCTTCACTTTCAAGTGCACCCATGGTACCGAGACACCCGAACGGCTATTTCCCGTCCATTCCAGGATACACCCTGCCCTAAATGCCACACACGAGTGCTCCGGCCTGGCGGCGGGCGGTCAGTTCGAGGGAAGGCCGGGACGGTCATCAGTGAGGGCGAAATGGAGCGGGGGAGGGGGGGACACGGGCGCGACAGCAAAGCCAGAAGCGAGGCCACGTCGGCACCGGATGGCAGACAGAGGCAGCGCGAAATGGGGGATTGTGAGGGCAATGATAGCAGTCGGAAAGAGTCATGCCAGTGGGGGTGAAAGGAGTTGTGGAGGGAGAGGGACATAGAGACAGATATAGAGAAAGGGAGGGAGAAAGAGGGGGGAAAGGCAGTCAATCAGGGACACAGAAAACGAATTTTTCTGTCGAAAAACGCCATTTTCCCCCTCAGACTGCAATACTTTCTCTGTATCTAGCAGACCAAGAAGTATACCAAAAGGTAAAAATTGATTTTCCTTCTGAGCTTAAGTAAAGGCAAGCTCAGCAGGTATAAACCACACTAGATCGATTTGTGGGTTCAACCGGGGCTACTCAATGCTCAAGGAATTGGGGCGAGAGTGCCCGCGAAGGGCCGCTCCAGTTGCCCGCGTTCCGCTGGTATTTCACTGGACTGGAACCGATCGCGCCCGAACGCCTCGTGTCCTCCCCCCCCCGCGTTAGCTCGTCCTTGTACCTGACTTAACAGCCACACCGATTTGTGGAGACGCGATGAACTAGAGCATGTTGAGAGGGACTCACAATTCCGCATCCCTGGTTTATAGCACACACTTTTCTGACGGTGAAAAAAGTTAATTATTCTTTAAAATTAATATATTCTCCTTTAATTCGAAAGCTCATTAATTATTTTTTTGTTGTGTACTGTTTCAGGAAATTCCTTTTCTGTAAACAGGATAACAATAAATTCAACACTTTTGGCGACAGTCGCCAATTCGCACTACGCAAAATACTATGAGTAGCAAACAAAATCCTGTATGCCGCATACAGTCAGTTAGTGAACTGCAGACCAAACAGATATTAAGTTTGCTGTGGCTTTGTGGACATGTATTACACACCTGGACACTCGATTCACTTAATCATGAAACATATCAATCAAATATTAATCTGTTTCACGTTCATTCCGACTATGCTAACGTTGTTGGGAGTTTAGATTTTCTCACAGGGCATAAATACGACGGGACTGAGTTATGTCACTGCATAGTGGAAGAGGCGAGGTGAATGACTGAAGATAACACGTGAGCGAAAAACATGGGAAGGGCGCTGGGCAGTTTTGCAGAGCGAAGAGAGCATTATGCAACGGCAGCACGAAAACTGGTCTCGAGAACACCCGCCAAACCCAATCAATTCTTTGTACTTCAGAATTTCTTATTGGAGGCGTAAAAGCATGTGAATCTGCATCATTTGTGTTGGAGTACGCAAAATTCACAAAGTGTAGTGAGTTCCAAGGTTCGGTAGGGCATTACATGGTGGGGGAAGCGATTTCAAAGAGGAAATTAGTAGCATTCCATCATTCTATGAAAGAGTGAGCACGACTTTGTCACGCGAGCGAACGGTAATACCGCTCGCCCTCACTCCCAGTTGTCAGGTAGCAAAAACCTTCAATCGAGCAATCGTGCATACAGGCTTACCCGATTAGTGTCGTTTTATGCTGTACAGTGAAAAAAACAGAAACCTTGAATAGAACAAAGCATTTTTCACGTTCAAAAACATATTCGCGAGCTTTTTACAAAAAGTCCTGGTCCGCATACCAGTCTATTTACAGGTCTTACGCATGATTAGACCAATGTTATATAATAACAGAATTTTTACACTAATTGACAAGGCCTTTCTAGCCAAAACTGTAAAAAACATTTTATCTGATTGAGCAGAACACACGGATGTATTTACTTTACAACTGAAAAACTCATTCTAAATATCTAAAGTTAGGTGTTTTATCAAATCCTTACTACAAAAACTTTCGTTCTATTTTGTCTCGCTCAATTCTCGATTCCAAGATGCCCAAATCTAAAGTTCGGCCTAACAACCAGTTTCGAGATATGCCCTAAGAGACGTTTTCTGATAGGTTTATGAGAACGTAGTAGTTTTGTAACTTATTTTGTCTTGCATGCATTTGGAAATGCAGACCTTCTTCACTCTTGTAGCTTCAGCGCAATCTTATCTTGAAACCTTACTTCGTACGTAGCAATGTCTTTTTGCTTCGTTCGAACTTCTTTCTTTCCACGAGATATTGCACAAGCTCTGGCACGTACGCCGAGACCTCTGTCTCTCTACACAATAAATCTTAAGTCTTGAATATCTATGAATTTATAATATAGGTCTTGGTATATGAAAATCACCCCTGTCAATTTTTCTGTATTCTCTATTAGTTATCGCCGTCCCAGATTATTTGAAGAGAGTTCGAGGTCAGCATACAGGTTATAAGAAATTACATGTTCACAAACAACATGGATAATTTCAAACACTAAGAGATATGTGTATCATACTCCCACCCGTTATCGTGCATTTTCGAAATAAATCACTTAAAATTATTTTTTCTTCTTAATTGTAGTTCAGATCACAATGTAGGGCAAACATAAAGTTGCAGAAAATAAATTGTTCCTTTTTCTCGAAATACCCTCGTCTGTAAACAGATCGTAAAGCCTACGGAGCTCTACACTGGGGATGCCGCGAAACCAACAAATGCAAATATTTTAGGGACTTTCCAAAATAAAGGAATAGTAGGCAGTTTAGTACATGCGCCTTGGTATATAAGAAATAATGATATGCATACAGATATTCTCAAACTTTAGTCAGTATCCAATGAGATCAAGGTTTGCTAGAGTCAATGAAGATAGATTGATTGATTGTTGTTTCCGAATGGGTCAACCGGCAAGGTCATAAGTTCCGTAAGTGTAGTACATGTATTTATTGCTGGATGGGGCGGTATTCTTCTTCTGCTGGATGGCAAGGTTCGGTGCCGACCTAGCGAGGTTTTCCTTCACAATTGTGGCACCGCCCCAGCCGGGACAAACTCTAAGCTCCCGACAAGTGTGGTAGTGTAGTGCTAGCAAGTGTAAGCGTGCGTAAGAAAGGGGTGAGGATAGGACAAAGAAGGTGAAGGAAAGATCGCATAGTCTTTGGCTCATTTTTTAAGGTACTGGTCCGGCATTCACCTGGCGCTCATCGGAGAAACTAGGAAAACTACCGATCAGAGCAGCCGGCCGCTGGGATTCTCTTCCACGCAGCGACTGAATTCGACCAGCTGACAAGCTCGTGTCGAAATTCTTTCCATCGCCGGAAGTCGAATCTAGTCAGAGGCATTGCAGTGCCATCAGTTGATGTACTGAGACACGTAAGTCGATCTGAACACGTCTGAGTTCGATTTCTTTATTACTGCGAAGAACAATATCATACATCATGTCACCATTCATGAACACATTTGAGGCATCTTCTGACACACACGACCACATTTTTGGCGGCGCTGTTTGGACCAGGAATTCGGAAGAACAATTTCTTAGTGAAGTTTGTTTTAGGTGGTAATATCTCAGATCTCACATTTCCAACTTTTTCGCGCATAACAGATCTTTCCGCTAAATACATCTTATTATCGACATCAAAGAAAGAAATGTAATCTTCAAATCGCACTTTTTTGGTAATTTTCCTCTCTAATCCGGAATTACCATTGTTATAATTATAATCTTCTCCTTCTACCAGACAATTCTGCATTAATTGTGCAATACTAGGATTGGTAACATAATCCCTGAAACTTTTCTTAAGTGTGGAACTGTCACCGCCAGATACGGTCTTCGAAAAATAGAGGAATTCTGGATAAATTTTATGCGAAAACGTATTAATGATAAGTTTAACTCGGGGATACACACTAGCCAAAAGCGACGCTAACTGTGAAAAACGCAAAAAATCTTCACAAAACATTAGCAATTACTTCTAAATGGTCAAGCAAACTAAAGCCGAAACCTAGCAGAACTCGAGTATGGAGCACCACTGATACTCCATACTCTTGTACATGAAGTAGAAGTAGTACAAACATTAAAACACTTTAATTAGAACATGTAAACTTTATTGTGTTTCTGGTAACCCTTGTTACGGTTGATAGGAGGATTTTCTTCTACAGTTCACAACACATACAGATCGTGGAAAATATCAAATCTGTAGTTTGACGAAAAAAGGGTCAATGTCAATATTCAAAGTGTTACAAAATGGGTGGTTTTCTTACACCATCAAAACGACAAAACAATCCTAGACCAATGTAAATGTCGATAGTCAAATGAGGAGATAGGATCGACTTTTGAATTGGGCCTTTCTTGCACTGAAGGGGTTATAAAGCACATATTGGCCACACATACCGAAAATCGCTGAAATCTGACATTGGCCCTTCTTGCACCAAGCTAATTACATTTTCAAAAAAGATGTACCTCTGTGTTCACAGTGAATAGTGATTACATTGTTATACTCTACTTCGATTACATTCTAATACTTTTCTGCAAGTATTCTTTGTGTGCGAATAATCGGAAGAATTCAGCTAGTGAAGTACGCCAATTTTGTATTATTGACACCGTATGTTGTAGTGGTTACATTCGTGCAAACTTTGTGTAATTACGTAAACCTCTTAATGTTGTCCTACCGAGAAGAGGCTGGGTACAATGAGCAGCACATTCCTTTGTACCTCGGATTCCATTTGATATTTACGTTATTGACAGGAAAGGTCTAACTGTATGGTATTGTGAGCATTAGAAATGACATGAAATAAAAGGTAAGGTATTCAATTGTACAATATTTTCCACAAACTGTTTATGCTCTTGATTTGGATCGTCAGATTGAATACAGATAGAGAATGAGACCATCAGATCCACAGAACTCGTTAGCAAAGAATTGAATATCGACGTCCTGGCGGATAATGAGAACCGCGACCCTCGACACTGTTCTCGAATGGATGCTGATTTAATTGCATATTTAATTCTTTTGTAATTGGCAATACATGCAGCGTGATAGATGTCGCTTTTGCAAATCAACAGGCTGCGAAGCATTTGCACCGTCGTGGGCATGCATGTTTTTGTGAGCTTCTATAAGGATGATCTATTTTTTAGCGAGATACTATTTTTTTGAATTCAGTAGCATAGATGTCATCTAACATCAGTAACTAATATACTAACTTATTATTTAAGAGAGTGTTACATTCTTACCTTCATTTATCGAGTACATTATTTAAAATTAATAATACAAACTTATAAAATTTATCAAACACTTGTCAACGCAATAATTATTTTTCTTTCATGAAATTCAAAAGAAGTTCATATACAAGGTAAATGTTACTTTGAGAATGGATTTTTAACGAAATTTTTGCAATCCATTAAAGTAATTTGCATACTACGGTTTCATGCACTTTTCACATTAAAGAGATATTTTATGGTTCATATTTATTGAACAAATTCTCATTCATTATTAGTTTTCTTTCTTGCAACTTCTGTTTTTTTGTTTTAGTTTTAAATGCAAATATTGATTTAGCTTTAAATGCAAATATTGTTTTGTTTTATGCCGTGACAATCCTGTTAGAATTAATCCCAGAGTGGGCCAAGGACAAATACAATGCAAACTCTCATCTGCAATTCCCGTTTCTGACGACTGCTGCAAGTGCCAGTAAAGTTTCATCCTGCTGAAAGTGGATCGCGCCAACTTGGAGTGTGAAAAGGGAAAAATACACTCCGAGAGGGACACGCCGGTGGGCCCTGATTGTCCACCCCCGAAGGAGGTGCAATGCGGAGACACGCGCTTGCAGAGCGTTGCGGTCCCGCAGATACACGTGAGATATAGTAGAATCTTGCTAATACGAACCCCGCAAATTTCGGGTAATCTGAACAAAATTCAGGATGAAGGAAAAATAAACAAAATAAATAAAATGCTTATTTGTAGTGTAAAGAATGAATTTTATAATTAATGTAGAAGTGAACAACTAATTGTTTAAACATAAGTTGTCGAAATGAAACTTTTATTGCACTCGTAACTGCGGTGTACATCACATGTTTATGAACATTGGTAATCAGTAATCGAAACGGTAATCTGTTTTTGCCGTAAGGAACTAATTCTGCTTGATAATTAGGCGTGTTGGTGTGATATCTCTACGCCACGTTGTCAATTTCTCACATCGCACGGTATGTTTTATTGTCTGCTAATCCTATGTATTTGCAAATGTACAGTACATTTTTTCGGATAATCCGAACATTTTCAAATCCGAGAAGACCACGCCCCCAATTACTTAGGATTACAGGGGTTCTACTGTAAAATTAATTTCTGGGAATTGACAGACCGCCTGATACTCATGATAATAGTAAAGAATTTTGCAGATAAAACATTAGAGGAAAGGTACCGAAAATTGTAACTGTACACAACATTCTCAAACAAAACTTTACCTGAAATAATTAAATCTGTGGTCCAAATTCACATTACTTTTTTGTTTCCTTTAATTTTATGATCAGCACATATGCATGAATATGATGTATAGAGTTTAAAGTTACCGGAAAAAAGAAGATACAAAAATTGAGAAATGATATTTTTTATATAAATATCTCTATATCCTAGGTTAATAGTGCTTTCCCTCAGTAAAAAATGTGTATTCCATTCTAAAATCTACATAATGAATGTGGATATCAAACAAATTTTCCCTTGGGTAAAAGCACGATCAATTGATTCCCTCTTGAAATAAACAAACCCCATTTACATTTCATTAAAAAAAACTGTCATATTTTCTTTATTTCTATAAATCCAAAGAAACCTTTTTAAAGCTGAAATTTGTAACATTTGAAAACTGTTTAAAATTATATGTTTTATTCGATTCGTAAAAGCTTTCTTCTTAAGTTTCATATATCTTCATAACAAAACCTTGAAGATTTGTAATGCACTCATTAATTGAAGGGCTCTGGAAAACGGAGCCAACACACAAGTTACTTTTTGAAAAAGCTATTTTAAATTTTAAAGAAGGTACAAACACGATTAATTCAGGAATGTAGTCAGAACTCTGTAGAAATATGCATTCAAGTGTTAAGATTTCTGTACATAGATATTAACATTCGTTATTGTATTTATGCAAGGAAATTTATATTCTAAGGGCAGAGAAGAGGGAAAAATGGGTTAGCCCTTTCTTTTCCCAAACTTAATTACCTAATGAAGTGCCCAAAGAATAGTATAATAATGAATGTCGCCTACAATTTTACACAATTTTGAAAATTATGTGTCGTACATTACTTTCCTTATGTTATCAGGAATAGCTTTCTCTAACGACACAAGTGGTTCATAGAATGCATGATATTCTGTCGCCAAAGTGATAATAAATTAACATCGTTTCTACAACATCGCCAACGAGCGGCTGTAAGTATCTTTGAGAAAAATTGAAAAGTAAGTAACGTTTTCTAGCACGTCTTTCTTTCTTATAGTATATAATTTCCAAAACGGTAGGTTTATTTGAAGAACACAAGATCATCCGAAATTCGGAAGAGTTCCTTTTGTTGGACATTGTCTTCTTGCACGCTTAAAAATTGAGAACTTCAAAATTGTTGAAATATGGCTGCTTTATTCGAGTTATATTTATTATAAAAAATATTGAAAAGTAGTTATGACAAATTTCTAAACAATTTACACACATGGCTAAGTAAATTGTTAATGAAACAACGTTAGGTTACTGAAAACAGAATCGAAAGATAGTAGGATATTAGTGATGTAAGAAGGTAGTAAACCACAGAAGTCATTTAATTAAAATGATTGTACTGCACGAACCTCAATTGAATCCTCACCACTGTCAGGTAAATTCTTAACAAAATCTGGATACTTTATGCTATCATCAAAGCATAAGTCACATTTGCTATTACTCAAAGAACATTTTCATCTCTGTTATATTCCACCTCGGTGTGAGTTATCACCTTCGTTAAAGATTTAACTTCAGAAGAAACAACAATTTATGAATTTTCAACATTAATTTAAATGGTGAACCTACCGTTTTTTTGAGAAATCTATCAATAGTTATTGGAAATTGTCAATTTTTGTATTTTCGTTAACAGAGAGATAGTGCATTTTTTCTGGAGTCCTTCAATTGTAAGGTAATGTAGGTAATGAATTGTAAGGCAATGAATTGTAAGGTAAGGGTTATATATGCAATATGGCATGTTATAGGGTTATGTATGTAAAGTAATGTGATGTGATGTTATAGTTACATGTTAAAAAAATAATAATCTCGCTTTTCCGCAATTCCCTCACATGTAAACCACAATAAAGTACCTTCATTTGCAAGGACCTTAAAAACTTAATATCTTTCCATAAAAAATAATAATCTTTACGCTCTTTAGCGAACAGAAACCAGAGGGAAATAATGACAACTCCACCAAATGCAGTTTCATTTTCAGTTCACCCCTCCAGTCGACAATATTAATATACGACAACTTACTTTTAGTGGGCATAAATGAAAATCATGCTCTGCGAAAATGTAAAAAAAATATTATATTTTTTATATCGAGATAGCAGAAATTGAACACTACCGAATATTAAATTATCGATTTT
Organism: Gryllus longicercus; assembly: GCA_038098605.1. NCBI lineage: Eukaryota > Metazoa > Arthropoda > Insecta > Orthoptera > Gryllidae > Gryllus > Gryllus longicercus. Next base: position 523,012 of record JAZDUA010000701.1, read on the forward strand.
TGAAGAAGGAGAGAGAAACTAGATCAAGAATTACAATACCTCTCCCTTAGTGAAACCAGTGCGTAGCCATTATCCGGGATCGTCTATCGATATATCTGTGGTACTTTCCCGCTGCTGTGGAATATATTCATTTATAGCGAATTTTATTGAGAGTCTGAGCGAAGAGCGGGGGGAGGGGGGAAGGATGATCGTAAAGGAAAAGGAATGAAGTCGACGCGAGGGACCTGGTCCATCGGTGGAGGCGGGGAGCTTGCATAGGCCGCAAAGCTGATCAAGTGAGATCGTAGGCAGAGGGAGGCCACGACCATGAAAGTATTTTATTCACGTCATTTATTTATAATATTAATCGAATATAATTTATCTGTATTTATAATTTAGTATTAGCGGAGATGTTGAGAAAAAACTATGCAGCCTATGGCCATGTGAAAGACGTCACTGGTTTGGTTATGTTATCAGGAACTTAGATAAAACATTCGATTTCCATTAAACAATGCAAATATTTGACGATGTTCTTCCGCCTGTTCTCATACTGCACGTACCGTCTGGATTCTTTTAGCTAGTCCATCACTTCTCACGTCACAGCTGACGTCATCTAACAGCAAGGCTCCGAAGAAGAGCTTTTTTTGCATCATATTAAGTATTTGCTGTTCACATGATGCGTTATGGAATGGCAACTTTATTGATATTCTTGGTTCGCAAAGAACTCTGTTCTGCATATATACGAGTACTGTATTATTTCTATGGTAGTGAAGACTTTTTTGTAAAAATATGTATTTTTATTGCAATGTCCCACGAGAGCATTTTATTGGTTCCTTTTGCGAAGAGTGCTTGCTACTTTTTGGAAAACCATTTATTCAACAGCATTTCTACTGCTACAGGGCACAAGTTTATTGCTCATTAGGTAGTGAGTGATATCTTCCTCTTAATAATTATGTGAAGATGTTCTATGTTTTTGAGACTGTAAAATGAGAATCACGAAAATAAGAATAGAACCGATATTATCGATATAACGATAAACAATATAATTATATAAACGAACGTAATTACGATAACAGACTTTTCAATGTCTATTTTTCGTTTCGTCAACTGCATTCATAGATTTGTTAGGTACTCGTATCGTACAGAGCCACGCATACTTCTTGAAGGATAATGATAATATCCACTAGTATTTGAAAGCAAAATCGCAAATACACACCCAGCGTTTAAAAGAAAGTAAGCATACAGACCCCAATATGTGGCGTGTGCAATAGAAGGAAAAGGAGTAAGAAGGAAACATAAACAAAAGAAAAATAATGGACAGAAGAGAATGAACGAGAAAAGAGAAAGAAGAAAAGAGCTAGAATAATAAATACAAGAAAAGGCTAACGTAAATATTGAAGGGCTTGAGAGTGTCTCGAAAAATGTAGTGCAGTGCCGTGAGAAGGGGAAGAAAAATAGAAAAAAGAATAAAATGAATGAGGAACAAAAGTGATAGGAGAAAGAGGAGACGAGGATATTTTTAAAAAATCAAGAGGAAAGTTTAGAAGAGACGAAGAAATGTTAGAAGGAGTTGAAGAAATTTTTTTTTAATTGAATGATGAATCCGGGTGCGTTAACGGCTAAGGTCAATAGTTCCGTAAGTGTAATGCATGTTTTATGGCGAGTTGTGGCGGTGTGGCATCGGCTTGTCCAACCAGGTATCTCTCACCAGCGGCGAACCGCCCCAGACAGAACAAGCTCTAAGCCCTTGTCAAGTGTGTTAGTGCAGTGCATGCGAGTGTATGTGTGTATAAGTGAGGGGAGAGGATACGTCAAAAAAGAGAAAGGAGCGATCACGCCACATCAGTGGCCCGTTTGTTAGAGTACTGCTCCGAAAATCGCCCTGTGGTGATCTGAGTAACGAAGAACTACCGATCAGAACACCCGGGTGCCACAATCTATTTCAGACAGCGACTGAATTCCAACGAGCTAAAAAGCTAGTGTCGAAAACTCTGCCACTGCCGTCGGTACTGGAACCTAGGACCTCTCGGTCAGAGGCACTGCAGTGATATCCGATGATTCCTTGAGCCACCCACTTGAAAACTAAAAACATTTCAAAGAGTATGTATACGGCATTTATTTCCCCCTTGATTTCCCCCATGATTCCACATGGTTGAGCGAAAACTGCACTTCGATATAGTGAACCGTTTAGACTGTGGGTGGCCTATAGTTTGTAGGACATCTGTATAAGAAGAGACATATCCACTTTTTCGTGCCCGACAATAAGAGCTATTCAGTAAAAAATTGCCATTTTTCTGCGCTTACACCTTTTTTTCTTACATTCGTAAGGGCGAGAAAGTAAAAGAATACGCAATAGAACAGCGAAAAATGTCGATTTTTTGTCAGAAAAGTTCAAATTGAAGGTCCCTAATACCGAAAAGTAGGTGATGTTAGTTTCTACATATTGAAAATAATATTTCCTAACATGTTGTTTCGACAGAGACCATGTTTAGTGGTTGTTTGATACCAACATGTCTGATCGTCCGTCTGTCAGTCTATGAGCAACGCTGACAGATAAATTGTATGCAGGATTTTCATCAAAATTAATACTCCCCGGTCGATCTGGGTGATGTCAGAACATTGAATTTGATTCGGATATTTTGATTTTGGGGGTATTTTACATGAATACCCTACGGCATTATTTCAAAATAACTTTAAATATTTAAATAAAATGTGCGAATGGATTATATTTTGCTCTTGTATAATATTCTTGACATCACATTTCAATTAAGCTATTAGAGAACCAAAAGGTTTAGAAAATGCGAATAAATGTCTTTTTTTAGGGGCAGATGGTTCTTTCAGGGGGCAGCAGTAGGTATTAGCTGGGCCATGGGAAGGTGGGGGGAGCAGAACCGAATAGCAGCGTAGACTAAGGAGATTAGAAAACGAAATAGAACAATTAAGTGTGTGCCATTCTGTAGCACCTTTAGTTTTAATTTGATTTTAGATAGAGTTGTATAGCTGATTTTGATGCTGTTCTTTGCGTTCGTCAAGCTACTTTAGTTTTTGAAATATTATTAATTTATTTATAACTTATTAATCTGTTTTGCCCCAACTGTCAGTTGTTCTTATATGTTATACAACACTATGAATGCCATTTCGATAATTAATTCAGCTCTGAATATTTGTACATATAAATTACCATGTTATTACCAACAAGAGTCTCCAAAACGAGTAGATTGTATAAATTCACAGAAACGTGGATTTAGCGATATTTCTAGCTTACTGTTATAAATATTGCCTTTTTTATCCTACAATTCAAGCCAGTTATGATTTATTTTATTTTTCGTTGGAAACATGATAACTAATCATACATTTAGACATGCATTTATAATAGTGAACCAAAATAATTAAATATTATCAAGTTACAAATTTAATTTTTAATATTGGTCTTCGTTGTTTTTTTAGGAGTAGAAGGTGGTATCTTGTCAATGGAAAAGCTAGATTTCACAAATAAATTACCGTAACGGAATAAAAAGTGAATTTGAAAATAATTTGAAAAAATACATTGATAAATGATTAAAATGATTTATCGCTGGTTAAATAGTACAGAATAATATCCTATATTTGTATGTAAAGAGGAAAATTTAAATGTAAAACGAATGTTGTACGAGGAATCACAATAGTTTTATATATAATAGACAAGTGAATGAACACTACAAAAAATGAGTAGAAGCTCTTATAATTGGCTTATAATGAAGAAAAACTATGGTTTTTAATGTACTCTTACGTTTTGTAATGACTTTACATAAAAAACTTCCTAAAACATTAAATTGCTTAACAATCTACTTGGGGTGATTTTTGCATGTGCAATACTTTCTTCGCACTCATGCACAGCTTCTACATTTCATTAGCCTCCAACTATTTCCTTGCATTAGCGCTCGATCCCGCTACGTTCACTGGCGGTGCAGCGGCGGAGCCATATATTACGAAGCCGCGGGGCGTCGCGTGTGCAAGATAATCCTTACCGACTGCGCCCCCTCCGCGCCGCCCAACAAACGAGCATCGCGCGCCGGCGGCAGGCGCCGGCAGAGCGCGCGTCGATCGCCTATCCCCCCCCCGTGATGGGGAGCACACCGCACCCACGCCTTCGCGCCCGCCGCGCCTCCTCCACCGCAGGACGGGGCGCTGGCACTTCGTAAGCACGCAAGCAAAAAAATTATTAAAATGTTCAATCCCCCATTGAATGTGTTCTTTGGGCTCGTTGATTGTTCGTGATTCCGGGCGCGTCAACTACGGAGGTCATTAATCCTGTAAGTGTAGTGGATGTTTCAGCATTGGGAGGGGACGGTGACATTTCCCCGCTGGATGGCGAGATCCGCCGCCGACCTACCGTCGACTAGCGGGGATTTCCACCAGCGGGGCACCGCCCCAGCCGGGACAAGCTCTAAGCGCCCGACCGGTCTCCCGGCATGTGAGTGTAAGCGTGTGCCTGAGTGTGTAAGGGGCGAGGAGAGGGCAAGGAAGAGGAAGGAAGTTTCGCGCGCGGTCCGTGGCCCGTTTGTTGGGGTACTTCTCCGGCATTCGCCTGGTGTTGATTGGAGAAACCAAACAGAAAACTACCGACCAGAACAGCCGGCTACTAGAATTCTCCTCCAGATAGCAACTGAATTCAACCTACCTGTCAAGCTATTACCGTCGAAACTCGAACCTAAGATCTACAGGTCAGAGGCACTGCAGCGACATCAGAACTGAATAAGGGAAATATACATACAAGAAAATATTTGTTGAACAGGGGGCAAAAATCTCGGAGTGTACGGCTGAAAATGCGGGTAAGACGGGGAAAACGTGTGGGAAATATGCATGGAGCATGCGCAGCAACATGTGAAAATAATGTGAGAGAACGTCTTGAGATGTGACAGATCATGTGTTGTCGGTATCACTTTTCTTTGCCGCTACTCTTCAAATTGAGGTTTACATTTTTGAAGGTTTTAGCTCTTCTGAGTACCACCTGAGTACCTTAGTTGGTCAGAAAAGAGCAGAATTTCGAAATCGCGTTCAAATTTAATTGACTGTTATGTTGATGCAATTTAAACTAATGCGATCAAATCATTTGATTTGTTAATAAACAATATTAGAATGTTTACCCTTGCACAGCACTTGACCTGCGATGTAACGGACAGACCCTGGCCCGGCTGTTCAAAACGCGTTTCCAGTGTGAACAGATTTTTAAAACATAATTTTTAATTAAAGTATTGTTTTTCCCAACACAGTAAAACACTTTTTGACAAGAATCTTGTTTTTGTACGGAAGGTTCTTGAATTCTTGGAATAAATGCGTTGTGGGTTCCTACATTTAAATCAACACTTCTGTAATCACAGAACTTATTTTTTGACAGAGTGGCAACATGGTTGCATGGCTCAAGAACATCTAAATGCTACAGTCCTTCACATGTTTGAAACTAGACTGCCTTTGACTTTTGTTTAACAAGTGTTCAAAATGTCGGCCAATTCTTGAATGTTCTTTTCATTCCCACACATACTTATTAATCTGTTTTTACCTTTTAAACAGCACTATACCAATTTTAAATTACTTTTTTGTAGCACGACTACAACTACTAACAGTTTGGAGACAATATTACATAAGTTGAAAATTACGTATTCTTTGCATCAAACTAATGAAATGTGTAGTATGGATGCACCAAACGTTCATTTGCACATTGCTAAAACTCGTGTAACTAAAGAGATTATAATATGAATGAAAGTTTGAATTATCAGTTTTAAAATGAAATCAATAAATATTTAGTTTAACATTATAAATATGATTGGTACATTTTGATTTTCATGTATATTTAATGATAATCAAACGCGCTGGTTCGTGCAATATTAATAAATGCACAACACCAGGCCATTCTCTTTAATATTTGGAACTCTTTGCATTAATGCAAAATATGATAGTCAAGCACCCACATTAATCGGTTTACGAATTGTACAGAGCCCCAAAAGCCATTGCTTCGCGTTAGCAGTGCGTAACGGAAAGTCAACAAGCCTATAAATTCTGGTACTATTTTGTTATCTCTGCATGTAATAGTATAAGCTTTCATATTTATGTCCTGCTCGATTAATTACAAAAAAATATGATCCAGTATTTAAGCTAGTGGTGCACAGCAGCACCTACTTTAACGCATAGATTCTAAACTTGTCATTTTCGAAACTTAAAGAGTGCAACGAACACGGAACCTATACCACTCTTTACGTGTCCCTTGTATCCCTAGAAAATAATTTGAAGAAACAATGCAGCCGTTTTTGAGAACTTTTTTTCATTGCATTAATTTTAAACAGAAAATGGGCAAAAACTTTTTTCTCAAAAAATAAATAAGACCTTTTTTAAAGAGTTGTTTTTGGTATCTGACTTTGCCTAAGGCAACCAACTCTATTCCACTTTCAGGAAAGCACATAAGATATTCTATGACCCATTAATATACAGAGAAACCTGGAATTGGAAAAACAAAATCCAAAAAAGCAAATATAGTTAATAATTCCTAACTTCCTGTTACTCTGAGCAGGTGAATCCTGCCGTACAAAGAGTAAAAATCTCGCTCTACAATTCGGTAGTAATGAAATATGAAAATTTTCGGGAATATGAAAAGCTTGCCGAAAATAGGACTAACACCATATTTTTACCGTCTCTTGATATATAGGAGGAGAACATTTAAAGAAAAAATTGGAGGGGTTATTCAAAAAAATTGTTTTAAAACATTAAAAAACGCCTATATTTTGCGAAAAATTACACAAAAATCACTCATAATTTCGGAAAATTGTACACGATCTTATTGCAAGATCTGTCTTAAAAAACATTTCGTGAAGAAACTAGAGGTGCAACAGAATGGCACAGAATTTCCCGTATTAGTTTTCTATTTCCTTTTGTCTCGTTTAGCTATTCGAAATTGCCACATATTTTAGCCTTCTGCAATCTACCGTGTCCCAAAGTAAATTTATTGACATTTTCTTAATTTTGTGGTTTCTTAATTGTAGCGAGAAAATATTACTTTAAGAATATTAAACAAACAGTAAAACCTCATCCTAAATGGTAACTTTCTTTGACCAATTTGAAGCCGTTTTTTGAAATACTGGCGTTTAAGCGCTAGTATTCTAAATATTTCGAAAATTCAGACTTAACCGTGAAAATCGGATGCATAGGTGTTACTCTATTCTTACAAAGAATTCAAATAAAAAATTTGAAGCCAATTTTGAGAAAATTTGAAAATGTTCGTGTTCAAATTCTACAGATTTTTTTTCAAAATCACAAAAATTCGACTCGAGCTTCATATTTAAATGATCTCTTATTTGATAATTGCGAACATTCCATCAACAAATGCGATACTGATGGAACCGTACGATATTACTTCTTCTTCTTCTTCTTCTTCTTCTTCTTCTTCTTCTTCTTCTTCTTCTTCTTCTTCTTCTTCTTCTTCTTCTTCTTCTTCTTCTTCTCCTCGTCCTCCACGTCCTCCTTCTCCTCCTCCTTCTTCTCTACCTTCTTCTCCTTCTTCTACTCCTTTTTCTTCATCTTCTTTATTTTCTTCTTCTTCTTCTTGAAAATTATAAATATTACACAAATCACTATTATTTACAAATTAATTAAAATAAATATACGTTGCACGAATACAACGAATATTGCTTTTTATTTATAAGACTTTCTTCTTTCAAGAAGAAGAAGAAGGATGTTATTGTAATGCACTGAACTTCTCTTAATGAAAAAAATATGTTTCAAGCACATTAACGTTATGTAAATAAGCAATCAATAATCAATGATTGCTTATATGATAAAGCAATCAAAATAATCAATAACCAAAGGAATTATATTACCGCGTATTTTAATACATATTCTCTTCTCTTTATTGCTACCGCACACACTATATAAGTAGTCAGATAACATGTTTCGTATGCATACAGGACATCAAAAGCGCATGAGCCCCGCGACATGTTCTAATAAGCAATTGGAAACGCCCCTTGTCTCCGGGGAAGGCTAACGTGAGCTGAGCCGCTGTCAAACAATCGTGCAAACGCGAATTTCATTATTTTCCTCAGTGTTTTAATTAAACTGGCCTCCGCTGGGCAGGTATGTACAGAAAAAGCCGCAAGGAATACAGTAATTTGCGTCACAATTTATTTGGTCGCCACCAGAATGTAATCCCGGAGGCGCGCAAGCCATATCTGCCAAATACAGGATATTAAACTTTCGTTCGCAAGGGCCTTGCACACCTAGAAAGAAGAATCTTCCCACTTCTCATCACTTAGACCAGTAAGACCGCATCAGAAATAAAAAGTAAAGCAAACAAAAAAATAACTTACAGTGCACATTCACAAGTCAAAAAGGAAAAAAAAAAAGATGACAAATGAAGTTACTAAGCTGAAAGGAGTACTTGTTTTGATATAGTATAAATAAATTTGTTTGTAACAATAATTAACCCATAGTATGGTAAAGGAAATAATTTCCACAAAGGTTTTACTAATTTTATTAATAATTTTCCAAAGTTAACTTTCGGGAAAAACTTTTTCCATCCTCAGTGGATCTCTAGCAAAATGGAGAAATGAAACATTAACATAAGTTGAACACAAAACAGGGGGGGGGGCGTGTACAGTAAATTTAGTGGAAAAACAAATAATATCATATAAATACAAATAGAAAGTACTTACTGCTCAAGCAACGTGGATCACCCATGAATGTTCACAAATGGTCAAAAAATATAAAGAGGCAAAACATGCTGGTTACAGCTAGGTGGCAGCCATCTTTTGGAATGGGAGAAGAGGAAGCCTAACAATGAAGGGAAAGGGAGTGGGGGAAGAAGAGAAGAAAGGGTAGTCATAAAAAGATTACTCAAAAGAAAGATTAGGGGATAGTTAATAAAATATTTAGAATGGGACTGCTTTTAATCAAGGAATGTTCATTCAAAACAGAAAAAATAGTGTTTTTAAAAAGTTTTAGAATTTCCAAGTTCTCCAAAATGTTCATTTTTGTACATTTGTTGACTAGGTGAATAATTTTAAAATTATAAATGGGGTCAAAAGAATGGTTAAATTGAATCAAATGATTGGCAAATGTAGAAGTGTCTAAATTTTCTTTCCAACATCTAATATGTTCATTAATTCTAAATGAAAATTTTCTGCCTGTTTGGCCTACATATGCTGAATTACAGTTATTACAAGTTAGGTGATAAATTCCACTTCGTTCAATGAAGGGGATAGGTGATTTGGAACTAGGGAACAAAGATTGGAGGGAGTTTGGGGTTTTGTAGGCTACTGAGATATCGTATTTAGTGAAACATTGTCCTATACGTTTGGATACAGGGATATACTTAGTCTTGAGTTTATCACTATAATAAACTCAAGACACAATTTTAAAATATTCAGAAAACCTACTCATACTGATACAGTCATACCTTCCCATTCTAATCATATTCACAATCATAAATTTGTTGTTCTCCACTCCTGGATCAACAGACTATTCCAGGTTCCCATGACTGATGTAGATTTTAGTAATGAAGTCAATACCATTCTAACCATTGCATTAAATAATGGATACGTTCCCCTGACAGTCAACAAACTTATCCACCAAAAAAGTGTTAAAATTATTTTAAATAAGGTTTTTCCTCAACATGGCCCTATAGAACCAAAGAAATTTATTTGCATCCCCTATATAGGTCCTGTATCCAAACGTATAGGACAATGTTCAACTTATGTTAATGTTTCATTTCTCCATTTTGCTAGAGATCCACTGCGGATGGGAAAAGTGTTTCCCTAAAGTTAACTTTGGAAAATTATTAATAAAATTACTAAAACCTTTGTGGAGATTATTTCCTTTACCATACTATGGATTACCACAAGTTATCTGCTACCACCACGGAATTTACTTGACCCATGTTTAGATTATTAGATATTTACCAAAACCATGTGGTTCAGCAAATCATAACACAAGTCCCACGCTGGTTCGTATTAGTACGTCGCTACGGGAAGAGGGCGAAAGGCGGGAGGAGGGCAAGCGGAAGGTGGGGCAATTCGAGCGAAAGGCGAACGGATGGTGAGCGGAAGGAGGGCAGAAAGCGAGCGGAAGGCGGACAGAAAGCGGGCGGAAGGCGAGCGGTAGGCGAGCGGAAAGCGAGCGGAAGGCAAGTGGAAGGCAAGAGGAAGGCAAGCGGAAGGCGACCGGAAGGCGGGCGGAAGGCAAGCGGAAGGCAAGCGGAAGGCAAGCGGAAGGCGGGCGGAAGGCGGGCGGAAGGCGAGCGGAAGGCGGGCAGAAGGCGAGCGGAAGGCGGGCAGAAGGCGAGCGGAAGGCGAGCGGAAGGCGAGCGGAAGGCGAGCAGAAGGCGGGCGGAAGGCAAGAGGAAGGCAAGCGGAAGGCGGGCGGAAGGCGAGCGGAAGGCGGGCAGAAGGCAAGCGGAAGGCGAGCGGAAGGCGAGCGGAAGGCAAGCGGAAGGCGAGCGGATGGCAAGCGGAACGCGAGCGGAAGGCGAGCGGATGGCAAGCGGAAGGCGAGCGGAAGGCGAGCGGAAGGCGAGCGGAAGGCGAGCGGAAGGCGAGCGGAAGGCGAGCGGAAGGCGAGCGGAAGGCGAGCGGAAGGCAAGCGGAAGGCGAGCGGAAGGCGAGCGGAAGGCGAGCGGAAGGCGAGCGGAAGGCGAGCGGAAGGCAAGCGGAAGGCGAGCGGATGGCAAGCGGAACGCGAGCGGAAGGTGAGCGGAAGGCGAGCGGAAGGCGAGCGGAAGGCGAGCGGAAGGCGAGCGGAAGGCGAGCGGAAGGCGAGCGGAAGGCGAGCGGAAGGCGAGCGGAAGGCGAGCGGAAGGCGAGCGGAAGGCGAGCGGAAGGCGAGCGGAAGGCGAGCGGAAGGCGAGCGGAAGGCGAGCGGAAGGCGAGCGGAAGGCGAGCGGAAGGCGCGCGGAAGGCGAGCGGAAGGCGAGCGGAAGGTGAGCGGAAGGCAAGCGGAAGGCAAGCGGAAGGCAAGCGGAAGGCGAGCGGAAGGCGAGCGGAAGACGGGCGGAAGGCGAGCGGAAGGCGCGCGTAGGGCGAGCGGAAGACGAGCGGAAAGCGGGCGAAAGGCAAGCGGAAGTCGGGCGGAAGTCGGGCGGACGGTGGTCGGAAGGCGGGCGGATGTCGGGCGGAGAGCGGGCGGAAGGCGAGGGGAAGGCAAGTGGAAGGCGAGCGGAAGGCAAGCGGAAGGCAAGCGGAAGGCGAGCGGAAGGCGAGCGGAAGGCTAGCGGAAGGCAAGTGGAAGGCAAGCGAAGGCAAGCGGAAGGCGAGCGGAAGGCGAGCGGAAGGCAAGCGGAAGGCAAGCGGAAGGCGAGCGGAAGGCGAGCGGAAGGCAAGCGGAAGGCAAGCGGAAGGCGAGCGGAAGGCGAGCGGAAGGCGAGCGGAAGGCGAGCGGAAGGTGAGCGGAAGGCGAGCGGAAGGCGAGCGGAAGGCGAGCGGAAGGCGAGCGGAAGGCGAGCGGAAGGTGAGCGGAAGGCGAGCGGAAGGTGAGCGGAAGGCGAGCGGAAGGCGAGCGTATGACGAGCGGAAAGAGAGCGGAAGGCGAGCGGAAAGCGAGCGGAAAGCGAGCGGAAGGCAAGCGGAAGGCAAGCGGAAGGCGAGCGGAAGGCGAGCGGAAGACGGGCGGAAGGCGAGCGGAAGGCGCGCGTAGGGCGAGCGGAAGGCGAGCGGAAAGCGGGCGAAAGGCAAGCGGAAGTCGGGCGGACGGTGATCGGAAGGCGGGCGGACGGCGGGCAGAAGGCGGGCGGATGTCGGGCGGAGAGCGGGCGGAAGGCGAGGGGAAGGCGAGCGGAAGGCGAGCGGAAGGCAAGCGGAAGGCGAGCGAAAGGCGAGCGGAAGGCGAGCGGAAGGCTAGCGGAAGGCAAGCGGAAGGCAAGCGGAAGGCGAGCGGAAGGCGAGCGGAAGGCGAGCGGAAGGCGAGCGGAAGGCGAGCGGAAGGCGAGCGGAAGGCAAGCGGAAGGCGAGCGGAAGGCGAGCGGATGGCAAGCGGAACGCGAGCGGAAGGCGAGCGGATGGCAAGCGGAACGCCAGCGGAAGGCGAGCGGAAGGCGAGCGGAAGGCGAGCGGAAGGCGAGCGGAAGGCGAGCGGAAGGCGAGCGGAAGGCGAGCGGAAGGCGAGCGGAAGGTGAGCGGAAGGCGAGCGGAAGGTGAGCGGAAGGCGAGCGGAAGGCAAGCGGAAGGCGAGCGTATGACGAGCGGAAGGAGAGCGGAAGGCGAGCGGAAGGCGAGCGGAAGGTGAGCGGAAGGCGAGCGGAAGGCGAGCGGAAGGCAAGCGGAAGGCAAGCGGAAGGCGAGCGGAAGGCGAGCGGAAAGCGAGCGGAAAGCGAGCGGAAGGCAAGCGGAAGGCAAGCGGAAGGCGAGCGGAAGGCGAGCGGAAGACGGGCGGAAGGCGAGCGGAAGGCGCGCGTAGGGCGAGCGGAAGGCGAGCGGAAAGCGGGCGAAAGGCAAGCGGAAGTCGGGCGGACGGTGATCGGAAGGCGGGCGGACGGCGGGCAGAAGGCGGGCGGATGTCGGGCGGAGAGCGGGCGGAAGGCGAGGGGAAGGCGAGCGGAAGGCGAGCGGAAGGCAAGCGGAAGGCGAGCGAAAGGCGAGCGGAAGGCGAGCGGAAGGCTAGCGGAAGGCAAGCGGAAGGCAAGCGGAAGGCGAGCGGAAGGCGAGCGGAAGGCGAGCGGAAGGCGAGCGGAAGGCGAGCGGAAGGCGAGCGGAAGGCAAGCGGAAGGCGAGCGGAAGGCGAGCGGATGGCAAGCGGAACGCGAGCGGAAGGCGAGCGGATGGCAAGCGGAACGCCAGCGGAAGGCGAGCGGAAGGCGAGCGGAAGGCGAGCGGAAGGCGAGCGGAAGGCGAGCGGAAGGTGAGCGGAAGGCGAGCGGAAGGCGAGCGGAAGGCGAGCGGAAGGTGAGCGGAAGGCGAGCGGAAGGTGAGCGGAAGGCGAGCGGAAGGCAAGCGGAAGGCGAGCGTATGACGAGCGGAAGGAGAGCGGAAGGCGAGCGGAAGGCGAGCGGAAGGCGAGCGGAAGGCAAGCGGAAGGCGAGCGGATGGCAAGCGGAACGCGAGCGGAAGGCGAGCGGATGGCAAGCGGAACGCGAGCGGAAGGCGAGCGGAAGGCGAGCGGAAGGCGAGCGGAAGGCGAGCGGAAGGTGAGCGGAAGGCGAGCGGAAGGCGAGCGGAAGGTGAGCGGAAGGCGAGCGGAAGGCGAGCGGAAGGCGAGCGGAAGGCGAGCGGAAAGCGAGCGGAAGGCGAGCGGAAGGCAAGCGGAAGGCAAGCGGAAGGCGAGCGGAAGGCGAGCGGAAGGCGAGCGGAAGACGGGCGGAAGGCAAGCGGAAAGCGCGCGTAAGGCGAGCGGAAGGCGAGCGGAAGACGGGCGGAAGGCGAGCGGAAGGCGCGCGTAAGGCGAGCGGAAGGCGAGCGGAAGGCGCGCGGAAGGCGAGCGGAAGGCGAGCGGAAGGTGAGCGGAAGGCAAGCGGAAGGCAAGCGGAAGGCGAGCGGAAGGCGAGCGGAAGACGGGCGGAAGGCGAGCGGAAGGCGCGCGTAGGGCGAGCGGAAGACGAGCGGAAAGCGGGCGAAAGGCAAGCGGAAGTCGGGCGGAAGTCGGGCGGACGGTGGTCGGAAGGCGGGCGGATGTCGGGCGGAGAGCGGGCGGAAGGCGAGGGGAAGGCAAGTGGAAGGCGAGCGGAAGGCAAGCGGAAGGCAAGCGGAAGGCGAGCGGAAGGCGAGCGGAAGGCTAGCGGAAGGCAAGTGGAAGGCAAGCGAAGGCAAGCGGAAGGCGAGCGGAAGGCGAGCGGAAGGCAAGCGGAAGGCAAGCGGAAGGCGAGCGGAAGGCGAGCGGAAGGCAAGCGGAAGGCAAGCGGAAGGCGAGCGGAAGGCGAGCGGAAGGCGAGCGGAAGGCGAGCGGAAGGTGAGCGGAAGGCGAGCGGAAGGCGAGCGGAAGGCGAGCGGAAGGCGAGCGGAAGGCGAGCGGAAGGTGAGCGGAAGGCGAGCGGAAGGTGAGCGGAAGGCGAGCGGAAGGCGAGCGTATGACGAGCGGAAAGAGAGCGGAAGGCGAGCGGAAAGCGAGCGGAAAGCGAGCGGAAGGCAAGCGGAAGGCAAGCGGAAGGCGAGCGGAAGGCGAGCGGAAGACGGGCGGAAGGCGAGCGGAAGGCGCGCGTAGGGCGAGCGGAAGGCGAGCGGAAAGCGGGCGAAAGGCAAGCGGAAGTCGGGCGGACGGTGATCGGAATGCGGGCGGACGGCGGGCAGAAGGCGGGCGGATGTCGGGCGGAGAGCGGGCGGAAGGCGAGGGGAAGGCGAGCGGAAGGCGAGCGGAAGGCAAGCGGAAGGCGAGCGAAAGGCGAGCGGAAGGCGAGCGGAAGGCTAGCGGAAGGCAAGCGGAAGGCAAGCGGAAGGCGAGCGGAAGGCGAGCGGAAGGCGAGCGGAAGGCGAGCGGAAGGCGAGCGGAAGGCGAGCGGAAGGCAAGCGGAAGGCGAGCGGAAGGCGAGCGGATGGCAAGCGGAACGCGAGCGGAAGGCGAGCGGATGGCAAGCGGAATGCCAGCGGAAGGCGAGCGGAAGGCGAGCGGAAGGCGAGCGGAAGGCGAGCGGAAGGCGAGCGGAAGGCGAGCGGAAGGCGAGCGGAAGGTGAGCGGAAGGTGAGCGGAAGGCGAGCGGAAGGCGAGCGGAAGGTGAGCGGAAGGCGAGCGGAAGGTGAGCGGAAGGCGAGCGGAAGGCAAGCGGAAGGCGAGCGTATGACGAGCGGAAGGAGAGCGGAAGGCGAGCGGAAGGCGAGCGGAAGGCGAGCGGAAGGCAAGCGGAAGGCGAGCGGATGGCAAGCGGAACGCGAGCGGAAGGCGAGCGGATGGCAAGCGGAACGCGAGCGGAAGGCGAGCGGAAGGCGAGCGGAAGGCGAGCGGAAGGCGAGCGGAAGGCGAGCGGAAGGTGAGCGGAAGGCGAGCGGAAGGCGAGCGGAAGGTGAGCGGAAGGCGAGCGGAAGGCGAGCGGAAGGCGAGCGGAAGGCGAGCGGAAAGCGAGCGGAAGGCGAGCGGAAGGCAAGCGGAAGGCAAGCTAAAGGCGAGCGGAAGGCGAGCGGAAGGCGAGCGGAAGACGGGCGGAAGGCAAGCGGAAAGCGCGCGTAAGGCGAGCGGAAGGCGAGCGGAAGACGGGCGGAAGGCGAGCGGAAGGCGCGCGTAAGGCGAGCGGAAGGCAAGCGGAAAGCGGGCGGAAGGCGAGCAGTTGGCGGGCGAAAGGCAAGCGGAAGTCGGGCGGAAGTCGGGCGGACGGTGGTCGGAAGGCGGGCGGACGGCGGGCAGAAGGCGGGCGGATGTGGGGCGGAGAGCGGGCGGAAGGCGAGGGGAAGGCGAGCGGAAAGCAAGCGGATGACGAGTGGAAGATGGGCGGAAGGCCGGCTGGACTTTCGGACATGTGAGTGTACCAGGAGGCGGGCAAATATCCTGGTGAACCAACTGGCGGGTGGCCAAAGATTTGGATGACATTTAGAAATCCACATAAATTTTCTTTTATTAATATCAATAATGAAAATATCATTATCATACAACGAAACCACCAAATATTTTTGGAGTCTTGGAGTACCAAAACTTTTCCCGAATTATTTCGAATTGATAGTTTTATTTATAATATCTTAACTTACTTAACTAATAATTTTAAATAGCATCCTTACACAGGTAAACTCTGAGGTAAAACATGTGTGATCAAATCTGACAAATCTGACCCAAACAGAGTTTGCATAAGTAACGAAGAAACAGAACGGAAAGGTTAAGATAACTGTTTAAAAATTTTAGTAGCAATCATCTATAACATTAAGATACAAGACGTCGTCGCTGGCATAAGGATTGGACATTTCAGTTTTAGTCATATTAACCTGATGACGAAAATTAATCCTATAGTGTGTTTATTGAATGAAAATATCATATCATCCTCACACCTCGTCCTAGAATATCAAGGTTTAGCAAATAAAAAGCATCAATTAAATTTAAATAAAGATTTTTATAACTTTTCATGAAAGTTTTTCCTTCATCCAAAATGATGCTATTTGTCTTAATATTACCCTTGTCAAATTTGTTCTAAACAAGAAAATATAAAAATTTTAAGTTTTGCGTCGCTCACGACCTCGTTTTTTAAAGCGGTCTAAAATTTTAAAAAATAAACAAAAATCATCTTCTAAAATAAGCAAAGAAATGAATGATCAGATTTCGCTGTGTGCCACAAGAAAGAATATTGTCGTTCATCTGTTATAAAACAATTGAAATTATTTAGTACTTCTCACTTTCCAACAAATAACTCATATATGAACATTAAAGTGTTACGCTGGTGTCTCTAAATATGCATGTATGTAGGTGTTTCTATCAGTGAACACAAAATTCTTTACATTATTAAAAATGTACTCTTTGTTTAACACTAGATCTTAAACACCTCGAAGTTTACACACCTTTTCAAAACACACTCGTTATAGACACACGAAAGGGGGGTTCTTTGGATGTCACTAGAGTTCACACAAATATTTATTCGTTTACATGCAATGCTATTGACACTAACTTGGATTCACAATACCAATATTGTCTAGTTGAAGTTATTGTGTGTTTTACCTAGAATTTAATCTTCTGGTCTTTATTAACCAGAATTCCTCAGCTTTAACAAGAAAGAAATATTTGCATTAGACACTCGAGATTAGTGACTTCATTCAGAATTTCAAAAAACTTCATCTTTTCCACGACAGTGGTAAGATTGGCAGGTTGAGAATTTTGTGCAACACTCCACAGCTTTCAAAATACTAATTTCTATTTCAATATTTCTGACGTAAGTTTCACGTTGTTTCATGTTCCAATGTTAGAGGGCTATGTTCGAGCAACAACAAAAATCACGTGGCAGTTAAAAATGAGCTTTTTTTCTACGTTTCACTCGCGAGGCTACAAGTTGGGTAACCCAGGTCATCACGACTTGCAGTAAACTTTCTTACACGCTATCCGCAAGATCGAACCAAGGAATGCAACGTCACAGAAGCCTCTCATGGCCATAAACCATGAAGAAATATGACTGCAGACACAAGAAATTCTTTCACTCGAAAGAGCAGCGAGCGAGGTTGTTCACTTTACGAGCAGTTTGTCCTTCAACTCGACGTACGTTTCGCCTCTCGACCACTCACTTCTTGTTTCTATTTTCTCGTATTTATCTCCTCCTATTTTTGGCAGAGACGTTACCCGCAAGCTTTCACTCCTATAAAACATGGTCGATGTACGTATGATTCTGGTTTCAATAAAAGCAATTTACACACTGACATATGTGCGACGCAATTACCTAGCACCAGATACGCCCTCGGAACTTTAAAAGGTAATAGAACAAATTTTGTTTCATGTTTCCTCTATACGTTGTCGTTGTAAGAATGTGTGTATGAACAAATGTACATTCATTAAAAGTACATATACAATTTGCTTCGCCAGTGACGCAATAACCAAGTACTCGCAGCAGACGTTTCTGGTTAGATTGATTGATTGATTGCTTTGATATTTCTGAGCACGTCAGCTGCTATGACCATTAGTCACATTAGTATAGTAATGTTTTTATGCGCGATGGTGCCGCCGGGTGGTGAGATCGCCTGCTACAGGTGAATTTCCTTTCCAGTTAGCCGGGAATAGCCCTAAGGCAGCATCGCCCAGCAGGCGTAAATTCTAAGCTCCCATCTGATCTCGCAACGTGTGTGGTAGTGATGTGCTTGTAAATGTAAGAGCGAGGGCGGGTAGGACAAGGAAGATGGAAAAACCCCGCTTTGTCTATGACCAGTTTGTTAGGATTGTGCCCCGGCATTCGCCAGGAATTGATCGGAGAAAATACAGAAAGGCAGAGGCTTCACCTGGAATTGACAGAGCAACCGGCCAGTAGTTTTCCTCTAGGCAGCGACCCGGCCAAATAGCTACAGATAAAAATACGCCACCGCCGGTACTCGAGCTATAGGGCCTTCTGATTGCAGTCAGTGCGGAGATTCGAGTTCGAGTCTCGCGTAAAGCAGCTGTTTTCAGCGCTATAGGTAGCGTTGTTGTTCTCTCATACACTCGTGTACCTCTCCGTACCATTTCATCCGTAACCATTTATCTAGCACATCTATACATCACAGGTCAAGTAAACGGCAACCTACCACGGTGATATGTTTAGGAAATAGGTGGTAAAAATATTTAACGTCCTTGACTACCCTCAGAAGAGAGTGTGAATCGTAACACTAAACGTAACTCACTCACACAAAGACGCACAAATAAAAACATTCAGTCCACTTCATTATTTATCCATCTTATGTCCATTACAATACAAAAGTATTTTGCAATCAATACTACAGCTTTCTCACGTAGATTTATTTCTTCAATAAATGAATTTATAGTCACCTAACTGTTAACCCTAGAAGACACGGCTCTATGAAATATTACTACACATAACTTCAAAGATATTCATCCTACTACATTTTCCGCTTGAAGTGGTCTATATTTTCAATTGGATTCGAGATGACAATGTAGAATAGAGAGAGGGAACAGTACAATGCCTTGTGGAAAATATTTACACACAATCTCATGGATAGCGGAAGCGACGATGGGCGATTTCTCAAAATAATACTCTTAATGCTACAACAGCCATACCTTGAGGCGCTATTTATAAAGATGATGTAATAATATAATACCTATTATAACAGAAAAAGTGTTTCCAGCCAGAAATGATTGATTGATGATCAGTGATTCCAGGTGGGTCAATTATTATGGTTATTAGTCCCGTAAATATTGTGCATGTTTTTGCTCTGGAAATGGAGGTGATCTTCCCCCGTTGAATTTATGACCCCCAACATTGTAGGCGTGCACATACGGGATCAGCAGGGGGGCAGATATCCTCATCACATTGACAATTGGCATCGAATATTGTAGTACACAGCATAATTACTGTCAAAATAAGTACATGTAGACGTATGAGGTGTACGTACCCTAAGGCGTAAAATAACGATATTTTATACTTTGGTTCTAAAGAAAAGATTAATAGAAGCTGGTGTGAGTAAGATGCAAAACCAACCCCAGGTTACTTTGGTAGTTCTTGAGATTTGCCTCGTTACTCATTGTCTCTCTGTCTGTTCTGGCATAACAGGCTCTGACGGGGCCAGGGCCTATCAGCAGCGTCCCGGCCTTGCGACCTTGGTTAAGGCAGATCTGCACTACACCTTCTCGTGCGGGCCTTCTGCGCTTAAGAGCCAGCCGACTGCCTGCGAGCGCTGCGAAAGTGCAAGGGGTAGGAAGAAGACAGCTTTGCGTGGAGGGTAGAAGTTGGAGTGGGGTCGACGCGGCACGTAGATTGAATGCCTGGGCGTGTAATGTCCATGCAGTGAAATTATTTGTGCGTTTATTTCTATGGGCAGTCTACGTATTTCTGACTGAATGGGCCATATTTAACTAATTATGTTCTTCTGTGCACTGCCATGTATCACCATAACTTTTATTTATGCTCATTGTAACTCGTAAACAGTGGACTCTTTTAAAAATGCATTATGTAATTTTAAGTAACAAAAATTTACAATTTAATAATTGATTTTTCACCAAGAATGTCGTAATTTCCAAATAATAGCAAAACGGAGGAATTTGAAAGCAGTCTCTCTCATCGAGATTGATATAAAAATCAAATACAAGCAATTCCAAGAAGGGTAATGTTTGGCCGTACATATTTGTATACATTTTCCCTGATTATGAAGCTGAATAAGAGTTATCAACGAGCAAACCTCTTATGACATTTTATGGGTAAACATGAAATTATTTTTAGTGTTGTTAAATATAACGCAAAGACCTTAAACTTTTTATATGGCGTCGTAAACGATTATGAATAAATAATGTTCGTTGGTTTGAAATCAGAATATATATAATGTACCCCTGACTAAAATTAGAGAATTAGAGCAGATAGTAATAATGATTTTTTAAGAATATTTTTTCGCTTCAATAGAACCGCCTTTTTAATTAAACATAGTTAATGGAAAAAATAATTTAAAACTATCATTAAATAAAAAAGATTAAATATTACAATTTTGTATTTACTAGCAAGCTAAATGAGCGATTACATCGTAGCAAAGGGAATTACATTTTCTGCCCTGTAAGCAATTATAATACTTAAGGAATCGAAATCAAATTTGTATGTCTAAATTGTTTTAGGTTCATTCTGTTCAATAAATCGACAACACACATTTCCAAAATAAAAGGTAATGATTCTTGAACTGTGTGTAACAGTCCGTCAATTCTGGCAATTGCCTTTTCAATTTACCTGTTGCGGTTCAAACAGAATTCTCAGTTTCCACTTCTAGAAAAGTCTTATCTCCACCCTTCCACACGGCCCGGGTTTGCACTCAAGTTGACAGCGCGTGGCTCCCGAGATAAAAGTGTAGAATGCTGTGCAGGTCGGGGTTAAGGGGTACGTGTGGTTAGCACACAGCCGTCCCTACGCTGTATTCTGATACTCACAATCTGAGTAGTGAGCTTTCTTATCGTCACACGGCAACAGACACTAGCACATTGCAAGGAAGCACACACTTTAAACTGTCCCGACCGGAAATCGAATCGGGGCCCCCGTCATAAAAAGCGAGCACGTTGACCAATGAGTTACGCGCGGGGGGACTCATTGCTCACGGCCCCTAATAAAAATCGTTTTCACGATACAATTTTCATATTTACACAAAAGAAAATTGAATAAGAGATGCCAATGTAGATATTTTTATGAGAACTGTATTTCCAAGAAATATTTCTCCTTTATGTCAATAGCTCCGATTTCAATCAGCTACAATTCGCGTCACAAATAAAAAATGGGAACACGAACGAACACTGCATTGGAATTCACGAATTTTCTGTTACTTCGCCCATTTATTCTTGCGTCCATCGAGCTACCTGCGCACATAGTTCCACTGCGAACATGCGTAGTATTCTCCATCAAATATTTATTTTCATCCACGCGTTATAAATTTTACTTGATGTACTCACCACTACATCGCCCATGGTTGCAACCAAGAGCAGTTCCGCTACGGCCGTCGGTCGGAAACCAACCTAAAAAGTAAGCACATCTATAGCATCGTCAGGTAGGTGTCGCCTAAGAGCAGAAATTCCATGAAGAGTTATTAGTTTCTATTTAGTTTGATATAATAGCATTTACAAGTGTATTTCAACAGCTGAAATGCTGCTGAACAAAACCAAATAACATGATTTTTTTCAAAACGTGGGATGCACACTGTTCAAGGAAAACAAATAAAATTCACTGAACATTCTAACAAAAACAATATTCATGAATACTGCAGTATCATAGAATACAACATACTACAACAGTTATTTTCACACCATGATCATAATAAAGTTGTTGTTCAATAACCCAACGCGTAAATAGCAAATACTTACTTTCCCTCTAAGGTCTCTTTAATGGAGTTTTGATATATCGACAAAAAACGTTGTTTACTAAAACCGTTAAGGTTCGTAGTCAAAGCATCTTTGTCATGCTGCCAACTTTCACTATGAACCTTAACCAATATATAACCCAACAAATATATGTAGTAGTATAAATGGATTCACACAACGACAGTTCTTTCTTTACTCTGTTATATAACAAAGTGATGTAACCCATCAATAAAGTGAATTTCGGTTGGTTTTTATGAACATGTAACATCATTATAGATCAGTACATTTCATGATGAAAAATACAATATTTATGATAATGTATTAAATATTACATTAGTAACTTGCCTGATGAGGGGATAAGCTCGCTCCGAAACGTCATTAAGAGATGAAATAAAGAATTCGACAGAAAAGGGAATACAATTTGATTGTCAATGACGAAAAGGATCTATCATTTTACTACGTACTTCATTCGAATTGAATACAATGTATTTCCTTTCAAACATTAAAATGAAGTAAAATTTTCTAATCAGTTCAAATACAATGCTTCACCATTCCATATCCTTCTGTTTTTCCAATATTAAAGATATCTCTCATATCGGAAATTGACCGAGAGCGTTTTAATATCCAAAATGAAACTGATGTACGCAACCACAAATATCACAAATGAAATTTTGAAAATAACTAAACATCCCCCTCCCATTTAAAAGATCAAATTCAATATATACATACAAATGAGTAAATTACCACCAACGTAATTATATAATGAATACCACATTGGTTGTAAACCAATTAAACAACACATTTCAAAACGTTACCTATCACTTCACCAGTACTTCTATCTCGCGTTTCGTCTGCACTCATTGTGTATTCATAGAGCAATAGAGACACGTAACCGCAGATATATTCATAGTAAAGAGAGATTCGACTCTTTCGTTAATAAATTCGTCAATGGCAGTAGGTGCGGGTTCGCCCCACCCATCCGGCTGCCAAAATTGACGGCCGGGATAGCGGCGTGTTATTGAATTTCAATATTTCACGGGTCGCGGCAGCGGTGAACTCGGCACGACCCAACGCCCGTCTGTCCCGCGTTCTCGCCGGCATTGACATTTATTATAAGCCAGAAAGACTCGTAAAATGAGATGTGGAATGCAATAATTGTGTCGTTTGTCTAGTCCCACCCCCCCCTCATGCGCGCCATCTCTCGGCAGCGGCCGTAACTATCGAGACCGCGCGTAAACGCCACAATGGGTAAAATTTCCGACCAAATATCACCAATAGAATATTCATGAATAAAGCAGAACATATTATTTCCATTATTCAGTTTTTGTCGTTGGAAACAACTGTTTAGTGGAGAGGAGTCTTGAATATATTTAACTTTCAGCTTCGAGCATGAAAAAGTAATGTTTACATTTTTTCGACGTCCTGTAGCGACGGTAAAAGCGGAATAGATGTTTGCAGGATGTTGATGTATATGAAACGGAATGTCCGAATCAATATAAAATAACAGATTACAAAATACTTCACTCTGAAATGATTTAATAGTTCGTATACTTAACACTTAACCTCGCAGAAATATTTCGTAACGTACCTGTACTGTTGAATCTTACAGACTTCACTATTTTGAACAAAAATGAATTCAATTAAATAACTATAGTGTACAATTTTGTTTTGTGCTATTTTTAGAGTAAAATGTTATTCATTTGAAAACAGCACATTTTAAACAAATAGTTCTTTCAAACAGTGATGACATATTTCATTAGTTGGATGTTCTGAACATACATTCATATTGTCCACATTACAACTGTTTTGTGATATTTATGAGCCAAAAATTAATTTTTATTTGTCTTCTGATCGATCTGTTATTTTAGCAAAATCGTATTAAATTTGTTGAAATAATTAGTTGCCCAAAACTCTTTGAACAAATTTAATTATTGAAATACATGCTTCTCAGAAAGACGGTCACAATTTGGATTTATTTACGGCTGCAGAACATATTTTCCGACCACAATTACGTTCAACGAAGTAACAAGAAAGATGACAACTATACACAATCGTTTTGTTAACTTGTGCTGCAAAATTCTGTATTTGCTATAGTTTTTTATCAACACTAGTTGATATAAACACAACAATTTTAGCATCATAGCACAGCAATGATAGACTGTAATTTGGCACAAGATGTATAACACGATATCTTTTACAGTGTAGAAAATTTATTTACTTCAGTAAATAACAATTTTAGTACTATTACGTTTATCATTTCTGGCTATTTTTATCAGTATTGTACACTGAACGGCCAAAAAACTGGCGCAGCCATGCGTATTAAAATAAAGAGATTTAGAACCTATGAGAATACGGCAGCTCCGATCGGTTACTGCTGCAACAATGGCAGATTATCACGATTTAAGTGAGTTTGAACATGGTGTTATAGTCGGCGCAAGAGCGATGGAGCATAGTATCTCCGAGGTCGCGATGAAATTTCGATTTTGCCGTACGACCATTTCACATGTATATCGGGAATACGGTATAACATCAAACCTCCAGCATTGCTGCGGCCGTAAACAGATCGTGCAAGAATAGGACCGACGAATGAGGAGAATCATTACACGTGACGGAAGTGCATTCTGAAAATTGCTGCAGATTTCAATGCTGGGTCATCATCAAGTGTCAGTGGACGAACCATTCACCGAGACATTATCTATATGAGGTTTCGGAACCAAAGGCCTACTCGTGTACCCTTGATGACTGTACGACACAAAGCTCTACGCCTCGCCTGAACCCGTAAACACCGACATTGAACTGTTGATGACTGGAAAGACGTAGCCTGGTCTTACAACTCAAGTTTCACAGTTTCGTGCGGACAGACGTGTATGAGTATAGCGACAACCTCATGAATCCATGGACCCTACATGTCTAAAGGGGACTGTTTAAGCCCATGGAGGCTCTGTGATGGTATGGGCACGTGCATTTGGAGTGATGTGAGACCCCTGATATGTGTAGATACGACTCTGATAGGTAACACGTACGTAGGCATACTGTCTGATCAGCGGCACCCATTTATGCCCATTGTGCATCCCGACGGACTTAGGCAATCCCAACAGGACAACGCGACAGCCCACACTTCCTGAATTACTACAGAGAGGCTCCAGGAATACTACTCTGAATTTAAACACTTCCACTAGTGATCAAAATTCCCAGTCATGAACATTATTGAGCACATCTGGGATGCCTTGCAACGTGCTGTTCAGAAGAAATCTATACCCCTCGTACTCTTACGAGCTTATGAACAAACCTGCAGGATTCATAGTGTCAAATACCTCCAGCACTACTTCAGACATAAGTCGAGTCCATGCCACGTTGTAACTGAAGCACAAAGACAATTCGTAGGCGATTTTACGTATTCCGTGCACACTAATAAAAAGTCCAAAAATAACTCCAGCCATGATGATATAGTTTTTCTTGGTCATTGCGGCATTGAGGTTAGAGTGCAAGTGTTTGGTCAAAGGTAAGATTATTTAAGCTTATGAATCAATTCCCAGTTCGGTCTAGCGGTAACGGTGACAGTACTTTTAGGCTACGTCTTTACCGGACATGATCATCAGTGAATTCTCGCGTTTATTTAATTTATTTAATTTACTTACATTTCTTTGCATTTAAGTCATTTATTTCATGTACGTCATTTACTTTATTCATTTAATTTTTTAATTTACTTAATTAATTTATTTTATTAAATTTATTTAATTTGTTTAATTTATTGCATTTATTTAATTTTATGTTATTATTTATTTATTTGATTCGACAAACACAGTTATTACTGTGACATAAAAGAGAGAAGTTGAATTTGCAACCGTCTTTTCCACTCCAGAAACTCTACCCCGACTTTTTACAGTACATATTTGAATGATAAATGAAAGTACCAACAATCTGTGGTTAGCAACACTTGGAAACTAGAAGTGTTCGCTTCTGAGTAGTAGAAAAATATTTTGCATTGATCAGCACACTAAATTTTTCATTTTTATAGTTGCCAACAAAAGAGTAACACACATACCCAACACTCTGCTTTTACAACTAGCAAGGAAAAGCTCTACAAAGCGTGAGCATAGCGAAGTTACATTTACAACCATTATCAAAGCAAGGGCCCTTCTCAGCTTCTGCTCATTGGATCAAAGGGAACTTAACAAAAAAACCCGATCGAGTTCAAAATCATTGAGCTAAAAGGTGAATTTTGATATTTTACAGGCATTTTCCTCCTTTAAAATTTTAGAGAACAAACGTTAAATAATGCATTGAATATAACTGTTGAAATGAATATTATTTTTCATTCTTATCAAAATCAAGTTATTATTTTCTGAAGAAACGTGTGCTGATTGCAGCAAAAGAATAATTTTCCAGTGGCCCATGGCCTGAATTGCTTGGTAATCAGTATCGACTTAACACTAGCAATATAGACCCACATTTTGGTATTATTTTAGGGTTCATTTACAAAAATGTGAGATATGTTGTCCACTATTGGCACTGAAAAATTATTTGTACTACAAGATTAAACAAAAAAATTACCTTCATATCAAACGTCATATTTTATCTCTTTGTTCGTTTCTTTCGCTTTCGATTTGTCTCGCCATTTTAAATTAGTTGCTGAATGAATAAAACTGTAATGCAATGCATAAATTTGCAATTTTTGAACCCTTGAACAAATTCACACTCACCAAAGACTAGCGTTAAGTTGTTTCTCTGTCTGTCTAACGAAGACCATTTCACGTCTAAAATTAATACCAATAGCGTTGAACGTTACATCTGGAACACTAATTGAGATGATGTATTCTCAAAAAGTATCGAGTAATCTTATCAATTTCTCTTTGCTCGCCAATTACGAGGAGCAATTCATCAGTCAAAGGAAGCGCTGTTGTGTGCACTTGGTTCGCAAATGCAAACTAATTAATATTTGACGCATTCTGAAACGTTTTGAAGGTAATTTCAATCGTGGAAGTCTTATTAACTTATACTTGTGTATGTAGGCAAATCCCCTCGTTACCACGGGATTCATGAATCTATCACAAATTTTCAAATCATTTATAGTATTACTGATGACTATTCCACTCGTGAAATGAAACAAAATTGTGTTAAACTATAAAAATAAAATGTCTCAATCAAGGCGGTGTATCACAAAAAAAGTCTCCCTTGTACTATTCGGTTTTCCGTACCTTTTATTTTATCGTGAATTGCATTCAATCGCTATAATCAGATATTTGAAGTGTAAAGAAGATTTATCACAAATCTTAGCGTTCAAGGACTTTTACTAATCACATCTTCGAAGTACGGGAGCGCCGGCTTCGCAGAAGGGGAGACAAGCTCTAAGAAGTCAAGGGCCATTCAGGTGCGTCGCGACTAGAGCATCTGGGCGACGCTACGCGGCTAAATAGTTTCTCTGGACCATTATGTAAACTCTTAATCAAACTTGATTTTCACTTCTAGATTGTTCTAATATTCACTTTGTTATGGTCTCTTGTTTCTTTACAGTCACAGTCTCCAATGTAAATCGTCTCCAAGCCAGACTGTCCATAGCAAAATATGTAACTATACCAAAGAGGGAAAATAAAGCAATTCAGACACACACACACACACACATATATAAAATTATAATTAATGATATGACTATAATTAAAGGAATAACAAAATGAAGAGTAAAAATTACTTTTTCGTGGTAACACTTTTCTCGAATCGAGCGAGAGGCTCTCCGATGGAATTCCGTAGAAGTTTTCATTGCAAGACAAACGGACAGCTGGCGCCTGGCAGCTGCTCCTTCCCCCGCCGAGGAGACCAGTTGCGTCGAGACGGGGGGCGGTCCGAAAGGCAACCGGGAGGTGGGTGCACGGTGAGAGTTGAGGTCGATAGGAATATTTCCTGAGGCAATGACAGGGGAGGGCGAGGGTGTGTCGGGAGGCAATTACCTATCCAGAGAGTTGACAGAGAGAGAGAGAGAGAGAGAGAGAGAGAGAGAGAGAGAGAGAGAGAGAGAAAATAAATGAGAGTAGAGAGAAACGAATGAGGACTAATGAGAGAAGAGCGAAAGGAGAGAAATTAGAAAGGGTGCAGTGTAGAACAGGAGGGAGAGAGACACAGACACGGAAAGACTCAGCCCGAATATTCCAATGATTCAGTTGTGTCATGTATTCCAAAAGAGAATTGGTTTGTTTGTTGCAACAAACAATGCACGGGATTTTATAAGATCACAAAACGGGAATATTATATTATCGTCAGGTGAAATGTGTGTAAAGAGAAAGAAAAGAGATCAAAGGCAAACATGACCGGGAACATATGACACTGTTCTACATTTGCTTTTAACGAGAGAAAAATAAGCAGCCCTGGACATTTTCATACATCGTGAGATAGCAAATGAAATGAAATGGTGAACATTGAGAGGTAGGTATTGAGATAAGGTAGGTAGAGGGGAATAAAAGAAGGTGAGGTGAAGAAAAGTTGGGGAGAACGGAGGAAGGGGTATGTAAAAACAAAAAAAAAAGAATTAATGACTGGAGAGAAGGTAGCCTTATGTCCAGGAGAGCTGGCGGGGAAATGGAAGATACAAAAGGAATGTTTTCAATTTGGAAGTGAGTGTTACGGAAGTTTGAAGGATGAGAAAGGAACGGAGGCGTGATTCGGAGACGGGAGCGGAAGATAGGTGGTTTTTGAGGAGGTGCGAATTGAGGGATGTAGGACTGGGGATGTGGGAGTTCTACTCGCACGATGTGCAGTAGTCCGTCTGTAAGAACTGACACAACAGCACCTGACGGGGCCTACCAGGGTCGTCCCAGCCTTGCGGCCAGGGGTTAAGATGTATAGGTCATCTCAGTCTGAGAAGTGAGCTTTATCATCGTCGTACGGCAACAGGTACTGTGGCATTACAAGGACTGCGCTCACTATAAACTGCCCCAACCGAGAATCGAACTCGGGATCTCGTTACGGAAAGCGAGCACGTTGACCAGCGAGATACCCGTGGGGCGGTCATGTGCAGTAGACTGGAGATATTTTTGGAGAAGAAACGTTTTGAGGAGAAGAGGTGGTGTAGAAGAAATCTTATAAGGAGGTGCAGAGGGAAGGTACATGGAGGGGAAGTGTTGTAGTGGGAACTGTTGTGAAGGGGAGTTTCGGAGGGAAGTATTGTGGATGGAAGGGGTTCTGTAGGTCGAGTGGGAGGTGAGTATTAGTGGGTGTTAAGAGGAAGCATTGTGATGGGCAGACGTTACAGAAGGGTGGATGACCAAAGGAAGTGTGTTATAGAAAAGGCGAAGGGCGGAAGCGAATAGACTACAGGACGAGCTGTTGACCGCCACCACAAACCACCGCCGGTGTCTTCGTCCCCCATAAATCCTGGTCAGCGGTCGCGCGAGATGCCACCAACGCATCCGGCGCTTATTAACGTTACATAACCCGCCCCCGCCCCCGCCCCGCCCCCACTCCTTCTCTGACCCGAGTTCTTTCCTCGGCGATGCGCGTCCCGTCGGCGAATAAATCCCGCTTTATGGCCCGTTTGATGCCATTGTCACGGCGCGGGCTCCACGCTTCCACTCCATTGCTTGCCAATGGCTGCAATTTTTATTACTTATTGTTCCGTATTTGCTGCGGCGTGTGCCATCCACTTGTGCGCGTGGCTGTAGTGCTTTGTCCGGCATCGCCCCCGGTCCATGCCACGCGGCCCAGCTGCCTGCCTCTCTGTGCCGGTCCTTTTTCAACTACTGTTCAACGCTCAAAGACAAAATAGGTTGCAAGTTGTTTGAAAATTATAGACTCTACGAGGTGCATCCCGAGAGAAAGTTTTCCTCGGTCATCAACACAAAGAACACGCAATTACGTGAAAAATGTTATTGTAGCAGATATAATGTATGTTGCGCTTTTTTTACACAATCAACAGAATTGAAACTTGGAATGAGATAAATTTGGTGGAATGGAATTATCATCCCTGTGTCGTAGACGTTTGCCGCATGGAAACTTATCAGTGTTTGATCACTTGTCACTGTTTGACACTGATTTTGATGTAGTCTTACTGTGTCGCTGTGGTAGGCTTAATGTCCACAGAACTGTAATTTCTTGAGGTTATTAAAAAATGGAAATTGCTGGGGGGTTACATCCGGAATAGATGGTGAGTGGTCCAACAGAATGAGGCTCCTAGAGAAACTGCAGGAAATTTGATGAAAGTTGAGCGGTATGAGGACGTCCGAAACACCATCCACTCCACCTTGACCTCGCTAAATTTGACCGCATCTGTCACGCTTTCGCTAAACGTCGAAACGATTAGTGGTTTAGAGATATTGATAGCAATTCTCAGCTAAAAGCAAGCAACTTCAGCTATTTTCGTTGGTTTTGGACGATGTAATGTATAGATAAAAACATAACTATTAATTCTATTAATTTTAAGATATAGCTTTTAGTACTTGTACTATAAAACAGGTTCACGAGAGCAGTATAAAATGCTTAAATTGTATATTTATAAAAATTATATTTCCTTAACATGAAAGTACATCTTTCTAGATTTCAGTTTAGTTGTATGTTACTGCATAAAAAGGAATTTTCATGAAAAAAATTTACTCGTTAAGAATTCTTCCGATAAAATAATGGATCATATTTAGAAAAAGGAGTGAGATTTAAGAGAATAAGTGCCACATAATTTCAACTGAAGACTTGATAAAAAAAAGTTCCAAGTCGCTGAAAAATAGTGATAAGTGTGCGATTTGACGTTGAATTCTGCCGAAATCCGTTCTACCGTCTTCTGCCGGAAATCCACCATTGAATGATTCAATACTAATTTTTCAAAGGAAAATCGTCTTGTTTGCTGAAGCAATACATATCGTTTTCTATATTGCGTAAGTAGTGTTTGACAATATAAAAAGTTCAATAAAGAAAGTTTGCGTCAGTTTTCAGATACGAATAGTTACAAAATTGCCTGTAGTTCACGCACAATTACACAGAAACGACCTATATTTTCGAAAATTTGAGCTTGACCTTATTTTAAAATTTTTCTTTGAACAAAGAATTTAGTTTAGGAAAAATATTTATTTCCAATGTGGTTGTTATAAGGAAGCCTAAAAATTTAGAAGTTCTGCATTTTTTTTAAATGAGAGATTTCAACAAAAATAGCTCTGTCCAACTTTTAAGCTTTCTTTATGCTAAAGAGAGAAAAATTTAAGCAAAAATTTGGAGCCAATTTAACTAAAGTTTTGAAAATGTTGAGGCTTAATGTTACGTATCTCCAAAAAGCGAAGCCTTGTTTTACTCGCAAGGCCTTGAGTTCGTTAAGATCAATCAGGGAACATCAATTTAGGAGAAAATGAACGGTTTGGCCGCTAGCGTTGACCAGAGATTGATAGATGGACGGATGAACAGACAGATAAGCAGCAAGAAGTTTTGCCAATTTATTTTTCGGTATCAAGGATCTACAAAGCATGTATTGCTATTCACAACGTCTTGCAGAAAGATACTACATATAGCAATAAGATTTATCAAATTTTATTTACCAGGCCCCGACCGTACCAGTTTTCGTGGCAAAAAGTCGATTTTCGCTGCACGAATACAATACTTCCTCTTTACTGGTTATGTAGTAAAGTGAGAAAGCAAATATTAACAAGAAATAATAAAGATTCTTGTTTTTGTTATTTTTTAAAATTACACAAATTCTTTGCTATATTGCGCAAAACTACTAAAATTGTTAAAAAATATACATGCCCTTAATGAAAGAACTCACTATGGAGAACAAATTTTATTTGTAGGAAAAATCTTTATCCTCAATTTTCTAGATACAGGAAAACGCCCAAAAAATCTTAAAATTTTGAAATTTTCGACAATTTAAGAGTGAAATCTGAACTTCGGACACTGCCACCTTCATATGTGTATTTTACTCTATTTGTACAAGATAATTTTGAAAATGTCCGGGGGGGCCTCATGTAAAGAGCACCCAAATTTTGAAGAAAGTTTTTTTCAAAATCGCGGCGCCCTGAGTGGAGCCTGAGTGATTTGATCGGGAAATATCCATTTGGAAAAAAGTCATACGTATGGTTTAGACATTAGCGGTGTTCAGAGACTGACAGAGTGGCGGACTGATGGACAGACGGACGGACGTTTTGCTGCTTATTATTTTTTCCGGTGTCAACGACCCACAATACAGGGATTCGGGCTATACCACGTGTTAGAGAAGTTTTATTCTTAATTTAGCAACAGGATTTATCCATAATTTTGTTCTCAGGGCCAGGCAATTTTTTTCTGCCGGAAAACTCGTTTTTTCGTGCAGCATTACATAACTTTCCCCAAAATCCGTACATTACTCCGTATATACGTATGTATACGGGAATGTAAAAAACTAATCGCAACTCTCAATTTTATATTCTGCTTATTTCCACAAGTATGAGTATCTGTGTAAACATAAAAATTTAATTTTTGACCATAAATGATGAAGTTAAATGAATCAAAAGCATTGTGGCGGCAGTGACAACAGCCTATTTTCAAAATTCATCGCTAGGGAAACTGTGTTGGTTCATTGTAGTACGTCGCCCATGAACAGGGAACTTTCACCACATTTCCTCAGAAAGCGCTTTTCAGCTTCCATCACATCACCGTTCCAGCAAATGAGCGACAAATGAAGGAGTGTTATGACGTCGCCCGAGATAAATAGCCGCGTCGTCGGGGGCGTTCGCGCCTCTTGACGGCGGCGTGGCGCGGCAACCCCTCGCCGCCCCGGGCGCACGAGCACGTAATGGCGCCAATTAAACAGAGGGGCGGAGTGTGAGTGCGATGGCGCAGGCCAGGCCCAGCAGACGTAGCAGCGAGATGAGCAGACGGATGGAGAAGATGGCGCAGGCTGTGTCCAACGGACATGAACACGCTTTTGTTTTAAAGATGATTCGGTTTTAATTTTCGGTATCATGGCTGAGTCAAAGTGTTTGGTGTCAGTGTTTAATGAATGATGGATTCAGTAGAAATAATGATTTTGTGAAAATATTAAGTCTGCATTTTGTTTTAATAACTCTTTGTATTTTGAGAACTCAACTTTTTATTTTATCAAACAACGAGCAAAATTTACTTTCTCACATACTACTTAAGTGGTATAGAAAAATGTTTGTAATGCTGCAGCGGAAAATCACGTTTTTTGACACAGAAATGCGTATTGTTGGCTTCTGACCAACAAAATGGAGAATCTTGTTCAAAGAATAACTTCCTCTAATAAGTTCTGTTCTCAGAATACACATTTTGTCCGACCGCCGTCCGTCCGACCGCCGTCCGTCCGATCGTCGTCCGTCCGAACGTGTTGTTCCAAAATCGAAAAAGTTAAATATAATGGGACGAAGATCGTGTTGTAGCACATAATTCTTACTCCCTTGATGTCCTGGTACTTTAAAAAAGTAAATTAATTAAATATAAGTAATTTGAAAGTATTTAGCTCCAAAATTCAATGCTTTTTCATCCAAATTGCAGAACGTTAACTCGGGCGAGGTCGACTGGGGAATATTAACTTTAGAAAAAATCCTATGAATAGTTTAGTTACGATTGTCGTTCAGAGACGGACGTTTTGGGAAACAACACTTTTTCTACACAGGGAACCCCAAAACGTGTATTTCCGTTGAAATTTCAAAATGGATTTTTCGCAGTATTACAAAACTTTCTCTATACCACATATATTACCCCGTTTATACGTACTTATACGAGAAAGTAAAAATACCGTAACCACAAGGCGTCAAGGAGCCTTCTGTCTGAAGCTGACTCCATCTGCCCTCACATTAGAAGCGAGGGGTCGGTAGATGACAAACTAAACGCGTGAATGATATTCCCGCGCGGCAGCGGTGCTACTAGATTGGCAGAAAACGTCGTCTCTGAATATGTACGAAGCTTCGCAGTCGTAATCACAGGGTCAAGAGTAATAACTAGGGAGTAGATTTCTTTGGAGGCGAGGCGAGAGTTAGGCCATAGGTCTACTTTTCCGCCTGACCACGCAAATTTCCCTTCACTCCCCTCATCAGAGATGGCAGAGATGATATCACTCGCGCGACGAAACATGCGATTTGAATTTGGCTCAGAGTCATCTTTCAGACTTGAACATCTTTTTACATGCAGTAAATCTAGAACATGGGACGGCCGGTTTTATTTCCCTTTCAAAGAAAGGCTTTCGAATGATTTTTCCGCTCTTAAAAGTCCATTGACCGAATTCCGCGAAGGCGGTGGGGACTGCGGGTTGGTCGTGGGAGGGAGGAGGGTGAAGGCCGATGCGAATTAGTTGCTCCGCAGACTCCGAGTGTTGGGCGTGGCGAGCTAGTAACTGCACCAGGAAGCGGTGCGAGGACTTGGAGGTAATAAAAGCAGCGCTTCGACGCCGCTTGTGGGCGTCGTTGACTACGTGGAGTGGCCCTAGACAGCGCGAAACGGGGCGCGGGCGTGGCGACGGGAAAAAGGTAGACAGAACGTGGCAGGAGGTCGTTCGAAGCACGTGTACTACATTTTATTGCTCATTCATGACGTCAAACTTTCACAATGTTGAATGCATTGCAAATTTTCAAAAGAAATGAAACATATACAATGAAGTAAGAAGACACTCTCACACGCATTTATTTATATGCCTGACATGGCGAACTGTTTAGCCCATCTATAAGCGTCTTGCAAATACACTGCCTGACAAAAAAAGTGTTGTACCCAGAAGGAATAGTCCAACATTATCCCATTCCAGCATACTTGCATACCATTAATGTGGGAGTAAATAATTAGATTCACACGTATATTTAATGTGTAGAACGGCCGCCAGAGTGCATTTGTTAATTCACCGCCCAGTTGTTGCGCAGTTCTTATCAGTGAACTGCTGAACTTCAGACAGTGAAGAACGAAGTGTACGTTCTGAACGAGAAGAAACGATGCCGCACAGTCGCGTATAACAACCTATCCACCAATTGACCGCATTCGACAGAGAGGGACTTCATTGGGCTGGTTGGGCATGCAATTGCCAGGCATGTGGGCTATTCAGATGTCACCTTTGCCCGATGTTGGAGTCAATGAGTACAAGAGAGCATCCTTTCATGTCGTGCGACGGGTCGACCAAAACCACCACCCCGAGGGACGACCGTCGTAAGGTGCGCCAAGCAGTGTGGAATCCCATGACGTCGGCACTCGCCATCCAACACATGCTGGCAACTCTATAACAGCCTGTGGCTCGACGACTCGCTGTGGCACACAGTGGCTCGACGACTCGCATGGCTCGACGACTCGCATCCCCCGGATTGACGTCCCACCACCCGACGCGTCTGTTTCCATTGACACCAGAACACCAACGTCGCCGATTGGATTGGTGCCGTGCTTGGGAGGATCGGACGAATGGCGTCGCATCACGTTCAGTGATGAGTCCCGCTTCATCATAACCTCTGATGACCATTGTGTTGGACTGTGACGGCGTGAAGAGCAGAGGAGGTATCCTACCCATGTTGTGGAGAGAGACACGGCCGTAACCCTGGGCATTACGGTGTTGGGAGCCATCGTATATAGTACTTCGGCAGACTTCGACGGCATTGTGATAGCAGCCACAGACATGTTGCCTTCGCACATCGTACCCCTTATGGCTCAGCACCCTGAAGAATGTTCCAACAAGATAATGTACGCCCAAACAGAGCACGTTCGTCTACGGAATACCTGGATAATGCTGAGTTTCTCCGTGTCCAAGATCCCCGGACCTTTTCATCATTGAACACGAGTGGGATTCCATTAGGAGGGAACTACATCGCAGTACCAACCTGCAGGATCATAAGGAACGGCTGCAACAATTATGGACGACCTTGCCTCCAGAGAGGATTCAAAGGCTGTTTGACGCCATTCCGCTTAAGGACATGCATTTCAACCAACGGAGGTGCGAAATCCTACTGATCTTTCACATGTACCCACTTTCAACCTGTATCTGTGAACGGTCTTGTCGCTTTCATCCCATCTTATTGTAATCAGTTCAATAAAGTCACGTGGTCTTTCTGCATATGCAGGTTCTCTCCCTTCCAACCCCTCCTTCTGGGTACTTCACTTTCTTTCTCAGGCAATATATCTTCAAATGACAGTACACTACAATTAAGAGCGAAGTGAAAAATTCGCACAAAAATTCTGTTCTTAAATCATCAGTAATACTCATAAATCTAAAAGCTGCATTTTCAATTCTAAAACGCGTGTAAAAACGCAGTTCTAAGACGCACGTGGCAAAAAATCTTGTAACATTGATCAAAATGTTTGCTCACCGATTTCCGACGGTCAGAAAAAAATCACTGGCCTAGTCCTCGAAAACCAAGACTTACACTAAACGCTTACAGCAACTGTCTTCGTACGGATGCTCTAGAGCTGCTCAGTCGATCGACTACGACCGACGAAAGAACTGTCAGGATCTTCTGCGGTGCATCAGACCTTACTGCCGTCACTTCAATTGGACATGGCGCCCTCTTCTGGCGGTTCTATTAATATCATTATTCAGCAATGTGCATTTTTAGACAAACATTTCTTTGTTTAATATATTTACTCCTACCAGTCTTAGGAAGGAGCTGTGCTAAAATAGTATCCACATGATGTACGTCTAAACTTTGTACTGTTCTTTCTAATCCTCAAGTACCATTTATTATAAGATATAATCTGCACTCTTATTTCTTGATTACGAGGTCAGTTATTGTAAGTGTAGTTTCCGAACAGTTACTGTAAATGTAGCAGTTAAGTAACTTTGTAAATCCAAATAGTTACCATAATAATAGCAAAGAAATGAAATGTCATAAGTAAATTCTAACGTATTATACATAGTACTACACTCAACTTTGACCGCGTTTCCTGTTCTGCAGGGAAGCAATATTGACCTAAACAGATGCCTTACTTATTTTGCATGAAGATCGAACGTATTGCTTTGGTGTAGGCATTTTGGCTTTGGAGTGGTAGGTGACGACGTACATAATGGTACATAATGAAGGGAGAGTGGTTGGTTCAGAGGAGTTTCAACACATAGATGACGCTGGATTCAATGTTCGTACACGTCTCAATCGAAGATCTGCATTTCCTTCACATAATTAATTCGAGTAATTGCTACCTAGTTGTGGAAAGAAGAAAGATGGAAACTAATACAACATTAACCGTTCATACACATTTTCAAACATTTAGGACCCAGAAGTATTGTATTAACTCCTGTAGTCTCCAGTTTTATTAAGCACTGATAAAGCTATGCAAATATACTTTAAAACATCATCCTGAAACATTTAAATAAGATGTCATAACACCCATTTTTTAGAATGTCTTAAAATTAAAAATAAATTTACAATGAGAAATCGGCCGTTTAACATCATTTTCAAATGTGATATTAATTTAGTTTCCCATATTCCATATTTCGCTTTAAAGAGTTCAACAAGTGGTTACCTCAACATGAGTCTAACACTGACTGGAATTATGGTATATAATATTTAGTTATCAATAATTTACTTCCATGTGAGATCACAAAATATAGTCAGGTGACTTTTTCGCCTACATGACCTATTCGGAAGTCGTACACGTTTTAATTTATGACTGGTGTAAAGGTGCTTTTCTTTTGAAACCATTTGCAACATTCGGTGGATTTTATACGTTTTACGCCCTTCTATTCTTTCATTTTGGAAACTGTCTCTTGGGAAATTAAGCATCCACATTTAAATAATTAGTAACTGTAGTAATTAAGTAACTGTGAGAGCATCTTTTTTTCTCGCTTTCCTCGCCTCGAAAGATTTAAAAACGCTAGCTTATTGAAAGGTGTCGATGAAAGGAAATAAAATGTATTTTCCTTAATATGTAATTAGCAAAGAACATATCAAACTCTCAAATTATTACTTCATGTAGGTTCCACAGTCCTGTTAATTCCGGTATGGCACAAAATCAGAGCTCATCAAAAGGAAGAAATTAAGTACACGGCAACTACTCGAAACTAGCTGAACAAGCAATGACATTTTTATTCAATTTTCATTGAAACGTACATGTTTAACGTCTTTATTTCATCACACTTAAATATCGTCGGCAATGATACACTAGTATAACCAAGTATCGACCCGCGCGTCAGATTTGGTCATAAGTAGGTCACAAATTCCTTCTCCCGCGCGAGTGGCGGGCAGTGCGGGAGTTCCTCAAGGGCCTAATTTAAGCGACGCGGGCATCCGCCCCTGGGGTTTCCTGGCCGGCGGCGTGTGCGGGGCGGCGTGGGACGAATGGTCGGCGCTGGACGCGAGTGCAGTGGGGCGTGTAACAAGGCGCGGCGGACGGGAGGCGGCCAGCGAGGGACTGGGCTGCCACGTGGGGAAGCTAGCCATTCGGGAGGAGGGAAGCATTTGTGCTGGAGGGCGATTAGGAGGTGATGCAGAGAGTGGTAAAGGAGACATGTGTGAGAGACGAACGTGAAGACGAGTTGATGGATAGATAAATTCGAGAAGGCGGGCGAGCGGAAGGATGAAAATAGAAGAAGACGGAAAAGATGGAAAAGACAGCGCACCCGTACACCTTCCGCACGGGTTCCACCTCTGGGCAATTTATAATGAATTTGTAGAAAACAAAACAAGCTCCAAGCATATTCAGTTGACGTTTTCCCGTTTCTTCTGCCTCTTAATCCAATACTTCTCTATCATAATTCAACTCAATAGCATTGTTGCTATTATTAAATGATTATTCAACGGTCTCGATTACAGTTAAAGGGCTCTTTAACCGAAATAATAAATACGGGGGCTCAGGAAGGTACACAGGTGCACTTGAAAAAGAGAAAACCTGATGTCGAATAGCACGACGTTAGGGTATGGAGCCTACAGCAAAGAAAGAAAACTGGACAGCAAAAGAAAGAAACATTTAGAATGGTAGGAAGAGTTTGGATGACGGGTAGTTATGGTGGGGAGGGAGGAGAACGAGACTCTGGAGTAGTTCGAGGTGAAGCTAAGACAGAGTTTCGCTAGGTGGTTGCTGGAACTTTTAGACCTTTAGAGATGACAGAGGGAAGGAGCAAGGAGGCAGAGAGAGGCGAAATATGTAACACGTGTGTGTGTGGAGAGATGGAAGTGTAACAGGAAACATATTTAGTGTGAGGGACAGATGGCGGACGTGCGAATCGACGGAGCCGAAGGATAGACGAACGGATGTAACCATTCCCTACCTTAAGCCTAGGCCAATTGCGGTATGCGTCGATGTGTGTGCGTGGCTTCCATGGGGCGGAAGGGTGAGAGTTCGAATGGGCGGATCACTGCAATGCCTGTAACCGGGAGGTCCTACAGTTTGAGTCTCGTCGGTGACAGGATTTACAACACTAGCTATATAGCTTGGCCGAATGTAGCCCCTGTCTGAAGGAGAATTCGAGCGGCTGGCTGCGCTAATCGGCAGTTTTCTATGGTTTCTCCGGTCACTAGGCAAATGTCGGAGCAGTTCCCTAACAAACGGGCCACGGACCGCGTGCGATCTCACCTTCCTCTTCCTTGTCCTACCCTCACCCTTACTTACACACACACGTACATACACCACACTATCACACATGTCGGGAGACTAGTCGGGAGCTTAGAGCTTGGCCCGTTTGGGTGGGTGCCCCGCGCTGGTGGGAGATGCATGGTGGAGGAAAATCCCGCAAACCGGCGTGTAGGTCACCACCGGAGCTCCCCACCCAGAGGATCACGATCGTCACCCCCGAGGGACAAACATGCGCTACACTTACGGGACTAATGCCCTTATGCGTCGATGCGCTCAGTAACGCAAAACAATCAGTCTATCGAATGGACGCTGGCGCGCTGGCGAAAGGCGCTACGCTCGCACTCCATTAACCTGCGCGCCGAGCCGGCCAGCTCGCCCCCCCCCATACACACACACAGCCTGCCTGCGAGATGTTGCTCGCTCGATCTTCACATCACGCGCGCGCAGAGTTCGCCTGCGTTCTTCACCACCACTCTCCGTTGGGTGGGAAAACAACCGCCCACAATCATTGCGATTTATAGCCCCAACTCAGCGGACGCTGGTGTTTTGCAGAGCTCGTTCCAACGCAGATTTCCCAACTCAACTGTATGATGGGTTGCATAACATTCAGGGGTGAATGTCACATTCGCAATTTCGTTATGAATTTTCTCACGACAGGTACTTTGACAAAAAGTAATTATCTATGTCTTCGAAGGTGGCAATATCTGTTCTGAGCAATGATATTATTATTATTATTATTATTATTATTATTATCGCTATTATCTTCCAATGAGAAAACCATTATCATACGCGTCCCAACAGAGGCTTTCGCAGAAGTTTGCTTGCCGCTGACGCGGGGCAGATACAACGCGATATCTCTGAAGCAAGCAGCGCCGTAGGAAGCGGCGGCGTCCGCGGCTGCGCAACGAATGCAAGTTCCGGTCTCGCCTCGTGGACAGCGCCCGCTCGTAGCCTTGCTCGTTGGCCGCTGGAGATAGGGAGTTATCTGCAACACTGTCCCTTGTTTACCCATCTCCTTGGATCAACAACACAGAGTAACAAGACTGAAAGCAATTTGCATCGTACACAAGAATATGCAGAGGAGTTGCCTCCCCACAAGTGTGCATAACAGCAGCCTAACACACTGTACGAACTTTCGCAACTAATGTAATGAAAAGACTTCGTCGTTTAAGAACGTACAATTAAAAGGTCATTAAACTATAATCAAATTTCGAGGAGTGCTTCAAATTGCTTTGATAATCCTTCATAGGGTAGAAGGAGAAGTTGAGGGAAACTTACCAGATGAAGTAACCCTGTACAATAAAAAAAGGCATGATCAGGCTTAGTGAGAATGCTCCTAGTGAGATAGCCCGGATCATTGCAAAATCACCCTCTCATGGAGATCTAAGTCTTAAACGAATATAATCATTAATTACTTAATGTCCTGGCATTATCGAAACAAAACCTCATCTACTTCGTAATATTAATGCATTATATTGTGTCAGGGGCGAAGGATACATGTACTTTGTGACCGAAGAAAAAATTGGAACTCTTTATGAAGCGGGATCAAACTATTACATGCATGTAATAGGAGTTTTACAACCAGAAGATTGTAGAAAGATCTTTAACATAATTCATTACCATTTTCATGTTTAACAAATTAAAAAAACAGTTGTTTGTAAAACACTCAATTGTAGCCATTATTAGAAATTAGTAGTAAATTTATTAGGAGAAAAAATGCTGGAGCCATTTTTAGAAATCTCAAATTTTTTGGTTTCCCGAAATTCACTAAAAACAAAATAAATTGGTACTCATAAAAGAACTCCTATATTTTTGTGATAACTACAAATTAACCGTTAATCATTTTTACATAATGCGGAACTATGAGATAATATAACTAAATATTTTGGGATGCTTGATTTATCATTATTGATCATGTTTCTTCCCAGTGAAGGTATCATTTTTGGTTACTGTTACGTTTTGTGGAGAGGATCGATTCAGAGGTTACCAGCCACTAACGGCTCTCACATCCACAGTTTCTCAGTCTTGTTGTAAGTCGATATGACACTTGGAGATGGACAGGTACCAGATACCTGTAATGGTAGTCTTTTTATTAGAATTTTTAATTAATTTCAATGTTGGTATTAAAAATTACTAACAGATTTTCTTGTAAAAGGGGAAGAACCATACTCAACTTAATTTGTAAATTTGTTATTATTGAGGCTGGCTCTGAGATATGGTCAGTGGAAAGAATTAGTTAGTACCCGATACACATACTTATTTCTTCGCTTATACGAGTATTTTGTATTTTGATTATTTGATTATTATTGATTATATATCGTACTTTGAGTATTCTTATGCAAACTCTGCACGGGTGAGGCCCAACACAAAGCCCTAGAAGGAAAGGGAAACTCCTTTCAGAGTGCCAATTTGTCGGTGCGACTCAGTCGTTAGTGGATAGTAGGGATGCGACATCGATGAACTTAACATCTATTTATTGAAACCAATGGTTTTTTAACATCGATGTTGTGAGTTAGATGTTCATACTACTTTAACATTTTATTTTCGAATTAAAATATATAATAAAAACTACAATAATTTTCACGAACCATACTTTGAATAATTTTAGTCATCTAGAGTTACAACTAATTTAGTTTTTTGTTACTAAATGTAGTGTATTATTTTTGTATTATCCAATAAAGTAATAAACTTTTTTTAAAAATTGTTCTGCTTTTTTTAAATTTGTTTTGTCCGCTATGTCTCAGTTATAAATTAATAAACACGGCCACCGTAAAATGAAATTGCCCCCTCCCTGCACGCATGTAAACACTGATGTTAAGGGTTATTAAAAAGTTTTACAAACATCTATGTTTGAAAACATTGATGGTTTTCAGCGGATGTTTCAAAATATCAACGTTTTGTTGTCAATGTTCTTTGTTGTCTTTTCGCATCCTCAGTGCTGGGATGTGGAATGAGGAGACGGGGGGGGGGCTCCATGCCCATCGGGAGGACCAACCCAGGAGGCTCCCTTTCCACAGACAGTCGAAAGCGGGTGTCTGACCGTTCTCGCTTACGTTTTAGAGGAGGAGCGAGTTGTAGAAGACGCAATTTAGTTTTTATAATAAATGTACTTCAGTTTATTTGTTGGCGATCAAGGTTGTTATTTCCGAAATTAGTTTCATAATTTATCCAGTTTGTAACCACCACAAAAATTATTGG
Source organism: Gryllus longicercus (assembly GCA_038098605.1). Taxonomy (NCBI): domain Eukaryota; kingdom Metazoa; phylum Arthropoda; class Insecta; order Orthoptera; family Gryllidae; genus Gryllus; species Gryllus longicercus. The sequence continues at coordinate 564,997 of JAZDUA010000701.1, forward strand.
ACTGACTGAACTGTGCTGAACGGAGTTTAGTTTCAGTTTTAGTAAGTGAAAGTATTAGCAGAAAAAGGAAATAATATTGTTAAACATTTTTCAACAGAAAAGCTTTTTACTAAGTTATATTAAATTGTTATTAATGAACACACAAATTCTCTCATTAAATTTCACCATTCATTTGGCATTCCTTAAAAAACTGACCGTCAATAAGACGTCGACAAATTGCTAGTGATCGTAAAACTTTCAAAACGTGATTTAGCACACACACACACATACACACACACTTACAGTAACATGCACTACACTACTACATACGCCAGGAGATAGGTCGGGGACTTAAAGCTTGTCCCGGCTGGGGCGGTGCCACGAAGGTGGAAGATACCTGGTGGGGGAAAACACCGCTAGTCGGCGCAGGTCGGCGCCGGATCTCCGCCATCCAGCGGGGGAAGATTGAATTGAATTGAATTGAATTAATGCCTTACTTTTTACGTGGCGAGACTCAGGCCATTAGGCCTGCTCTTCCGTCTGACCACGTAAATTTCGCTACGCTCCTTTCACCAACTAGCAGAGAAAGGAGGTATTTCTTGGGCGAGAAACAGGCGATTTGAATTTAGCTCAGAGGCGTCATTTAGGCTTGAGGATCTTTTACATGCAAGTAAATCTACTAACATGGGACAGCCGGCTTTACTTCCCCTCCGAAGGAAGGCGTACGAAGGATTTTTTCGCCCTGAAAAATCCACGGCTTCGATCGGGTTTGAACCCGCCAACTTCGGTACCACAGTCCGAAACGCTAACCGTTACACCATCGCCGCCGCCGTTACAAGATCACCGCCACCTTCCGAGGAAAAAGCTTACACTACACTTACGGGACTAACGACTTCAGTAGTTGACGCGCCCGTCATCTCTAACAATCACTCAACCACCGAAGCCTCAACTAAACCTTCGACGCGGTGTTGCGTGGCGCCTCCACCCTCCATAGCACGCGCGCTCTGTGTTTTCCAAATTCATTAGACCCTTCACGCACATGCGAGGAAATTTAATCAAAAACTCTTCGCTATATTCCGTGCAATCGATGCTTTCTAGCGTGCCGCGCATACTCCCTTAAAACGCCAGCCTCCGAATTGGCTTTGCAGAACAAGCGTTCTCCGGACTTCCAAAGCTTCAGAAAGCTTCCATTGCGGTTTTTATGAATATGTTCCGCGCCGTACAATTCCACCCAGGGACAGGATTTAACTCCTATTGTTCGATAACTTCCAATTTAAATCAGATTTTTTTCGAATTGTGCGGTCTCGCCGGAATTTGGGAGGGCGGCGAGGCCTTCCATTGTTCGCGGCGCGGAGCCAGGCGCGCGCGGATTACGGGTTGAGCTCTCCGCAAGGGGGCGGAGGGGGGAGACGCGAAGGTGGCGATGAGGTGAAAGCGCGAGGAGTAGCCTACGTACGTACGGAGAGCCAGTTCTGAATTCAGTTGGAATATCGATCGATCGACCAGTTGAGTCGCTCTGGAAAAGACATTGACAAAACGTAATGGAACAACAGTTTTAAGAAGTTGAGAATTTAAACACTTCCTCCACTGCACCTACGATGACTTAAAGATGATGAATTTGCTTGTATTTCATTAGAAATATTTATGAAAAAACATTTATTTTGTTCGTGAGCATAACTCAGTGTAGCGTTGGACACGGAAGTGAAAGAGATTTAGAGAAAAGTAGGGACTGCTGGGGAGGTCAGGAGAAAGGGAGGAGAACGGAAATCATAAAACAAGAAGAGAGACTTCTCAGGTAAAATATTGTTCAATGTTGAGTTTAGCTAAAAAAGACGCCGACAAAATGTAGTGTAACAAAGATTTAAAGAAATTGAAATATTAAACATATTTTCCACCGCACCTACGAGAATGTAAAATGGTGAATTATTTTATTATATATCAATAGGAATATTTATGCAAAACGTATCGTTTTGCTCATGATCATAGTACTGCGTAGGGTTGAAAACTGAAGCGAAACCGATATGCAGGAGAATGGAAGTTGCAGAGGAGGTGAGGAGACAGCGAGGAGGAGAGAAATAGTAAACTAAGAATGGACAGATTTCTGATTGAGGTAGAATATTTTTCAATTTTGAGGCGATCCAGAATAGACGTTGACGAACTGATACTAATAAATTGATAACTTAATCCCTTTTCCCTCTGCACCTTCGTTACAAATGGAGTATGATTTTATTTTTACGTCCGTGCTCCCAAATGCGAATTCATGTAAATCAGACCTTACAGTGTAAAACTAAGAACAATGTTAAAATTATTTCATTTATATTAAGTGCGTGAACTGATTGGTTCCTGTAAGATATCCTTTTACTTTCTCACTTTACTTTGCAAGAAAAAGTAATGCAATCGTGAGCTGGAAAATGGCATTTCTTTATAGGTACACAGATGGTTTTGCAATAGAGTTATTTTCCCTTCAACTGTTCATTGTATCCGGGAACATAGAGCCATCGGTCAAGAAAATTTGCCCGGATAATATCTGTGTAGCAGGTCGTGATTGGCTAGGCAGCTGGACATTCAGATGTGAGGTAGTTAAAGAAGAGTTCGGATGGGACGGCAAGGTACGGTCCGGACGGGCAGACTTCCACGACCCCACTCGTATATGCAGAATCTCTCATCGCTATTGATGCTCTGGTAGAGTTTAGCCATCTTAAAGGCCTTCCACCGGTTATTTCTAGCGAGTAGTCTAGTGTTTCCAAATCGAAATTCGTAAACGGCAGAGATGAACTCGAGCAGAGAATCGCCTAAGCGGGAGAAGTCCGGTAGAACACCAAACTTTGGAATATTTGAAGTGGCGAATATGCTCGACTTTCATCGTCAGTCTTTCTGCCATGGACAAATCAGTCTCGCCTAATAATTGCGAACGCATTTGTAAGCAACGAAGTAAAATTGTGACTGTTTGGAGTAAGAAAAACTACTTCTTTAACCCGCATTGACATTTTTAGGAGCTGTCGGTGCGCCTTAAAACCGTCCTGACCTGGATACGTGTCAGGATCTTGTGAATCTAATAGGCTTTGCCTTGTATGTAGTATTGTGGCCGTTGTCTTGACCTCAGTGTCAGTGTGCTGAGGATTCCTTTTTGCTGGTGGGTCATAAATCACTTCAGACCCTGCTGGATATGAACCTGTTGTATTTATTTCCTGCGAAACTTTGTTTTAGTGCTTCACGTTCATGGAAATGCTGGCATTAGGAATTGGGCTTCTGGGTGAGCGGAAGGCAACCCTTGTAAGTATGCTTTTGTTGTCGCAGAGGAAGTGGTCTCACTACCAGAAACAGGTGGTTATTAGGAAATGCCAACTTTCGAAAAACTTATAAAAATACTTGCATATACTCTACGTTCTTAGCAACTCCGCTTAGTGTCAGATCTAGTGCACAAATTTCTTTTATCAAGTATTTTGTCTCATCGACGTTACAGTTATGAAGTTTTGAGAGCATGTTGAAGAAAAATAAAATTAAAAAACATTGAAAATATTGACAATTTTAAAAGCCGCATCAATCGTTGGAACGAGAATTTAGTGACGAGTGTGCGTTAAATACAAATTCGAGTAGCAGCTGATGGCAGAGGCAAATTGAAGAGCGAAATGGAGGCCAAAGAGAGGCGGGGGCGCGGGAGAAGGGGCAGATCCTTCTCACCCATTGTAGAGGCCGACAGACGCTACGCACAATGCGTGAAATCAAGACTCGCGGGGCGCGGCCTGCGGGCGCTGTGGCTGGCAACGCCGCCTGGTGGAGTGGAGTGGTACTCTTAGTCAAGCGGCCGGCATTTGTCTGGCCCTGGCTGCGGGCGGCGGCGCCTGATTTTGTTTCGCGTATTCCACAATGCGCCGCGAAACGTATTCAACCGACGCGGCCATTGTGTTTGGGCGTCTGAACGACACACGTGAAAGGGTTTAAGGAGATGCACTTCCACGAACTGAATCGAAGGGGTCAGAAAAGGCTCAAGGGAGGATTTGGGCAAAACAGTTTTTATTTAGTATTTATCCGAAGATCCGTTAAGTCTTGCAGTATTTCAGACGATGATTTTTTGGTCTTATTGGAGATGAATATTATTCTAAATATGACGCCAAAAACTTTTTTATAACATTAACTGAGTCACCGTACAAGGGAAAGAACAAACCAAAATTAAGCTTATCTGACATTAATTGACAAAAGACACCAACCTCCACCCGCATAAAAATATTGTTATCAAAACAGGCATTATCAAGTTATCTTCACTATGGATTCATTGGCAGATACCAGTGATACCAAATAACAAAAATCATCATACCCTTTCAAATACAAATAATCCAACGACATCTGCTCGTCCCCCTCCCCCGCTCGTACTTATAAATTCCCATTTTCTTCATTACTCAACACTCATAGCGTTCTCATACTACAGTCAACACGTCAAAACTTTTACCCATATAAATAATGTGATGAATCAACGTCATTCCAACAACCCTCATAGATTCAACAATGAAGATAATTTCAACGAAGTTCAAAACTCAAAAGCTGACAAGCAATAATAGATTCAATACCATTCCTTAAAGTCCTACGACATAACATTCCATCCAGTATAGCTTCCAATACTACTGGAATCAGTAATGACAACATTTCTCCATAAAAATTTAATCAATGCTAACTGGAATGCTAAGAACATCTTCATTAAGAGAACCATCAATAGCACAAATCCTTCTCAAAGAAAACAACTTTCCAGGATATAGGCAATTTATAGATAAGATAGACTGCAATTCAAGGAGGTTTTTTCATTTCTTTCTGCTCCGAGCGTACGTGCTGTGAGGTTCGTCTCAACGGAGCTCCGTTAGTTCACCGTGCAGAACTTGGTGTATTAAACCTCGTTTAAGTTGATGTGAGTCAGTAGTCAACTGAATTCCAGTTTTATATGTCTAATGTCATACTCTCAGCAACGGGGCTAGCAATTAGTCAAACCGTGCACCTAATCAACAATGACATCAACTACTCAGCTAATTGTGAAGTGACTGTATTTCAACAATCCTCTTCCACGGAAGAAGAAATGGATATCCAACTACAGGCAGCCATGAACCAGCAAAGCAGCGACTCCGTTAATGCAGTGGCCTCCAACCTATCAACCCTAGAGAACACGGCCATCCCAAGAGCAACAAACAACGGCGATCATCGAAAAAGGACGGTGCGTGATCCCGAAAATACGCAAGATGCGAAGAAAATAGTGCGGGTTCTATATGTGACAGTGAAAAGTCAGTTCCAACCAATTTACATTACAACGCACTAATCGGCAACAGACTTGGTTCTTTAAGTGAAGTTAACCTAAGCCTCGAAAACAATAGATTCACCTATATAAATGAAAACAGTAGAGAACAATCCAACAACGTAAATAAAATTCCTATTTTCGTTCCCCACATTCTTAACATAAATAATTTCGTAAAAGAACTAAAATCAAAAGTGTCAATAAATTTCATAGCATATTTCAGAAATCAAAAAGTAAAAATTAGTTCCAAATCTATCACAATCTTAAGAAATCTGGTGAAGTACTTAATTAGCACGCAAAGAAGTTTTCACACGTACAAAGACCCGGCAAACAAAAAGTACTCGGTGGTTTATAAAAACATTCGCCAAATCTGATTTCTGATTTGGAAATATTACAAGACATAAAACAGCAGTATCCGTCAATTTTTAAAGTAACTAGAATTTTTAAAGAAAATAAACCCATACCAGTGTGTTGCAGTAGAATTCCGCGGGAATGAACAATTAGAGCTTATATTATCAATAAACGAAATATGTAACCATAAAGTAAAAACAGAAAGAAGACGAAGACCTTCGGGCCCCATTCAATGTTAAAGATGCTTTGACTATGGACACACAAAAAATAATTGCAATCATGTAATAAATTGTGCGTATTGCGCAGGAAATCACTACACAGTTACTTGTACTCATTTCAGAAAAAAAATGCAATAACCTTATTCACAGACTTAACCAATGCATTCGACAGTGTGGCACAAAGCTTTAAATTACAAAATCAGAAAATCTGCGATCACTCACTATATTGTCGAAATAAAAAACTTCCTAAAAAAAGAACTTTTGCAGTTACAGTAATCAATGTAATCCCAAATTAATAATAGCAGGTTTACCCCACGGCTCCCCCCTTTCATCCACTCTCTTCAACCTATACGTAGGCAATGTCCCCAAACAAAATGGAATTCGTATTGCACAATTTGCAGACGATGCAGCCATATTCTCATCCGGAATTACATTAACAAACATAAACACGAGAATTCAACTATACCTTCACCAACTCAAAAGCTGGGCTTGCAAATCTAAAATTCTCCTGAATCCAACCAAAACTGCAGCAAAAAAGTTCACTCTCAGACCGTACACGCCCCCTCCCCACTTAATCTTAAACAATGCCCAAATAATCTGGTACCCTCCTAATAAACCAATAAAATATATGGTATTTAACATTGACAGGCGCCTTAATTGGAAACAACATATATACATCAAAATTAACCAAACCTAAAAAAATTACATCAACTTAAACCTCTTAGCCATCTGCCATACAACACAGCTCTGAGAGTATTCAAAACTATAATAAGACCCCTGTAGCTGTACGCTTGTTCAGTATGGTTAAATACATCCAAAACAAACATTAAAAAATAAAATCATTCAAAATTAATACCTAAGGACAATAACAAATACACCATGGTATGTTTCTAACAATCAACTTCATAAAGAATTCAATCTGCAGCAATTAGCCCATCACACTACATACCTCTCCTCTAACTTTTATATAAATGTCATGCAAATTCCATCCCTATCCAAATTTACGCTGTTGCAGAAAAGCAACCGACAACAAAAGAATCAAAAAAAAGTATCCATTTCATGTTTTTCTAAAATTGTTCTCTGAAATGGAATAAATTGAGGTGCCACATACGTTTCCACAACCAATGAATTAGCTGTAAGAATCTAGTTATAAGTTAGTTTCTAAGCCGGCAATGCATTGACAAAGTTATTGGAAAACCTGAACCATGTAATCCCCTTGAAATATAATAAATATGTTTAAAAAGAGGTATGTTCATAGCTATTGAAGACAACTTAATCTATTATCCTATAAAAACACAATTAACACGAAAAAGTTGCAATAAATGTGGAAATTGACAAACCTTGGTTAATAATTCCTGCCTGCAAATTTCCAGGTCACAAAAATCTATAGAAGTAGTGTAATAAACTAAATCAAACTAATTAAACATACAATATTCTATTAGGTGATCTTATCACTACAAATTCAATTTTGGATGACCTTTTAATAACCGTGATAGTAGAATACCAGAGCAAATATTAACACTAAAGACACTCCTCTAAACTCGACATACTGTCCATGTAATCGTTTAAGAAACCCAGGAATACCAGACATAGAAATCCACCTAATCTTAACTCCAATCAGATTACTTGTCTACACTCTCCACCTCCAAAACCAAAATCAAAGGCACTAAAAATTAATGGCAATAAAATCAAATCCATCATATCCAACCATGTACCAAAAATTAAAATACTGCCTAGCCTATTGAAGACAGATCCGGCAATAATGGTCAAATGACCATTCGAAATTCACAAAAACATTGGCAATAATATTTATATCTCCGAAGAAAAAGTTAATGAACAAATAACCGAATGCATTATAAAATTAATAAGTACTAAAAATACAATGAGAAGAATTTGTACCCCAACTAAGAACACCTGAACTGAAACATGAATGAAATCTAATAACTTGTGTAACTAAAAAAGAACAAAAAGGTTCAAAGATCAAGAGTGTCAACTTTATTCAAATATTAAGCACTAACAACAAATTTGTAAGGCTTTTCACGAGAAAAATAATTAAGCAAAAAAACATAATTCGGGCATTAGATACAAATGCAGACAAAGTACTTTAACTAAAACAGAACATAGAAAACTAGCCAAATTTTTCGGCACGTCTTTCACAACTAAATTCAACAAAACCGCCCTTCCTCACACCAAACCATAAGTAAATCAAACAATAAACCAACGTGTGGCTTCCCATTTCGCTGTAAGCTCCAGAACAGTAAAGATATCGTGCAGGCAGCTCTTCAGTTTGTGACCGAAAATATCACAAGACGGAAGCCGTACTTTAAAAAATTGATAAAAGAGGTAAGAAACGATTTTGCATAGCAGGACGAACGCTAGAGAGAATATGAGGTTCTGTGTGGGAGGTAAGATGAGTTAGAGGCGAGGGTTGCACGACTCTAAAACGCGCGCAGATTATTTAGAGAATCGGGCCGTTCGTACCATCTCGTGTTTCACGGGATAGCAGAAAGTAAAGAAGAAGAGGGAAAGGGCAATTCGAAAAATATTAATTTCAGCACTGCACTCTCTAATTCTGTATACAAGTAGAAGACTTTAAAAGAAATTCATTGGTGCAATGCCAACTCCAATCAAACGAATAGTTTCCGAGACAGACGAGAAACAAAAGGAACCTCAACTTATCAAGTTACAAAACGACCCCCCTTACGTGCAAAACTTCGAAAAATATTAATTTCAGCACTGCGATCTGTAATTCTGTATAGAAGTAGAACACTTTAAAAGAAATTCATTGGTGCAAAGACAAACTCCAATCAGACGAATTGTTTCCGAGATAGACGAGAAACAAAAAAAAACCTCAACTTACCAAGTTACAAAACGATCCCCCCTAGCGTGCCAAATTTAGAAAAATATTAATTTTAGCATTGCTATCTGTAATTATGTATACAAGTAGAACACTTTAAAAGACATTCATGGGTGCAAAACAAACTGCAATCAGACGAATAGTTTCCGAGATAGACGAGAAACAAAAAGAACCTCAACTTATCAAGTTACAAAACGACCCCCCCCTCACGTGCCAAATTTCGAAAAGTATTAATTTCAGCACTGCTATCTGCAATTCTCTATACTAGTTGAACACTTTAAAATAAATTCATTGGTGCAAAGCAAACTCCAATCAGACGAATAGTTTCGGAGATAGACGAGAAACGAAAGGAACCTCAACTTATCAAGTTACAAAACAACACCACCTTACGTGCCAAATTTCTAGAAATATTAATTTCAGCACTGCTATTTAAATTCTGTATACAAGTATAACACTTTAAAAGAAATTCATTGGTGCAAAGAAAACTCCAATCAGACGAATAGTTTCCGAGAGAGACGAGAAACAAAAGAAACCTCAACTTATCAAGTTACAAAACGACCCCCCCCCTTACATGCCAAATTGCGCAAAAATTTTAATTTCAGCACTGCTATTTGTAATTCTGTATACAAGTTGAACAATTTAAAAGAAATTCTTTGGTGCAAAGCCAACTCCAATCAGACAAATAGTTTCCGAGATAGACGAGAAACAAAAGGAACCTCAACTTATCAAGTTACAAAACGACACCCCCTTACGTGCCGAATTTCGAAAAATATTAATTTCAGCACTGCTATTTAAATTCTGTATACAAGTAGAACACTTCAAAAGAAATTCATTGGTGCAAAGCATACTCCAATCGGACGAATAGTTTCCGATATAGACGATAAACAAAGGAACCTCAACTTATCAAGTTACAAAAAGACCCCCCAGTACGTGCCAAATTGCGCAAAAGTTTTAATTTCAGCACTGCTATATGTAATTCTGTATACAAGTTGAACAATTTAAAAGAAATTTTTTTGTGCAAAGCCAACTTCAATAAGACGAATTGTTTCCGAGATAGACGAGAAAGAAAAGGAACTTCAACTTATCAAGTCACAAAACGACCCCCTCCCCCTACGCGCCAAATTTCGAAAAATATTCACTTCAGCACTGCTATCTGTAATTCTGTATAAAAGTATAACATTTTAAAAGAAATCCATTGGTGCCAAGCAAACTCAAATCACACGAATAGTTTCCGAGATAGACGAGAAACACAAGGAATCTCAACTTATCAAGTTACAAAACGACACCCCCTTACGTGCCAAATTTCGAAAAATTATAATTTCAGCACTGCTATCTCTAATTCTGTATACAAGTAGAACACTTTAAAAGAAGAGAAAAGACGAGAAATTCAATGGTGCAAACAAAACTTCAATCCGACTATTAGTTTCGAAATTAAACGCTTGAAAAGAAATGAAGCCCAAAACCCGAAAATAGGGCAAAAAATGGAAAAAATCTTAATGTCGTAGGATCGATCTGAAATCACGTATACAGGTACAACTCGACACGAGAAATTCAATGGTGCACACCAAACTTCAATCCGACTATTAGTTTCGAAATTAAACGCTTGAAAAGAAATGAAACCCAAAACCCGAAAATAGGGCAAAAAATGAAAAAAACACTTAATTTCGTACGATCGATCTGAAAACACGTATACAGGTACAACTCGAGACGATAAATTCATTGGTGCAAACCAAACTTCAATCCGACTATTAGTTTCGAAATTAAACGCTTGAAAAGAAATGAAGCCCAAAATTCGAAAATAGGGCAAAAAATGGAAAAAAAAACTTAATTTCGTAGGATCGATCTGAAATCACGTATACAGGTACAAATCAAAACGAGAAATTACGAAGTTTCTCCGAAAATCAGAACGAGCATGAGATGGAAATATTCTACAGTTACTAGGAAGAAATTGACTCTAATGGCGATACTTTTGCGATTTTCTTAAAAACTAAGTTTCTAATCGAAAAATGAATATCACCAGTGAATTGCCCGTAAAATTTCGAGCTTGGTTCGTGGTTTTCAAAAAAATCCGTGACATGTCTTAAATCGGACAACTTCGTCGATCTTTAAATGGCTCTATCTCCTAAACTATTAGAGCTACAGGGCTGAAATTTGCACACGGAATAATAAATATTTTTCACAAACTATATAACATATATCGATTCTACAGACACGCGTGTATTTCTAAATTCTTGTAGTGTAAGAAAAAGTCAAGTTTTTTATTTCCGGATGAGAAATGTGGCCTCCAGGAACCTTAAAATAAAAGCTTTGTATTTTCGCATTTTGCAAGGTCTGAATATTATTAATTCAAATGGCTCTATCTCCTAAACTATTACAGCTACAGCGCTGAAATATGCACACATAATATTATATATATTGGCCTTTAATCTGAGTCTTAAACGAAGTTTCTCCGAAAATCAGAACGAGCATGAGATGGAAATATTCTACAGTTACTAGGAAGAAATTGACTCTAATGGCGATACATTTGCGATTTTCTTAAAAACTAAGTTTCTAATCGAAAAATGAATATCACCAGTGAATTGCCCGTAAAATTTCGAGCTTGGTCCGTGGTTTTCAAAAAAACCGTGACATGTCTTAAATCGGACAACTTCGTCGATCTTTAAATGGCTCTATCTCTTAAACTATTAGAGCTACAGGGCTGAAATTTGCACACGGAATAATAAATATTTTTCACAAACTATATAACATATATCGATTCTACAGTCACGCGTGTATTTCTTAATTCTTGTAGTGTAAGAAAAAGTCAAGTTGTTTATTTCCGGATGAGAAATGTGGCCTCCAGGAACCTTAAAATAAAAGCTTTGTATTTTCGTATTTTGCAAGCTCTGACAATTATTAATTCAAATGGCTCTATCTCCTAAACTATTACAGCTACAGCGCTGACATTTGCACACATAATATTATATATATTGGCCTTTAATCTGAGTCTTAAACGAAGTTTCTCCGAAAATCAGAACGAGCATGAGAGGGAAATATTCTACAGTTACTAGGAAGAAATTGACTCTAATGGCGATACTTTTGCGATTTTCTTCAAAACTAAGTTTCTAATCGAAAAATGAATATCACCAGTGAATTGCCCCTAAAATTTCGAGCTTGGTCCGTGGTTTTCAAAAAAATCCGTGACATGTCTTAAATCGGACAACTTCGTCGATCTTTAAATGGCACTATCTCCTAAACTATTAGAGCTACAGGGCTGAAATTTGCACACGGAATAATAAATATTTTTCACAAACTATATAACATATATCGATTCTACAGACACGCGTGTATTTCTAAATTCTTGTAGTGTAAGAAAAAGTCAAGTTGTTTATTTCCGGATGAGAAATGTATCCTCCAGGAACCTTAAAATAAAAGCTTTGTATTTTCGTATTTCGCAAGCTCTGACAATTATTAATTCAAATGGCTCTATCTCCTAAACTATTACAGCTACAGCGCTGAAATTTGCACACATAATATTATATATATTGGCCTTTAATCAGAGTCTTAAACGAAGTTTCTCCGAAAATCAGAACGAGCATGAGAGGGAAATATTCTACAGTTACTAGGAAGAAATTGACTCTAATGGCGATACTTTTGCGATTTTCTTAAAAACTAAGTTTCTAATCGAAAAATGAATATCACCAGTGAATTGCCCGTAAAATTTCGAGCTTGGTCCGTGGTTTTCAAAAAAATCCGTGACATGTCTTAAATCGGACAACTTCGTCGATCTTTAAATGGCTCTATCTCCTAAACTATTAGAGCTACAGGGCTGAAATTTGCACACGGAATAATAAATATTTTTCACAAACTATATAACATATATCGATTCTACAGACACGCGTGTATTACTAAATTCATGTAGTGTAAGAAAAAGTCAAGTTTTTTATCTCCGGATGAGAAATGTGGCCTCCAGGAACCTTAAAATAAAAGCTTTGTATTTTCGCATTTTGCAAGCTCTGACAATTATTAATTCAAATGGCTCTATCTCCTAAACTATTACAGCTACTGCGCTGAAATTTGCACACATAATATTATATATATTGGCCTTTACTCTGAGTCTTAAACGAAGTTTCTCCGAAAATCAGAACGAGCATGAGAGGGAAATATTCTACAGTTACTAGGAAGAAATTGACTCTAATGGCGATACTTTTGCGATTTTCTTAAAAACTAAGTTTCTAATCGAAAAATGAATATCACCAGTGAATTGCCCGTAAAATTTCGAGCTTGTTCCGTGATTTTCAAAAAAATCCGTGACATGTCTTAAATCGGACAACTTCGTCGATCTTTAAATGGCTCTATCACTTAAATTATTAGAGCTACAGGGCTGAAATTTGCACACGGAATAATAAATATTTTTCACAAACTATATAACATATATCGATTCTACAGACACGCGTGTATTTCTAAATTCTTGTAGTGTAAGAAAAAGTCAAGTTTTTTATTTCCGGATGAGAAATGTGGCCTCCAGAAACCTTAAAATAAAAGCTTTGTATTTTCGCATTTTGCAAGCTTTGACAATTGTTAATTCAAATGGCTATATCTCCTAAAATATTACAGCTACAGCGCTGAAATTTGCACACGTAATATTATATATATTGGCCTTTAATCTGAGTCTTAAACGAAGTTTCTCCGAAAATCAGAACGAGCATGAGATGGAAATATTCTACAGTTACTAGGAAGAAATTGACTCTAATTGCGATACTTTTGCGATTTTCTTAAAAACTTAGTTTCTATTCAAAAAATGAATATCACCAGTGAATTGCCCATAAAATTTCGAGCTTGGTCCGTGGTTTTCAAAAAAATCCGTGACATGTCTTTAATCGGACAACTTCGTCGATCTTTAAATGGCTCTATCTCTTAAACTATTAGAGCTACAGGGCTGAAATTTGCACACGGAATAATAAATATTTTTCACAAACTATATAACATATATCGATTCTACAGACACGCGTGTATTTCTAAATTCTTGTAGTGTAAGAAAAAGTCAAGTTTTTTATTTCCGGATGAGAAATGTGGCCTCCAGGAACCTTAAAATAAAAGCTTTGTATTTTCGCATTTTGCAAGCTCTGACAATTATTAATTCAAATGGCTCTATCTCCTAAACTATTACAGCTACAGCGCTGAAATTTGCACACATAATATTATATATATTGGCCTTTAATCTGAGTCTTAAACGAAGTTTCTCCGAAAATCAGAACGAGCATGAGAGGGAAATATTCTACAGTTACTAGGAAGAAATTGACTCTAATGGCGATACTTTTGCGATTTTCTTAAAAACTAAGTTTCTAATCGAAAAATGAATATCACCAGTGAATTGCCCGTAAAATTTCGAGCTTGTTCCGTGATTTTCAAAAAAATCCGTGACATGTCTTAAATCGGACAACTTCGTCGACCTTTAAATGGCTCTATCTCCTAAACTATTAGAGCTACAGGGCTGAAATTTGCACACGGAATAATAAATATTTTTCACAAACTATATAACATATATCGATTCTACAGACACGCGTGTATTTCTTAATTTTTGTAGTGTAAGAAAAAGTCAAGTTGTTTATTTCCGGATGGGAAATGTGGCCTCCAGGAACCTTAAAATAAAAGCTGTGTATTTTCGTATTTTGCAAGCTCTGACAATTATTAATTCAAATGGCTCTATCTCCTAAACTATTACAGCTACAGCGCTGAAATTTGCACACATAATATTATATATATTGGCCTTTAATCTGAGTCTTAAACGAAGTTTCTCCGAAAATCAGAACGAGCATGAGATGGAAATATTCTACAGTTACTAGGAAGAAATTGACTCTAATGGCGATACTTTTGCGATTTTCTTAAAAACTAAGTTTCTAATCGAAAAATGAATATCACCAGTGAATTGCCCATAAAATTTCGAGCTTGGTTCGTGGTTTTCAAAAAAATCCGTGACATGTCTTAAATCGGACAACTTCGTCGATCTTTAAATTGTTCTATCTCTTAAACTATTAGAGCTACAGGGCTGAAATTTGAACACGGAATAATAAATATTTTTCACCAACTATATAACATATATCGATTCTACAGACACGCGTGTATTTCTAAATTCTTGTAGTGTAAGAAAAAGTCAAGTTTTTTTATTTCCGGATGAGAAATGTGGCCTCCAGGAACCTTAAAATAAAAGCTTTGTATTTTCGTATTTTGCAAGCTCTGACAATTATTAATTCAAATGGCTCTATCTCCTAAACTATTACAGCTACAGCGCTGAAATTTGCACACATAATATTATATATATTGGCCTTTACTCTGAGTCTTAAACGAAGTTTCTCCGAAAATCAGAACGAGCATGAGAGGGAAATATTCTACAGTTACTAGGAAGAAATTGACTCTAATGGCGATACTTTTGCGATTTTCTTAAAAACTAAGTTTCTAATCGAAAAATGAATATCACCAGTGAATTGCCCGTAAAATTTCGAGCTTGTTCCGTGATTTTCAAAAAAATCCGTGACATGTCTTAAATCGGACAACTTCGTCGATCTTTAAATGGCTCTATCTCCTAAACTATTAGAGCTACAGGGCTGAAATTTGCACACGGAATAATAAATATTTTTCACAAACTATATAACATATATCGATTCTACAGACACGCGTGTATTTCTAAATTCTTGTAGTGTAAGAAAAAGTCAAGTTGTTTATTTCCGGATGAGAAATGTATCCTCCAGGAACCTTAAAATAAAAGCTTTGTATTTTCGTATTTCGCAAGCTCTGACAATTATTAATTCAAATGGCTCTATCTCCTAAACTATTACAGCTACAGCGCTGAAATTTGCACACGAAATATTATATATATTGGCCTTTAATCTGAGTCTTAAACGAAGTTTCTCCGAAAATCAGAACGAGCATGAGAGGGAAATATTCTACAGTTACTAGGAAGAAATTGACTCTAATGGCGATACTTTTGCGATTTTCTTAAAAACTAAGTTTCTAATCGAAAAATGAATATCACCAGTGAATTGCCCGTAAAATTTCGAGCTTGGTTCGTGGTTTTCAAAAAAATCCGTGACATGTCTTAAATCGGACAACTTCGTCGATCTTTAAATTGTTCTATCTCTTAAACTATTAGAGCTACAGGGCTGAAATTTGAACACGGAATAATAAATATTTTTCACAAACTATATAACATATATCGATTCTACAGACACGCGTGTATTTCTAAATTCTTGTAGTGTAAGAAAAAGTCAAGTTTTTTTATTTCCGGATGAGAAATGTGGCCTCCAGGAACCTTAAAATAAAAGCTTTGTATTTTCGTATTTTGCAAGCTCTGACAATTATTAATTCAAATGGCTCTATCTCCTAAACTATTACAGCTACAGCGCTGAAATTTGCACACATAATATTATATATATTGGCCTTTACTCTGAGTCTTAAACGAAGTTTCTCCGAAAATCAGAACGAGCATGAGAGGGAAATATTCTACAGTTACTAGGAAGAAATTGACTCTAATGGCGATACTTTTGCGATTTTCTTAAAAACTAAGTTTCTAATCGAAAAATGAATATCACCAGTGAATTGCCCGTAAAATTTCGAGCTTGTTCCGTGATTTTCAAAAAAATCCGTGACATGTCTTAAATCGGACAACTTCGTCGATCTTTAAATGGCTCTATCTCCTAAACTATTAGAGCTACAGGGCTGAAATTTGCACACGGAATAATAAATATTTTTCACAAACTATATAACATATATCGATTCTACAGACACGCGTGTATTTCTAAATTCTTGTAGTGTAAGAAAAAGTCAAGTTGTTTATTTCCGGATGAGAAATGTATCCTCCAGGAACCTTAAAATAAAAGCTTTGTATTTTCGTATTTCGCAAGCTCTGACAATTATTAATTCAAATGGCTCTATCTCCTAAACTATTACAGCTACAGCGCTGAAATTTGCACACATAATATTATATATATTGGCCTTTAATCTGAGTCTTAAACGAAGTTTCTCCGAAAATCAGAACGAGCATGAGAGGGAAATATTCTACAGTTACTAGGAAGAAATTGACTCTAATGGCGATACTTTTGCGATTTTCTTAAAAACTAAGTTTCTAATCGAAAAATGAATATCACCAGTGAATTGCCCGTAAAATTTCGAGCTTGGTCCGTGGTTTTCAAAAAAATCCGTGACATGTCTTAAATCGGACAACTTCGTCGATCTTTAAATGGCTCTATCTCTTAAACTATTAGAGCTACAGGGCTGAAATTTGCACACGGAATAATAAATATTTTTCACAAAATATATAACATATATCGATTCTACAGACACGCGTTAATTTCTAAATTCTTGTAGTGTAAGAAAAAGTCAAGTTGTTTATTTCCGGATGAGAAATGTGGCCTCCAGGAACCTTAAAATAAAAGCTTAGTATTTTCGTATTTTGCAAGCTCTGACAATTATTAATTCAAATGGCTCTATCTCCTAAACTATTACAGCTACAGCGCTGAAATTTGCACACATAATATTATATATATTGGCCTTTAATCTGAGTCTTAAACGAAGTTTCTCCGAAAATCAGAACGAGCATGAGAGGGAAATATTCTACAGTTACTAGGAATAAATTGACTCTAATTGCGATACTTTTGCGATTTTCTTAAAAACTAAATTTCTATTCAAAAAATGAATATCACCAGTGAATTGCCCATAAAATTTCGAGCTTGGTCCGTGGTTTTCAAAAAAATCCGTGACATGTCTTAAATCGGACAACTTCGTCGATCTTTAAATGGCTCTATCTCTTAAACTATTAGAGCTACAGGGCTGAAATTTGCACACGGAATAATAAATATTTTTCACAAACTATATAACATATATCGATTCTACAGACACGCGTGTATTTCTAAATTCTTGTAGTGTAAGAAAAAGTCAAGTTTTTTATTTCCGGATGAGAAATGTGGCCTCCAGGAACCTTAAAATAAAAGCTTTGTATTTTCGCATTTTGCAAGCTCTGACAATTATTAATTCAAATGGCTCTATCTCCTAAACTATTACAGCTACAGCGCTGAAATTTGCACACGTAATATTATATATATTGGCCTTTAATCTGAGTCTTAAACGAAGTTTCTCCGAAAATCAGAACGAGCATGAGATGGAAATATTCTACAGTTACTAGGAAGAAATTGACTCTAATGGCGATACTTTTGCGATTTTCTTAAAAACTAAGTTTCTAATCGAAAAATGAATATCACCAGTGAATTGCCCATAAAATTTCGAGCTTGGTCCGTGGTTTTCAAAAAAATCCGTGACATGTCTTAAATCGGACAACTTCGTCGATCTTTAAATGGCTCTATCTCCTAAACTATTAGAGCTACAGGGCTGAAATTTGCACACGGAATAATAAATATTTTTCACAAACTATATAACATATATCGATTCTACAGACACGCGTGTATTACTAAATTCTTGTAGTGTAAGAAAAAGTCAAGTTTTTTATCTCCGGATGAGAAATGTGGCCTCCAGGAACCTTAAAATAAAAGCTTTGTATTTTCGCATTTTGCAAGCTCTGACAATTATTAATTCAAATGGCGCTATCTCCTAAACTATTACAGCTACAGCGCTGAAATTTGCACACAAAATATTATATATATTGGCCTTTAATCTGAGTCTTAAACGAAGTTTCTCCGAAAATCAGAACGAACATGAGATGAAAATATTCTACAGTTACTAGGAAGAAATTGACTCTAATGGCGATACTTTTGCGATTTTCTTAAAAACTAAGTTTCTAATCGAAAAATGAATATCACCAGTGAATTGCCCATAAAATTTCGAGCTTGGTTCGTGGTTTTCAAAAAAATCCGTGACATGTCTTAAATCGGACAACTTCGTCGATCTTTAAATGGCTCTATCTCCTAAACTATTAGAGCTACAGGGCTGAAATTTGCACACGGAATAATAAATATTTTTCACAAACTATATAACATATATCGATAATACAGACACGCGTGTAATTCTAAACTCTTGTAGTGTAAGAAAAAGTCAAGTTTATTATTTACGGATGAGAAATGTGGCCTCCAGGAACCTTAAAATAAAAGCTTTGTATTTTCGTATTTTGCAAGCTCTGACAATTATTAATTCAAATGGCTCTATCTCCTAAACTATTTAAGCCACAGCGCTGAAATTTGCACACGTAATATTATATATATTGGCCTTTAATCTGAGTCTTAAACGAAGTTTCTCCGAAAATCAGAACGAGCATGAGAGGGAAATATTCTACAGTTACTAGGAAGAAATTGACTCTAATGGCGATACATTTGCGATTTTCTTAAAAACTAAGTTTCTAATCGAAAAATGAATATCACCAGTGAATTGCCCGTAAAATTTCGAGCTTGGTCCGTGGTTTTCAAAAAAATCCGTGACATGTCTTAAATCGGACAACTTCGTCGATCTTTAAATGGCTCTATCTCTTAAACTATTAGAGCTACAGGGCTGAAATTTGCACACGGAATAATAAATATTTTTCACAAACTATATAACATATATCGATAATACAGACACGCGTGTAATTCTAAACTCTTGTAGTGTAAGAAAAAGTCAAGTTTATTATTTACGGATGAGAAATGTGGCCTCCAGGAACCTTAAAATAAAAGCTTTGTATTTTCGTATTTTGCAAGCTCTGACAATTATTAATTCAAATGGCTCTATCTCCTAAACTATTTAAGCCACAGCGCTGAAATTTGCACACGTAATATTATATATATTGGCCTTTAATCTGAGTCTTAAACGAAGTTTCTCCGAAAATCAGAACGAGCATGAGAGGGAAATATTCTACAGTTACTAGGAAGAAATTGACTCTAATGGCGATACTTTTGCGATTTTCTTAAAAACTAAGTTTCTAATCGAAAAATGAATATCACCAGTGAATTGCCCGTAAAATTTCGAGCTTGGTCCGTGGTTTTCAAAAAAATCCGTGACATGTCTTAAATCGGACAACTTCGTCGATCTTTAAATGGCTCTATCTCTTAAACTATTAGAGCTACAGGGTTGAAATTTGCACACGGAATAATAAATATTTTTCACAAACTATATAACATATATCGATTCTACAGACACGCGTGTATTTCTAAATTCTTGTAGTGTAAGAAAAAGTCAAGTTTTTTATTTCCGGATGAGAAATGTGGCCTCCAGGAACCTTAAAATAAAAGCTTTGTATTTTCGCATTTTGCAAGCTCTGACAATTATTAATTCAAATGGCTCTATCTCCTAAACTATTACAGCTACAACGCTGAAATTTGCACACGTAATATTATATATATTGGCCTTTAATCTGAGTCTTACACGAAGTTTCTCCGAAAATCAGAACGAGCATGAGATGGAAATATTCTACAGTTACTAGGAAGAAATTGACTCTAATGGCGATACTTTTGCGATTTTCTTAAAAACTAAGTTTCTAATCGAAAAATGAATATCACCAGTGAATTGCCCATAAAATTTCGAGCTTGGTCCGTGGTTTTCAAAAAAATCCGTGACATGTCTTAAATCGGACAACTTCGTCGATCTTTAAATGGCTCTATCTCCTAAACTATTAGAGCTACAGGGCTGAAATTTGCACACGGAATAATAAATATTTTTCACAAACTATATAACATATATCGATTCTACAGACACGCGTGTATTACTAAATTCTTGTAGTGTAAGAAAAAGTCAAGTTTTTTATCTCCGGATGAGAAATGTGGCCTCCAGGAACCTTAAAATAAAAGCTTTGTATTTTCGCATTTTGCAAGCTCTGACAATTATTAATTCAAATGGCTCTATCTCCTAAACTATTACAGCTACAGCGCTGAAATTTGCACACGTAATATTATATATATTGGCCTTTAATCTGAGTCTTAAACGAAGTTTCTCCGAAAATCAGAACGAGCATGAGATGGAAATATTCTACAGTTACTAGGAAGAAATTGACTCTAATGGCGATACTTTTGCGATTTTCTTAAAAACTAAGTTTCTAATCGAAAAATGAATATCACCAGTGAATTGCCCATAAAATTTCGAGCTTGGTTCGTGGTTTTCAAAAAAATCCGTGACATGTCTTAAATCGGACAACTTCGTCGATCTTTAAATGGCTCTATCTCCTAAACTATTAGAGCTACAGGGCTGAAATTTGCACACGGAATAATAAATATTTTTCACAAACTATATAACATATATCGATAATACAGACACGCGTGTAATTCTAAACTCTTGTAGTGTAAGAAAAAGTCAAGTTTATTATTTACGGATGAGAAATGTGGCCTCCAGGAACCTTAAAATAAAAGCTTTGTATTTTCGTATTTTGCAAGCTCTGACAATTATTAATTCAAATGGCTCTATCTCCTAAACTATTTAAGCCACAGCGCTGAAATTTGCACACGTAATATTATATATATTGGCCTTTAATCTGAGTCTTAAACGAAGTTTCTCCGAAAATCAGAACGAGCATGAGAGGGAAATATTCTACAGTTACTAGGAAGAAATTGACTCTAATGGCGATACATTTGCGATTTTCTTAAAAACTAAGTTTCTAATCGAAAAATGAATATCACCAGTGAATTGCCCGTAAAATTTCGAGCTTGGTCCGTGGTTTTCAAAAAAATCCGTGACATGTCTTAAATCGGACAACTTCGTCGATCTTTAAATGGCTCTATCTCTTAAACTATTAGAGCTACAGGGCTGAAATTTGCACACGGAATAATAAATATTTTTCACAAACTATATAACATATATCGATTCTACAGACACGCGTGTATTTCTAAATTCTTGTAGTGTAAGAAAAAGTCAAGTTTTTTATTTCCGGATGAGAAATGTGGCCTCCAGGAACCTTAAAATAAAAGCTTTGTATTTTCGCATTTTGCAAGCTCTGACAATTATTAATTCAAATGGCTCTATCTCCTAAACTATTACAGCTACAGCGCTGAAATTTGCACACGTAATATTATATATATTGGCCTTTAATCTGAGTCTTACACGAAGTTTCTCCGAAAATCAGAACGAGCATGAGATGGAAATATTCTACAGTTACTAGGAAGAAATTGACTCTAATGGCGATACTTTTGCGATTTTCTTAAAAACTAAGTTTCTAATCGAAAAATGAATATCACCAGTGAATTGCCCATAAAATTTCGAGCTTGGTCCGTGGTTTTCAAAAAAATCCGTGACATGTCTTAAATCGGACATCTTCGTCGATCTTTAAATGGCTCTATCTCCTAAACTATTAGAGCTACAGGGCTGAAATTTGCACACGGAATAATAAATATTTTTCACAAACTATATAACATATATCGATTCTACAGACACGCGTGTATTACTAAATTCTTGTAGTGTAAGAAAAAGTCAAGTTTTTTATCTCCGGATGAGAAATGTGGCCTCCAGGAACCTTAAAATAAAAGCTTTGTATTTTCGCATTTTGCAAGCTCTGACAATTATTAATTCAAATGGCTCTATCTCCTAAACTATTACAGCTACAGCGCTGAAATTTGCACACGTAATATTATATATATTGGCCTTTAATCTGAGTCTTAAACGAAGTTTCTCCGAAAATCAGAACGAGCATGAGATGGAAATATTCTACAGTTACTAGGAAGAAATTGACTCTAATGGCGATACTTTTGCGATTTTCTTAAAAACTAAGTTTCTAATCGAAAAATGAATATCACCAGTGAATTGCCCATAAAATTTCGAGCTTGGTTCGTGGTTTTCAAAAAAATCCGTGACATGTCTTAAATCGGACAACTTCGTCGATCTTTAAATTGTTCAATCTCTTAAACTATTAGAGCTACAGGGCTGAAATTTGCACACGGAATAATAAATATTTTTCACAAACTATATAACATATATCGATAATACAGACACGCGTGTAATTCTAAACTCTTGTAGTGTAAGAAAAAGTCAAGTTTATTATTTACGGATGAGAAATGTGGCCTCCAGGAACCTTAAAATAAAAGCTTTGTATTTTCGTATTTTGCAAGCTCTGACAATTATTAATTCAAATGGCTCTATCTCCTAAACTATTTAAGCCACAGCGCTGAAATTTGCACACGTAATATTATATATATTGGCCTTTAATCTGAGTCTTAAACGAAGTTTCTCCGAAAATCAGAACGAGCATGAGAGGGAAATATTCTACAGTTACTAGGAAGAAATTGACTCTAATGGCGATACTTTTGCGATTTTCTTAAAAACTAAGTTTCTAATCGAAAAATGAATATCACCAGTGAATTGCCCATAAAATTTCGAGCTTGGTTCGTGGTTTTCAAAAAAATCCGTGACATGTCTTAAATCGGACAACTTCGTCGATCTTTAAATGGCTCTATCTCCTAAACTATTAGAGCTACAGGGCTGAAATTTGCACACGGAATAATAAATATTTTTCACAAACTATATAACATATATCGATAATACAGACACGCGTGTAATTCTAAACTCTTGTAGTGTAAGAAAAAGTCAAGTTTATTATTTACGGATGAGAAATGTGGCCTCCAGGAACCTTAAAATAAAAGCTTTGTATTTTCGTATTTTGCAAGCTCTGACAATTATTAATTCAAATGGCTCTATCTCCTAAACTATTTAAGCCACAGCGCTGAAATTTGCACACGTAATATTATATATATTGGCCTTTAATCTGAGTCTTAAACGAAGTTTCTCCGAAAATCAGAACGAGCATGAGAGGGAAATATTCTACAGTTACTAGGAAGAAATTGACTCTAATGGCGATACATTTGCGATTTTCTTAAAAACTAAGTTTCTAATCGAAAAATGAATATCACCAGTGAATTGCCCGTAAAATTTCGAGCTTGGTCCGTGGTTTTCAAAAAAATCCGTGACATGTCTTAAATCGGACAACTTCGTCGATCTTTAAATGGCTCTATCTCTTAAACTATTAGAGCTACAGGGCTGAAATTTGCACACGGAATAATAAATATTTTTCACAAACTATATAACATATATCGATTCTACAGACACGCGTGTATTTCTAAATTCTTGTAGTGTAAGAAAAAGTCAAGTTTTTTATTTCCGGATGAGAAATGTGGCCTCCAGGAACCTTAAAATAAAAGCTTTGTATTTTCGCATTTTGCAAGCTCTGACAATTATTAATTCAAATGGCTCTATCTCCTAAACTATTACAGCTACAGCGCTGAAATTTGCACACGTAATATTATATATATTGGCCTTTAATCTGAGTCTTACACGAAGTTTCTCCGAAAATCAGAACGAGCATGAGATGGAAATATTCTACAGTTACTAGGAAGAAATTGACTCTAATGGCGATACTTTTGCGATTTTCTTAAAAACTAAGTTTCTAATCGAAAAATGAATATCACCAGTGAATTGCCCATAAAATTTCGAGCTTGGTCCGTGGTTTTCAAAAAAATCCGTGACATGTCTTAAATCGGACATCTTCGTCGATCTTTAAATGGCTCTATCTCCTAAACTATTAGAGCTACAGGGCTGAAATTTGCACACGGAATAATAAATATTTTTCACAAACTATATAACATATATCGATTCTACAGACACGCGTGTATTACTAAATTCTTGTAGTGTAAGAAAAAGTCAAGTTTTTTATCTCCGGGGATGAGAAATGTGGCCTCCAGGAACCTTAAAATAAAAGCTTTGTATTTTCGCATTTTGCAAGCTCTGACAATTATTAATTCAAATGGCTCTATCTCCTAAACTATTACAGCTACAGCGCTGAAATTTGCACACGTAATATTATATATATTGGCCTTTAATCTGAGTCTTAAACGAAGTTTCTCCGAAAATCAGAACGAGCATGAGATGGAAATATTCTACAGTTACTAGGAAGAAATTGACTCTAATGGCGATACTTTGCGATTTTCTTAAAACTAAGTTTCTAATCGAAAAATGAATATCACCAGTGAATTGCCCATAAAATTTCGAGCTTGGTTCGTGGTTTTCAAAAAAATCCGTGACATGTCTTAAATCGGACAACTTCGTCGATCTTTAAATTGTTCAATCTCTTAAACTATTAGAGCTACAGGGCTGAAATTTGCACACGGAATAATAAATATTTTTCACAAACTATATAACATATATCGATAATACAGACACGCGTGTAATTCTAAACTCTTGTAGTGTAAGAAAAAGTCAAGTTTATTATTTACGGATGAGAAATGTGGCCTCCAGGAACCTTAAAATAAAAGCTTTGTATTTTCGTATTTTGCAAGCTCTGACAATTATTAATTCAAATGGCTCTATCTCCTAAACTATTTAAGCCACAGCGCTGAAATTTGCACACGTAATATTATATATATTGGCCTTTAATCTGAGTCTTAAACGAAGTTTCTCCGAAAATCAGAACGAGCATGAGAGGGAAATATTCTACAGTTACTAGGAAGAAATTGACTCTAATGGCGATACTTTTGCGATTTTCTTAAAAACTAAGTTTCTAATCGAAAAATGAATATCACCAGTGAATTGCCCGTAAAATTTCGAGCTTGGTCCGTGGTTTTCAAAAAAATCCGTGACATGTCTTAAATCGGACAACTTCGTCGATCTTTAAATGGCTCTATCTCTTAAACTATTAGAGCTACAGGGTTGAAATTTGCACACGGAATAATAAATATTTTTCACAAACTATATAACATATATCGATTCTACAGACACGCGTGTATTTCTAAATTCTTGTAGTGTAAGAAAAAGTCAAGTTTTTATTTCCGGATGAGAAATGTGGCCTCCAGGAACCTTAAAATAAAAGCTTTGTATTTTCGCATTTTGCAAGCTCTGACAATTATTAATTCAAATGGCTCTCTAAACTATTACAGCTACAACGCTGAAATTTGCACACGTAATATTATATATATTGGCCTTTAATCTGAGTCTTACACGAAGTTTCTCCGAAAATCAGAACGAGCATGAGATGGAAATATTCTACAGTTACTAAAGAAGAAAAGAAATTGACTCTAATGGCGATACTTTTGCGATTTTCTTAAAAACTAAGTTTCTAATCGAAAAATGAATATCACCAGTGAATTGCCCATAAAATTTCGAGCTTGGTCCGTGGTTTTCAAAAAATCCGTGACATGTCTTAAATCGGACAACTTCGTCGATCTTTAAATGGCTCTATCTCCTAAACTATTAGAGCTACAGGGCTGAAATTTGCACACGGAATAATAAATATTTTTCACAAACTATATAACATATATCGATTCTACAGACACGCGTGTATTACTAAATTCTTGTAGTGTAAGAAAAAGTCAAGTTTTTATCTCCGGATGAGAAATGTGGCCTCCAGGAACCTTAAAATAAAAGCTTTGTATTTTCGCATTTTGCAAGCTCTGACAATTATTAATTCAAATGGCTCTATCTCCTAAACTATTACAGCTACAGCGCTGAAATTTGCACACGTAATATTATATATATTGGCCTTTAATCTGAGTCTTAAACGAAGTTTCTCTCGAAATCAGAACGAGCATGAGATGGAAATATTCTACAGTTACTAGGAAGAAATTGACTCTAATGGCGATACTTTTGCGATTTTCTTAAAAACTAAGTTTCTAATCGAAAAATGAATATCACCAGTGAATTGCCCATAAAATTTCGAGCTTGGTTCGTGGTTTTCAAAAAAATCCGTGACATGTCTTAAATCGGACAACTTCGTCGATCTTTAAATGGCTCTATCTCCTAAACTATTAGAGCTACAGGGCTGAAATTTGCACACGGAATAATAAATATTTTTCACAAACTATATAACATATATCGATAATACAGACACGCGTGTAATTCTAAACTCTTGTAGTGTAAGAAAAGTCAAGTTTATTATTTACGGATGAGAAATGTGGCCTCCAGGAACCTTAAAATAAAAGCTTTGTATTTTCGTATTTTGCAAGCTCTGACAATTATTAATTCAAATGGCTCTATCTCCTAAACTATTTAAGCCACAGCGCTGAAATTTGCACACGTAATATTATATATATTGGCCTTTAATCTGAGTCTTAAACGAAGTTTCTCCGAAAATCAGAACGAGCATGAGAGGGGAAATATTCTACAGTTACTAGGAAGAAATTGACTCTAATGGCGATACATTTGCGATTTTCTTAAAAACTAAGTTTCTAATCGAAAAATGAATATCACCAGTGAATTGCCCGTAAAATTTCGAGCTTGGTCCGTGGTTTTCAAAAAATCCGTGACATGTCTTAAATCGGACAACTTCGTCGATCTTTAAATGGCTCTATCTCTTAAACTATTAGAGCTACAGGGCTGAAATTTGCACACGGAATAATAAATATTTTTCACAAACTATATAACATATATCGATAATACAGACACGCGTGTAATTCTAAAACTCTTGTAGTGTAAGAAAAAGTCAAGTTTATTATTTACGGATGAGAAATGTGGCCTCCAGGAACCTTAAAATAAAAGCTTTGTATTTTCGTATTTTGCAAGCTCTGACAATTATTAATTCAAATGGCTCTATCTCCTAAACTATTTAAGCCACAGCGCTGAAATTTGCACACGTAATATTATATATATTGGCCTTTAATCTGAGTCTTAAACGAAGTTTCTCCGGAAATCAGAACGAGCATGAGAGGGAAATATTCTACAGTTACTAGGAAGAAATTGACTCTAATGGCGATACTTTTGCGATTTTCTTAAAAACTAAGTTTCTAATCGAAAAATGAATATCACCAGTGAATTGCCCGTAAAATTTCGAGCTTGGTCCGTGGTTTTCAAAAAAATCCGTGACATGTCTTAAATCGGACAACTTCGTCGATCTTTAAATGGCTCTATCTCTTAAACTATTAGAGCTTACAGGGTTGAAATTTGCACACGGAATAATAAATATTTTTCACAAACTATATAACATATATCGATTCTACAGACACGCGTGTATTTCTAAATTCTTGTAGTGTAAGAAAAAGTCAAGTTTTTTATTTCCGGATGAGAAATGTGGCCTCCAGGAACCTTAAAATAAAAGCTTTGTATTTTCGCATTTTGCAAGCTCTGACAATTATTAATTCAAATGGCTCTATCTCCTAAACTATTACAGCTACAACGCTGAAATTTGCACACGTAATATTATATATATTGGCCTTTAATCTGAGTCTTACACGAAGTTTCTCCGAAAATCAGAACGAGCATGAGATGGAAATATTCTACAGTTACTAGGAAGAAATTGACTCTAATGGCGATACTTTTGCGATTTTCTTAAAAACTAAGTTTCTAATCGAAAAATGAATATCACCAGTGAATTGCCCATAAAATTTCGAGCTTGGTCCGTGGTTTCAAAAAATCGTGACATGTCTTAAATCGGACAACTTCGTCGATCTTTAAATGGCTCTATCTCCTAAACTATTAGAGCTACAGGGCTGAAATTTGCACACGGAATAATAAATATTTTTCACAAACTATATAACATATATCGATTCTACAGACACGCGTGTATTACTAAATTCTTGTAGTGTAAGAAAAAGTCAAGTTTTTTATCTCCGGATGAGAAATGTGGCCTCCAGGAACCTTAAAATAAAAGCTTTGTATTTTCGCATTTTGCAAGCTCTGACAATTATTAATTCAAATGGCTCTATCTCCTAAACTATTACAGCTACAGCGCTGAAATTTGCACACGTAATATTATATATATTGGCCTTTAATCTGAGTCTTAAACGAAGTTTCTCCGAAAATCAGAACGAGCATGAGATGGAAATATTCTACAGTTACTAGGAAGAAATTGACTCTAATGGCGATACTTTTGCGATTTTCTTAAAACTAAGTTTCTAATCGAAAAATGAATATCACCAGTGAATTGCCCATAAAATTTCGAGCTTGGTTCGTGGTTTTCAAAAAAATCCGTGGACATGTCTTAAATCGGACAACTTCGTCGATCTTTAAATGGCTCTATCTCCTAAACTATTAGAGCTACAGGGCTGAAATTTGCACACGGAATAATAAATATTTTTCACAAACTATATAACATATATCGATAATACAGACACGCGTGTAATTCTAAACTCTTGTAGTGTAAGAAAAAGTCAAGTTTATTATTTACGGATGAGAAATGTGGCCTCCAGGAACCTTAAAATAAAAGCTTTGTATTTTCGTATTTTGCAAGCTCTGACAATTATTAATTCAAATGGCTCTATCTCCTAAACTATTTAAGCCACAGCGCTGAAATTTGCACACGTAATATTATATATATTGGCCTTTAATCTGAGTCTTAAACGAAGTTTCTCCGAAAATCAGAACGAGCATGAGAGGGAAATATTCTACAGTTACTAGGAAGAAATTGACTCTAATGGCGATACATTTGCGATTTTCTTAAAAACTAAGTTTCTAATCGAAAAATGAATATCACCAGTGAATTGCCCGTAAAATTTCGAGCTTGGTCCGTGGTTTTCAAAAAATCCGTGACATGTCTTAAATCGGACAACTTCGTCGATCTTTAAATGGCTCTATCTCTTAAACTATTAGAGCTACAGGGCTGAAATTTGCACACGGAATAATAAATATTTTTCACAAACTATATAACATATATCGATTCTACAGACACGCGTGTATTTCTAAATTCTTGTAGTGTAAGAAAAAGTCAAGTTTTTTATTTCCGGATGAGAAATGTGGCCTCCAGGAACCTTAAAATAAAAGCTTTGTATTTTCGCATTTTGCAAGCTCTGACAATTATTAATTCAAATGGCTCTATCTCCTAAACTATTACAGCTACAGCGCTGAAATTTGCACACGTAATATTATATATATTGGCCTTTAATCTGAGTCTTACACGAAGTTTCTCCGAAAATCAGAACGAGCATGAGATGGAAATATTCTACAGTTACTAGGAAGAAATTGACTCTAATGGCGATACTTTTGCGATTTTCTTAAAACTAAGTTTCTAATCGAAAAATGAATATCACCAGTGAATTGCCCATAAAATTTCGAGCTTGGTCCGTGGTTTTCAAAAAAATCCGTGACATGTCTTAAATCGGACAACTTCGTCGATCTTTAAATGGCTCTATCTCCTAAACTATTAGAGCTACAGGGCTGAAATTTGCACACGGAATAGATAAATATTTTTCACAAACTATATAACATATATCGATTCTACAGACACGCGTGTATTACTAAATTCTTGTAGTTGTAAGAAAAAGTCAAGTTTTTTATCTCCGGATGAGAAATGTGGCCTCCAGGAACCTTAAAATAAAAGCTTTGTATTTTCGCATTTTGCAAGCTCTGACAATTATTAATTCAAATGGCTCTATCTCCTAAACTATTACAGCTACAGCGCTGAAATTTGCACACGTAATATTATATATATTGGCCTTTAATCTGAGTCTTAAACGAAGTTTCTCCGAAAATCAGAACGAGCATGAGATGGAAATATTCTACAGTTACTAGGAAGAAATTGACTCTAATGGCGATACTTTTGCGATTTTCTTAAAAACTAAGTTTCTAATCGAAAAATGAATATCACCAGTGAATTGCCCATAAAATTTCGAGCTTGGTTCGTGGTTTTCAAAAAATCCGTGACATGTCTTAAATCGGACAACTTCGTCGATCTTTAAATTGTTCAATCTCTTAAACTATTAGAGCTACAGGGCTGAAATTTGAACACGGAATAATAAATATTTTTCACAAACTATATAACATATATCGATTCTACAGACACGCGTGTATTTCTAAATTCTTGTAGTGTAAGAAAAAGTCAAGTTTTTTTATTTCCGGATGAGAAATGTGGCCTCCAGGAACCTTAAAATAAAAGCTTTGTATTTTCGTATTTTGCAAGCTCTGACAATTATTAATTCAAATGGCTCTATCTCCTAAACTATTACAGCTACAGCGCTGAAATTTGCACACATAATATTATATATATTGGCCTTTAATCTGAGTCTTAAACGAAGTTTCTCCGAAAATCAGAACGAGCATGAGAGGGAAATATTCTACAGTTACTAGGAAGAAATTGACTCTAATGGCGATACTTTTGCGATTTTCTTAAAAAGTAAGTATCTAATCGAAAAATGAATATCACCAGTGAATTGCCCATAAAATTTCGAGCTTGGTCCGTGGTTTTCAAAAAAATTCGTGACATGTCTTAAATCGGACAACTTCGTCGATCTTTAAATGGCTCTATCTCCTAAACTATTAGAGCTACAGGGCTGAAATTTGCACACGGAATAATAAATATTTTTCACAAACTATATAACATATATCGATAATACAGACACGCGTGTAATTCTAAACTCTTGTAGTGTAAGAAAAAGTCAAGTTTATTATTTACGGATGAGAAAATGTGGCCTCCAGGAACCTTAAAATAAAGCTTTGTATTTTCGTATTTTGCAAGCTCTGACAATTATTAATTCAAATGGCTCTATCTCCTAAACTATTTAAGCCACAGCGCTGAAATTTGCACACGTAATATTATATATATTGGCCTTTAATCTGAGTCTTAAACGAAGTTTCTCCGAAAATCAGAACGAGGATGATATGGAAGTATTCTACAGTTACTAGGAAGAACTTGACTCTAATTGCGATACTTTTGCGATTTTCTTAAAAACTAAGTTTCTAATCGAAAAATGAATATCACCAGTGAATTGCCCATAAAATTTCGAGCTTGGTCCGTAGTTTTCAAAAAAATCCGTGACATGTCTTAAATCGGACAACTTCGTCGATCTTTAAATGGCTCTATCTCCTAAACTATTAGAGCTACAGGGCTGAAATTTGCACACGGAATAATAAATATTTTTCACA
The DNA here is from genome assembly GCA_038098605.1 of Gryllus longicercus. Classification (NCBI taxonomy): domain Eukaryota; kingdom Metazoa; phylum Arthropoda; class Insecta; order Orthoptera; family Gryllidae; genus Gryllus; species Gryllus longicercus. The sequence continues at coordinate 596,390 of JAZDUA010000701.1, forward strand.
AACTATATAACATATATCGATTCTACAGACACGCGTGTATTTCTAAATTCTTGTAGTGTAAGAAAAAGTCAACTTTATTATTTACGGATGAGAAATGTGGCCTCCAGGAACCTTAAAATAAAAGCTTTGTATTTTCGCATTTTGCAAGCTCTGACAATTATTAATTCAAATGGCTCTATCTCCTAAACTATTACAGCTACAGCGCTGAAATTTGCACACGTAATATTATATATATTGGCCTTTAATCTGAGTCTTAAACGAAGTTTCTCCGAAAATCAGAACGAGCATGAGAGGGAAATATTCTACAGTTACTAGGAAGAAATTGACTCTAATGGCGATACTTTTGCGATTTTCTTAAAAAGTAAGTTTCTAATCGAAAAATGAATATCACCAGTGAATTGCCCATAAAATTTCGAGTTTGGTCCGTGGTTTTCAAAAAAATCCGTGACATGTCTTAAATCGGACAACTTCGTCGATCTTTAAATGGCTCTATCTCCTAAACTATTAGAGCTACAGGGCTGAAATTTGCACACGGAATAATAAATATTTTTCACAAACTATATAACATATATCGATTCTACAGACACGCGTGTATTTCTAAATTCTTGTAGTGTAAGAAAAAGTCAAGTTTTTAATTTCCGGATGAGAAATGTGGCCTCCAGGAACCTTAAAATAAAAGCTTTGTATTTTCGCATTTTGCAAGCTCTGACAATTATTAATTCAAATGGCTCTATCTCCTAAACTATTACAGCTACAGCGCTGAAATTTGCACACGTAATATTATATATTTTGGCCTTTAATCTGAGTCTTAAACGAAGTTTCTCCGAAAATCAGAACGAGCATGAGATGGAAATATTCTACAGTTACTAGGAAGAAATTGACTCTAATTGCGATACTTTTGCGATTTTCTTAAAAACTAAGTTTCTAATCGAAAAATGAATATCACCAGTGAATTGCCCATAAAATTTCGAGCTTGGTCCGTGGTTTTCAAAAAAATCCGTGACATGTCTTAAATCGGACAACTTCGTCGATCTTTAAATGGCTCTATCTCCTAAACTATTAGAGCTACAGGGCTGAAATTTGCACACGGAATAATAAATATTTTTCACAAACTATATAACATATATCGATTCTACAGACACGCGTGTATTTTTAAATTCTTGTAGTGTAAGAAAAAGTCAAGTTTTTAATTTCCGGATGAGAAATGTGGCCTCCAGGAACCTTAAAATAACAGCTTTGTATTTTCGCATTTTGCAAGCTCTGACAATTATTAATTCAAATGGCTCTATCTCCTAAACTATTACAGCTACAGCGCTGAAATTTGCACACGTAATATTATATATATTGGCCTTTAATCTGAGTCTTAAACGAAGTTTCTCCGAAAATCAGAACGAGCATGAGATGGAAATATTCTACAGTTACTAGGAAGAAATTGACTAATTGCGATACTTTTGCGATTTTCTTAAAAACTAAGTTTCTAATCGAAAACTGAATATCACCAGTGAATTGCCCATAAAATTTCGAGCTTGGTCCGTGGTTTTCAAAAAAAATCCGTGACATGTTTAAAATCGGACAACTTCGTCGATCTTGAAATGGCTCTATCTCCTAAACTATTAGAGCTACAGGGCTGAAATTTGCACACGGAATAATAAATATTTTTCACAAACTATAAAACATATATCGATTCTACAGACACGCGTGTATTACTAAATTCTTGTAGTGAAGAAAAAGTCAAGTTTTTTATTTCCGGATGAGAAATGTGGCCTCCAGGAACCTTAAAATAACAGCTTTGTATTTTCGCATTTTGCAAGCTCTGACAATTATTAATTCAAATGGCTCTATCTCCTAAACTATTACAGCTACAGCGCTGAAATTTGCACACGTAATATTATATATATTGGCCTTTAATCTGAGTCTTAAACGAAGTTTCTCCGAAAATCAGAACGAGCATGAGAGGGAAATATTCTACAGTTACTAGGAAGAAATTGACTCTAATGGCAATACTTATGCGATTTTCTTAAAAACTAAGTTTCTAATCGAAAAATGAATATCACCAGTGAATTGCCCGTAAAATTTCGAGCTTGGTCCGTGGTTTTCAAAAAAATCCGTGACATGTCTTAAATCGGACAACTTCGTCGATCTTTAAATGGCTTTATCTCCTAAACTATTAGAGCTACAGGGCTGAAATTTGCACACGGAATAATAAATATTTTTCATAAACTATATAACATATATCGATTCTACAGACACGCGTGTATTTCTAAATTCTTGTACTGTAAGAAATAGTCAAGTTTTTAATTTCCGGATGAGAAATGTGGCCTCCAGGAACCTTAAAATAACAGCTTTGTATTTTCGCATTTTGCAAGCTCTGACAATTATTAATTCAAATGGCTCTATCTCCTAAACTATTGCAGCTACAGCGCTGAAATTTGCACACGTAATATTACATATATTGGCCTTAATCTGAGTCTTAAACGAAGTTTCTCCGAAAATCAGAACGAGCATGAGAGGGAAATATTCTACAGTTACTAGGAAGAAATTGACTCTAATGGCGATACTTTAGCGATTTTCTTAAAAACTAAGTTTCTAATCGAAAAACGAATATCACCAGTGAATTGCCCGTAATATTTCTAGCTTGGTCCGTGGTTTTCAAAAAAAATCCGTGACATGTCTTAAATCGGACAACTTCGTCGATCTTTAAATGGCTCTATCTCCTAAACTATTAGAGCTACAGGGCTAAAATTTGCACACGGAATAATAAATATTTTTCACAAACTATATAACATATATCGATTCTACAGACACGCGTGTATTACTAAATTCTTGTAGTGTAAGAAAAAGTCAAGTTTTTTATTTCCGGATGAGAAATGTGGCCTCCAGGAACCTTAAAATAACAGCTTTGTATTTTCGCATTTTGCAAGCTCTGACAATTATTAATTCAAATGGCTCTATCTCCTAAACTATTACAGCTACAGCGCTGAAATTTGCACACGTAATATTATATATATTGGCCTTTAATTTGAGTCTTAAACGAAGTTTCTCCGAAAATCAGAACGAGCATGAGATGGAAATATTCTTTAGTTACTAGGAAGAAATTGACTCTAATTGTGATACTTTTGCGATTTTCTTAAAAACTAAGTTTCTAATCGAAAAATGAATATCACCAGTGAATTGCCCATAAAATTTCGAGCTTGGTCCGTGGTTTTCAAAAAAATCCGTGACATGTCTTAAATCGGACAACTTCGTCGATCTTTAAATTGCTCTATCTCCTAAACTATTAGAGCTACAGGGCTGAAATTTGCACACGGAATAATAAATATTTTTCACAAACTATATAACATATATCGATTCTACAGACACGCGTGTATTTCTAAATTCTTGTAGTGTAAGAAAATGTCAAGTTTTTTATTTCCGGATGAGAAATGTGGCCTCCAGGAACCTTAAAATAACAGCTTTGTATTTTCGCATTTTGCAAGCTCTGACAATTATTAATTCAAATGGCTCTATCTCCTAAACTATTACAGCTACAGCGCTGAAATTTGCACACGTAATATTATATATATTGGCCTTTAATTTGAGTTAAACGAAGTTTCTCCGAAAATCAGAACGAGCATGAGATGGAAATATTCTTTAGTTACTAGGAAGAAATTGACTCTAATTGCGATACTTTTGCGATTTTCTTAAAAAGTAAGTTTCTAATCGAAAAATGAATATCACCAGTGAATTGCCCATAAAATTTCGAGCTTGGTCCGTGGTTTTCAAAAAAATCCGTGACATGTCTTAAATCGGACAACTTCGTCGATCTTTAAATGGCTCTATCTCCTAAACTATTAGAGCTACAGGGCTGAAATTTGCACACGGAATAATAAATATTTTTCACAAACTATATAACGTATATCGATTCTACAGACACGCGTGTATTTCTAAATTCTTGTAGTGTAAGAAAAAGTCAAGTTTTTTATTCCGGATGAGAAATGTGGCCTCCAGGAACCTTAAAATAACAGCTTTGTATTTTCGCATTTTGCATGCTCTGACAATTATTAATTCAAATGGCTCTATCTCCTAAACTATTACAGCTACAGCGCTGAAATTTGCACACATAATATTATATATATTGGCCTTTAATCTGAGTCTTAAACGAAGTTTCTCCGAAAATCAGAACGAGCATGAGAGGGAAATATTCTACAGTTACTAGGAAGAAATTGACTCTAATGGCAATACTTATGCGATTTTCTTAAAAACTAAGTTTCTAATCGAAAAATGAATATCACCAGTGAATTGCCCGTAAAATTTCGAGCTTGGTCCGTGGTTTTCAAAAAAATCCGTGACATGTCTTAAATCGGACAACTTCGTCGATCTTTAAATGGCTTTATCTCCTAAACTATTAGAGCTACAGGGCTGAAATTTGCACACGGAATAATAAATATTTTTCATAAACTATATAACATATATCGATTCTACAGACACGCGTGTATTTCTAAATTCTTGTACTGTAAGAAATAGTCAAGTTTTTTAATTTCCGGATGAGAAATGTGGCCTCCAGGAACCTTAAAATAACAGCTTTGTATTTTCGCATTTTGCAAGCTCTGACAATTATTAATTCAAATGGCTCTATCTCCTAAACTATTGCAGCTACAGCGCTGAAATTTGCACAGGTAATATTACATATATTGGCCTTTAATCTGAGTCTTAAACGAAGTTTCTCCGAAAATCAGAACGAGCATGAGAGGGAAATATTCTACAGTTACTAGGAAGAAATTGACTCTAATGGCGATACTTTTGCGATTTTCTTAAAAACTAAGTTTCTAATCGAAAAACGAATATCACCAGTGAATTGCCCGTAAAATTTCTAGCTTGGTCCGTGGTTTTCAAAAAAATCCGTGACATGTCTTAAATCGGACAACTTCGTCGATCTTTAAATGGCTCTATCTCCTAAACTATTAGAGCTACAGGGCTGAAATTTGCACACGGAATAATAAATATTTTTCACAAACTATATAACATATATCGATTCTACAGACACGCGTGTATTACTAAATTCTTGTAGTGTAAGAAAAAGTCAAGTTTTTTATTTCCGGATGAGAAATGTGGCCTCCAGGAACCTTAAAATAACAGCTTTGTATTTTCGCATTTTGCAAGCTCTGACAATTATTAATTCAAATGGCTCTATCTCCTAAACTATTACAGCTACAGCGCTGAAATTTGCACACGTAATATTAAATATATTGGCCTTTAATTTGAGTCTTAAACGAAGTTTCTCCGAAAATCAGAACGAGCATGAGATGGAAATATTCTTTAGTTACTAGGAAGAAATTGACTCTAATTGTGATACTTTTGCGATTTTCTTAAAAACTAAGTTTCTAATCGAAAAATGAATATCACCAGTGAATTGCCCATAAAATTTCGAGCTTGGTCCGTGGTTTTCAAAAAAATCCGTGACATGTCTTAAATCGGACAACTTCGTCGATCTTTAAATGGCTCTATCTCCTAAACTATTAGAGCTACAGGGCTGAAATTTGCACACGGAATAATAAATATTTTTTACAAACTATATAACATATATCGATTCTACAGACACGCGTGTATTTCTAAATTCTTGTAGTGTAAGAAAAAGTCAAGTTTTTTATTTCCGGATGAGAAATGTGGCCTCCAGGAACCTTAAAATAACAGCTGTGTATTTTCGCATTTTGCAAGCTCTGACAATTATTAATTCAAATGGCTCTATCTAATAAACTATTACAGCTACAGCGCTGAAATTTGCACACGTAATATTATATATATTGGCCTTTAATCTGAGTCTTAAACGAAGTTTCTCCGAAAATCAGAACGAGCATGAGATGGAAATATTCTACAGTTACTAGGAAGAAATTGACTTTAATTGCGATACTTTTGCGATTTTCTTCAAAACTAAGTTTCTAATCGAAAAATGAATATCACCAGTGAATTGCCCATAAAATTTCGAGCTTGGTCAGTGGTTTTCAAAAAAATCCGTGACATGTCTTAAATCGGACAACTTCGTCGATCTTTAAATGGCTCTATCTCCTAAACTATTAGAGCTACAGGGCTGAAATTTGCACACGAAATAATAATAAATATTTTTCACAAACTATATAACATATATCGATTCTACAGACACGCGTGTATTTCTAAATTCTTGTAGTGTAAGAAAAAGTCAAGTTTTTTATTTCCGGATGAGAAATGTGGCCTCCAGGAACCTTAAAATAACAGCTTTGTATTTTCGTAATTTGCAAGCTCTGACAATTATTAATTCAAATGGCTCTATCTCCTAAACTATTACAGCTACAGCGCTGAAATTTGCACACATAATATTATATATATTGGCCTTTAATCTGAGTCTTAAACGAAGTTTCTCCGAAAATCAGAACGAGCATGAGAGGGAAATATTCTACAGTTACTAGGAAGAAATTGACTCTAATGGCAATACTTATGCGATTTTCTTAAAAACTAAGTTTCTAATCGAAAAATGAATATCACCAGTGAATTGCCCGTAAAATTTCGAGCTTGGTCCGTGGTTTTCAAAAAAATCCGTGACATGTCTTAAATCGGACAACTTCGTCGATCTTTAAATGGCTTTATCTCCTAAACTATTAGAGCTACAGGGCTGAAATTTGCACACGGAATAATAAATATTTTTCATAAACTATATAACATATATCGATTCTACAGACACGCGTGTATTTCTAAATTCTTGTACTGTAAGAAATAGTCAAGTTTTTAATTTCCGGATGAGAAATGTGGCCTCCAGGAACCTTAAAATAACAGCTTTGTATTTTCGCATTTTGCAAGCTCTGACAATTATTAATTCAAATGGCTCTATCTCCTAAACTATTGCAGCTACAGCGCTGAAATTTGCACACGTAATATTACATATATTGGCCTTTAATCTGAGTCTTAAACGAAGTTTCTCCGAAAATCAGAACGAGCATGAGAGGGAAATATTCTACAGTTACTAGGAAGAAATTGACTCTAATGGCGATACTTTAGCGATTTTCTTAAAAACTAAGTTTCTAATCGAAAAACGAATATCACCAGTGAATTGCCCGTAATATTTCTAGCTTGGTCCGTGGTTTTCAAAAAAATCCGTGACATGTCTTAAATCGGACAACTTCGTCGATCTTTAAATGGCTCTATCTCCTAAACTATTAGAGCTACAGGGCTAAAATTTGCACACGGAATAATAAATATTTTTCACAAACTATATAACATATATCGATTCTACAGACACGCGTGTATTACTAAATTCTTGTAGTGTAAGAAAAAGTCAAGTTTTTTATTTCCGGATGAGAAATGTGGCCTCCAGGAACCTTAAAATAACAGCTTTGTATTTTCGCATTTTGCAAGCTCTGACAATTATTAATTCAAATGGCTCTATCTCCTAAACTATTACAGCTACAGCGCTGAAATTTGCACACGTAATATTATATATATTGGCCTTTAATTTGAATCTTAAACGAAGTTTCTCCGAAAATCAGAACGAGCATGAGATGGAAATATTCTTTAGTTACTAGGAAGAAATTGACTCTAATTGTGATACTTTTGCGATTTTCTTAAAAACTAAGTTTCTAATCGAAAAATGAATATCACCAGTGAATTGCCCATAAAATTTCGAGCTTGGTCCGTGGTTTTCAAAAAAATCCGTGACATGTCTTAAATCGGACAACTTCGTCGATCTTTAAATTGCTCTATCTCCTAAACTATTAGAGCTACAGGGCTGAAATTTGCACACGGAATAATAAATATTTTTCACAAACTATATAACATATATCGATTCTACAGACACGCGTGTATTTCTAAATTCTTGTAGTGTAAGAAAATGTCAAGTTTTTTATTTCCGGATGAGAAATGTGGCCTCCAGGAACCTTAAAATAACAGCTTTGTATTTTCGCATTTTGCAAGCTCTGACAATTATTAATTCAAATGGCTCTATCTCCTAAACTATTACAGCTACAGCGCTGAAATTTGCACACGTAATATTATATATATTGGCCTTTAATTTGAGTCTTAAACGAAGTTTCTCCGAAAATCAGAACGAGCATGAGATGGAAATATTCTTTAGTTACTAGGAAGAAATTGACTCTAATTGCGATACTTTTGCGATTTTCTTAAAAAGTAAGTTTCTAATCGAAAAATGAATATCACCAGTGAATTGCCCATAAAATTTCGAGCTTGGTCCGTGGTTTTCAAAAAAATCCGTGACATGTCTTAAATCGGACAACTTCGTCGATCTTTAAATGGCTCTATCTCCTAAACTATTAGAGCTACAGGGCTGAAATTTGCACACGGAATAATAAATATTTTTCACAAACTATATAACGTATATCGATTCTACAGACACGCGTGTATTTCTAAATTCTTGTAGTGTAAGAAAAAGTCAAGTTTTTTATTTCCGGATGAGAAATGTGGCCTCCAGGAACCTTAAAATAACATCTTTGTATTTTCGCATTTTGCAAGCTCTGACAATTATTAATTCAAATGGCTCTATCTCCTAAACTATTACAGCTACAGCGCTGAAATTTGCACACATAATATTATATATATTGGCCTTTAATCTGAGTCTTAAACGAAGTTTCTCCGAAAATCAGAACGAGCATGAGAGGGAAATATTCTACAGTTACTAGGAAGAAATTGACTCTAATGGCAATACTTATGCGATTTTCTTAAAAACTAAGTTTCTAATCGAAAAATGAATATCACCAGTGAATTGCCCGTAAAATTTCGAGCTTGGTCCGTGGTTTTCAAAAAAATCCGTGACATGTCTTAAATCGGACAACTTCGTCGATCTTTAAATGGCTTTATCTCCTAAACTATTAGAGCTACAGGGCTGAAATTTGCACACGGAATAATAAATATTTTTCATAAACTATATAACATATATCGATTCTACAGACACGCGTGTATTTCTAAATTCTTGTACTGTAAGAAATAGTCAAGTTTTTAATTTCCGGATGAGAAATGTGGCCTCCAGGAACCTTAAAATAACAGCTTTGTATTTTCGCATTTTGCAAGCTCTGACAATTATTAATTCAAATGGCTCTATCTCCTAAACTATTGCAGCTACAGCGCTGAAATTTGCACAGGTAATATTACATATATTGGCCTTTAATCTGAGTCTTAAACGAAGTTTCTCCGAAAATCAGAACGAGCATGAGAGGGAAATATTCTACAGTTACTAGGAAGAAATTGACTCTAATGGCGATACTTTTGCGATTTTCTTAAAAACTAAGTTTCTAATCGAAAAACGAATATCACCAGTGAATTGCCCGTAAAATTTCTAGCTTGGTCCGTGGTTTTCAAAAAAATCCGTGACATGTCTTAAATCGGACAACTTCGTCGATCTTTAAATGGCTCTATCTCCTAAACTATTAGAGCTACAGGGCTAAAATTTGCACACGGAATAATAAATATTTTTCACAAACTATATAACATATATCGATTCTACAGACACGCGTGTATTACTAAATTCTTGTAGTGTAAGAAAAAGTCAAGTTTTTTATTTCCGGATGAGAAATGTGGCCTCCAGGAACCTTAAAATAACAGCTTTGTATTTTCGCATTTTGCAAGCTCTGACAATTATTAATTCAAATGGCTCTATCTCCTAAACTATTACAGCTACAGCGCTGAAATTTGCACACGTAATATTATATATATTGGCCTTTAATTTGAGTCTTAAACGAAGTTTCTCCGAAAATCAGAACGAGCATGAGATGGAAATATTCTTTAGTTACTAGGAAGAAATTGACTCTAATTGTGATACTTTTGCGATTTTCTTAAAAACTAAGTTTCTAATCGAAAAATGAATATCACCAGTGAATTGCCCATAAAATTTCGAGCTTGGTCCGTGGTTTTCAAAAAAATCCGTGACATGTCTTAAATCGGACAACTTCGTCGATCTTTAAATGGCTCTATCTCCTAAACTATTAGAGCTACAGGGCTGAAATTTGCACACGGAATAATAAATATTTTTCACAAACTATATAACATATATCGATTCTACAGACACGCGTGTATTTCTAAATTCTTGTAGTGTAAGAAAAAGTCAAGTTTTTTATTTCCGGATGAGAAATGTGGCCTCCAGGAACCTTAAAATAACAGCTTTGTATTTTCGCATTTTGCAAGCTCTGACAATTATTAATTGAAATGGCTCTATCTCCTAAACTATTACAGCTACAGCGCTGAAATTTGCACACGTAATATTATATATATTGGCCTTTAATTTGAGTCTTAAACGAAGTTTCTCCGAAAATCAGAACGAGCATGAGATGGAAATATTCTTTAGTTACTAGGAAGAAATTGACTCTAATTGCGATACTTTTGCGATTTTCTTAAAAAGTAAGTTTCTAATCGAAAAATGAATATCACCAGTGAATTGCCCATAAAATTTCGAGCTTGGTCCGTGGTTTTCAAAAAAATCCGTGACATGTCTTAAATCGGACAACTTCGTCGATCTTTAAATGGCTCTATCTCCTAAACTATTAGAGCTACAGGGCTGAAATTTGCACACGGAACAAAAAATATTTTTCACAAACTATATAACGTATATCGATTCTACAGACACGCGTGTATTTCTAAATTCTTGTAGTGTAAGAAAAAGTCAAGTTTTTTATTTCCGGATGAGAAATGTGGACTCCAGGAACCTTAAAATAACAGCTTTGTATTTTCGCATTTTGCAAGCTCTGACAATTATTAATTCAAATGGCTCTATCTCCTAAACTATTACAGCTACAGCGCTGAAATTTGCACACGTAATATTATATATATTGGCCTTTAATCTGAGTCTTAAACGAAGTTTCTCCGAAAATCAGAACGAGCATGAGATGGAAATATTCTACAGTTACTAGGAAGAAATTGACTCTAATTGCGATACTTTTGCGATTTTCTTAAAAACTAAGTTTCTAATCGAAAAATGAATATCACCAGTGAATTGCCCATAAAATTTCGAGCTTGGTCCGTGGTTTTCAAAAAAATCCGTGACATGTCTTAAATCGGACAACTTCGTCGATCTTTAAATGGCTCTATCTCCTAAACTATTAGAGCTACAGGGCTGAAATTTGCACACGGAATAATAAATATTTTTCACAAACTATATAACGTATATCGATTCTACAGACACGCGTGTATTTCTAAATTCTTGTAGTGTAAGAAAAAGTCAAGTTTTTAATTTCCGGATGAGAAATGTGGCCTCCAGGAACCTTAAAATAACAGCTTTGTATTTTCGCATTTTGCAAGCTCTGACAATTATTAATTCAAATGGCTCTATCTCCTAAACTATTACAGCTACACGCTGAAATTTGCACACGTAATATTATATATATTGGCCTTTAATCTGAGTCTTAAACGAAGTTTCTCCGAAAATCAGAACGAGCATGAGATGGAAATATTCTACAGTTACTAGGAAGAAATTGACTCTAATTGCGATACTTTTGCGATTTTCTTAAAAACTAAGTTTCTAATCGAAAAATGAATATCACCAGTGAATTGCCCATAAAATTTCGAGCTTGGTCCGTGGTTTTCAAAAAAATCCGTGACATGTCTTAAATCGGACAACTTCGTCGATCTTGAAATGGCTCTATCTCCTAAACTATTAGAGCTACAGGGCTGAAATTTGCACACGGAATAATAAATATTTTTCACAAACTATATAACATATATCGATTCTACAGACACGCGTGTATTTCTAAATTCTTGTAGTGTAAGAAAAAGTCAAGTTTTTAATTTCCGGATGAGAAATGTGGCCTCCAGGAACCTTAAAATAAAAGCTTTGTATTTTCGTATTTTGCAAGCTCTGACAATTATTAATTCAAATGGCTCTATCTCCTAAACTATTACAGCTACAGCGCTGAAATTTGCACACATAATATTATATATATTGGCATTTAATCTGAGTCTTAAGCGAAGTTGCTCCGAAAATCAGAACGAGCATGAGAGGGAAATATTCTACAGTTACTAGGAAGAAATTGACTCTAATGGCGATACTTTTGCGATTTTCTTAAAAACTAAGTTTCTAATCGAAAAATGAATATCACCAGTGAATTGCCCATAAAAATTCGAGCTTGGTCCTTGGTTTTCAAAAAAATCCGTGACATGTCTTAAATCGGACAACTTCGTCGATCTTTAAATGGCTCTATCTCCTAAACTATTAGAGCTACAGGGCTGAAATTTGCACACGGAATAATAAATATTTTTCACAAACTATATAACATATATCGATTCTACAGACACGCGTGTATTTCTAAATTCTTGTAGTGTAAGAAAAAGTCAAGTTTTTAATTTCCGGATGAGAAATGTGGCCTCCAGGAACCTTAAAATAAAAGCTTTGTATTTTCGCATTTTGCAAGCTCTGACAATTATTAATTCAAATGGCTCTATCTCCTAAACTATTACAGCTACAGCGCTGAAATTTGCACACGTAATATTATATATATTGGCCTTTAATCTGAGTCTTAAGCGAAGTTTCTCCGAAAATCAGAACGAGCATGAGATGGAAATATTCTACAGTTACTAGGAAGAAATTGACTCTAATTGCGATACTTTTGCGATTTTCTTAAAAACTAAGTTTCTAATCGAAAAATGAATATCACCAGTGAATTGTCCATAAAATTTCGAGCTTGGTCCGTGGTTTTCAAAAAAATCCGTGACATGTCTTAAATCGGACAACTTCGTCGATCTTTAAATGGCTCTATCTCCTAAACTATTAGAGCTACAGGGCTGAAATTTGCACACGGAATAATAAATATTTTTCACAAACTATATAACATATATCGATTCTACAGACACGCGTGTATTTCTAAATTCTTGTAGTGTAAGAAAAAGTCAAGTTTTTAATTTCCGGATGAGAAATGTGGCCTCCAGGAACCTTAAAATAAAAGCTTTGTATTTTCGCATTTTGCAAGCTCTGACAATTATTAATTCAAATGGCTCTATCTCCTAAACTATTACAGCTACAGCGCTGAAATTTGCACACGTAATATTATATATATTGGCCTTTAATCTGAGTCTTAAACGAAGTTTCTCCGAAAATCAGAACGAGCATGAGATGGAAATATTCTACAGTTACTAGGAAGAAATTGACTCTAATTGCGATACTTTTGCGATTTTCTTAAAAACTAAGTTTCTAATCGAAAAATGAATATCACCAGTGAATTGTCCATAAAATTTCGAGCTTGGTCCGTGGTTTTCAAAAAAATCCGTGACATGTCTTAAATCGGACAACTTTGTCGATCTTTAAATGGCTCTATCGCCTAAACTATTAGAGCTACAGGGCTGAAATTTGCACACGGAATAATAAATATTTTTCACAAACTATATAACATATATCGATTCTACAGACACGCGTGTATTTCTAAATTCTTGTAGTGTAAGAAAAAGTCAAGTTTTTAATTTCCGGATGAGAAATGTGGCCTCCAGGAACCTTAAAATAAAAGCTTTGTATTTTCGTATTTTGCAAGCTCTGACAATTATTAATTCAAATGGCTCTATCTCCTAAACTATTACAGCTACAGCGCTGAAATTTGCACACATAATATTATATATATTGGCCTTTAATCTGAGTCTTAAACGAAGTTGCTCCGAAAATCAGAACGAGCATGAGAGGGAAATATTCTACAGTTACTAGGAAGAAATTGACTCTAATGGCGATACTTTTGCGATTTTCTTAAAAACTAAGTTTCTAATCGAAAAATGAATATCACCAGTGAATTGCCCATAAAAATTCGAGCTTGGTCCTTGGTTTTCAAAAAAATCCGTGACATGTCTTAAATCGGACAACTTCGTCGATCTTTAAATGGCTCTATCTCCTAAACTATTAGAGCTACAGGGCTGAAATTTGCACACGGAATAATAAATATTTTTCACAAACTATATAACATATATCGATTCTACAGACACGCGTGTATTTCTAAATTCTTGTAGTGTAAGAAAAAGTCAAGTTTTTAATTTCCGGATGAGAAATGTGGCCTCCAGGAACCTTAAAATAAAAGCTTTGTATTTTCGCATTTTGCAAGCTCTGACAATTATTAATTCAAATGGCTCTATCTCCTAAACTATTACAGCTACAGCGCTGAAATTTGCACACGTAATATTATATATATTGGCCTTTAATCTGAGTCTTAAACGAAGTTTCTCCGAAAATCAGAACGAGCATGAGATGGAAATATTCTACAGTTACTAGGAAGAAATTGACTCTAATTGCGATACTTTTGCGATTTTCTTAAAAACTAAGTTTCTAATCGAAAAATGAATATCACCAGTGAATTGTCCATAAAATTTCGAGCTTGGTCCGTGGTTTTCAAAAAAATCCGTGACATGTCTTAAATCGGACAACTTTGTCGATATTTAAATGGCTCTATCTCCTAAACTATTAGAGCTACAGGGCTGAAATTTGCACACGGAATAATAAATATTTTTCACAAACTATATAACATATATCGATTCTACAGACACGCGTGTATTTCTAAATTCTTGTAGTGTAAGAAAAAGTCAAGTTTTTAATTTCCGGATGAGAAATGTGGCCTCCAGGAACCTTAAAATAAAAGCTTTGTATTTTCGTATTTTGCAAGCTCTGACAATTATTAATTCAAATGGCTCTATCTCCTAAACTATTACAGCTACAGCGCTGAAATTTGCACACATAATATTATATATATTGGCCTTTAATCTGAGTCTTAAACGAAGTTGCTCCGAAAATCAGAACGAGCATGAGAGGGAAATATTCTACAGTTACTAGGAAGAAATTGACTCTAATGGCGATACTTTTGCGATTTTCTTAAAAACTAAGTTTCTAATCGAAAAATGAATATCACCAGTGAATTGCCCATAAAAATTCGAGCTTGGTCCTTGGTTTTCAAAAAAATCCGTGACATGTCTTAAATCGGACAACTTCGTCGATCTTTAAATGGCTCTATCTCCTAAACTATTAGAGCTACAGGGCTGAAATTTGCACACGGAATAATAAATATTTTTCACAAACTATATAACATATATCGATTCTACAGACACGCGTGTATTTCTAAATTCTTGTAGTGTAAGAAAACGTCAAGTTCTTAATTTCCCGGTGAGAAATGTGGCCTCCAGGAACCTTAAAATAAAAGCTTTGTATTTTCGTATTTTGCAAGCTCTGACAATTATTAATTCAAATGGCTCTATCTCCTAAACTATTACAGCTACAGCGCTGAAATTTGCACACGTAATATTATATATATTGGCCTTTAATCTGAGTCTTAAGCGAAGTTTCTCCGAAAATCAGAACGAGCATGAGAGGGAAATATTCTACAGTTACTAGGAATAAATTGACTCTAATGGCGATACTTTTGAGATTTTCTTAAAAACTAAGTTTCTAATCGAAAAATGAATATCACCAGTGAATTGCCCGTAAAATTTCGAGCTTGGTCCGTGGTTTTCAAAAAAATCCGTGACATGTCTTAAATCGGACAACTTCGTCGATCTTTAAATGGCTCTATCTCCTAAACTATTAGAGCTACAGGGCTGAAATTTGCACACGGAATAATAAATATTTTTCACAAACTATTAAACATATATCGATTCTACAGACACGCGTGTATTACTAAATTCTTGTAGTGTAAGAAAAAGTCAAGTTTTTTATTTCCGGATGAGAAATGTGGCCTCCAGGAACCTTAAAATAACAGCTTTGTATTTTCGCATTTTGCAAGCTCTGACAATTATTAATTCAAATGGCTCTATCTCCTAAACTATTACAGCTACAGCGCTGAAATTTGCACACGTAATTTATATATATTGGCCTTTAATCTGAGTCTTAAACGAAGTTTCTCCGAAAATCAGAACGAGCATGAGATGGAAATATTCTACAGTTACTAGGAAGAAATTGACTCTAATTGCGATACTTTTGCGATTTTCTTAAAAACTAAGTTTCTAATCGAAAAATGAATATTACCAGTGAATTGCCCATAAAATTTCGAGCTTGGTCCGTGGTTTTCAAAAAAATCCGTGACATGTCTTAAATCGGACAACTTCGTCGATCTTTAAATGGCTCTATCTCCTAAACTATTAGAGCTACAGGGCTGAAATTTGCACACGGAATAATAAATATTTTTCACAAACTATATAACATATATCGATTCTACAGACACGCGTGTATTACTAAATTCTTGTAGTGTAAGAAAAAGTCAAGTTTTTTGTTTCCGGATGAGAAATGTGGCCTCCAGGAGCCTTAAAATAACAGCTTTGTATTTTCGCATTTTGCAAGCTCTGACAATTATTAATTCAAATGGCTCTATCTCCTAAACTATTACAGGTACAGCGCTGAAATTTGCACACGTAATATTATATATATTGGCCTTTAATCTGAGTCTTAAACGAAGTTTCTCCGAAAATCAGAACGAGCATGAGATGGAAATATTCTACAGTTACTAGGAAGAAATTGACTCTAATTGCGATACTTTTGCGATTTTCTTAAAAACTAAGTTTCTAATCGAAAAATGAATATCACCAGTGAATTGTCCATAAAATTTCGAGCTTGGTCCGTGGTTTTCAAAAAAATCCGTGACATGTCTTAAATCGGACAACTTCGTCGATCTTTAAATGGCTCTATCTCCTAAACTATTAGAGCTACAGGGCTGAAATTTGCACACGGAATAATAAATATTTTTCACAAACTATATAACATATATCGATTCTACAGACACGCGTGTATTTCTAAATTCTTGTAGTGTAAGAAAACGTCAAGTTTTTAATTTCCGGATGAGAAATGTGGCCTCCAGGAACCTTAAAATAAAAGCTTTGTATTTTCGTATTTTGCAAGCTCTGACAATTATTAATTCAAATGGCTCTATCTCCTAAACTATTACAGCTACAGCGCTGAAATTTGCACACATAATATTATATATATTGGCCTTTAATCTGAGTCTTAAACGAAGTTGCTCCGAAAATCAGAACGAGCATGAGAGGGAAATATTCTACAGTTACTAGGAAGAAATTGACTCTAATGGCGATACTTTTGCGATTTTCTTAAAAACTAAGTTTCTAATCGAAAAATGAATATCACCAGTGAATTGCCCATAAAAATTCGAGCTTGGTCCTTGGTTTTCAAAAAAATCCGTGACATGTCTTAAATCGGACAACTTCGTCGATCTTTAAATGGCTCTATCTCCTAAACTATTAGAGCTACAGGGCTGAAATTTGCACACGGAATAATAAATATTTTTCACAAACTATATAACATATATCGATTCTACAGACACGCGTGTATTACTAAATTCTTGTAGTGTAAGAAAAAGTCAAGTATTTAATTTCCGGATGAGAAATGTGGCCTCCAGGAACCTTAAAATAACAGCTTTGTATTTTCGCATTTTGCAAGCTCTGACAATTATTAATTCAAATGGCTCTATCTCCTAAACTATTACAGCTACAGCGCTGAAATTTGCACACGTAATATTATATATATTGGCCTTTAATCTGAGTCTTAAACGAAGTTTCTCCGAAAATCAGAACGAGCATGAGAGGGAAATATTCTACAGTTACTAGGAAGAAATTGACTCTAATGGCGATACTTTTGCGATTTTCTTAAAAACTAAGTTTCTAATCGAAAAATAAATATCACCAGTGAATTGCCCGTAAAATTTCGAGCTTGGTCCGTGGTTTTCAAAAAAATCCGTGACATGTCTTAAATCGGACAACTTCGTCCATCTTTAAATGGCTCTATCTCCTAAACTATTAGAGCTACAGGGCTGAAATTTGCACACGGAATAATAAATATTTTTCACAAACTATATAACATATATCGATTCTACAGACACGCGTGTATTACTAAATTCTTGTAGTGTAAGAAAAAGTCAAGTTTTTTATTTCCGGATGAGAAATGTGGCCTCCAGGAGCCTTAAAATAACAGTTTTGTATTTTCGCATTTTGCAAGCTCTGACAATTATTAATTCAAATGGCTCTATCTCCTAAACTATTACAGGTACAGCGCTGAAATTTGCACACGTAATATTATATATATTGGCCTTTAATCTGAGTCTTAAACGAAGTTTCTCCGAAAATCAGAACGAGCATGAGATGGAAATATTCTACAGTTACTAGGAAGAAATTGACTCTAATTGCGATACTTTTGCGATTTTCTTAAAAACTAAGTTTCTAATCGAAAAATGAATATCACCAGTGAATTGCCCATAAAATTTCGAGCTTGGTCCGTGGTTTTCAAAAAAATCCGTGACATGTCTTAAATCGGACAACTTCGTCGATCTTTAAATGGCTCTATCTCCTAAACTATTAGAGCTACAGGGCTGAAATTTGCACACGGAATAATAAATATTTTTCACAAACTATATAACATATATCGATTCTACAGACACGCGTGTATTACTAAATTCTTGTAGTGTAAGAAAAAGTCAAGTTTTTATTTCCGGATGAGAAATGTGGCCTCCAGGAACCTTAAAATAACAGCTTTGTATTTTCGCATTTTGCAAGCTCTGACAATTATTAATTCAAATGGCTCTATCTCCTAAACTATTACAGCTACACGCTGAAATTTGCACACGTAATATTATATATATTGGCCTTTAATCTGAGTCTTAAACGAAGTTTCTCCGAAAATCAGAACGAGCATGAGATGGAAATATTCTACAGTTACTAGGAAGAAATTGACTCTAATTGCGATACTTTTGCGATTTTCTTAAAAACTAAGTTTCTAATCGAAAAATGAATATCACCAGTGAATTGCCCATAAAATTTCGAGCTTGGTCCGTGGTTTTCAAAAAAATCCGTGACATGTCTTAAATCGGACAACTTCGTCGATCTTTAAATGGCTCTATCTCCTAAACTATTAGAGCTACAGGGCTGAAATTTGCACACGGAATAATAAATATTTTTCACAAACTATATAACATATATCGATTCTACAGACACGCGTGTATTTCTAAATTCTTGTAGTGTAAGAAAAAGTCAAGTTTTTAATTTCCGGATGAGAAATGTGGCCTCCAGGAACCTTAAAATAAAAGCTTTGTATTTTCGTATTTTGCAAGCTCTGACAATTATTAATTCAAATGGCTCTATCTCCTAAACTATTACAGCTACAGCGCTGAAATTTGCACACATAATATTATATATATTGGCCTTTAATCTGAGTCTTAAACGAAGTTGCTCCGAAAATCAGAACGAGCATGAGAGGGAAATATTCTACAGTTACTAGGAAGAAATTGACTCTAATGGCGATACATTTGCGATTTTCTTAAAAACTAAGTTTCTAATCGAAAAATGAATATCACCAGTGAATTGCCCATAAAAATTCGAGCTTGGTCCTTGGTTTTCAAAAAAATCCGTGACATGTCTTAAATCGGACAACTTCGTCGATCTTTAAATGGCTCTATCTCCTAAACTATTAGAGCTACAGGGCTGAAATTTGCACACGGATTAAGAAATATTTTTCACAAACTATATAACATATATCGATTCTACAGACACGCGTGTATTTCTAAATTCTTGTAGTGTAAGAAAAAGTCAAGTTTTTAATTTCCGGATGAGAAATGTGGCCTCCAGGAACCTTAAAATAAAAGCTTTGTTTTTTCGCATTTTGCAAGCTCTGACAATTATTAATTCAAATGGCTCTATCTCCTAAACTATTACAGCTACAGCGCTGAAATTTGCACACGTAATATTATATATATTGGCCTTTAATCTGAGTCTTAAACGAAGTTTCTCCGAAAATCAGAACGAGCATGAGATGGAAATATTCTACAGTTACTAGGAAGAAATTGACTCTAATTGCGATACTTTTGCGATTTTCTTAAAAACTAAGTTTCTAATCGAAAAATGAATATCACCAGTGAATTGTCCATAAAATTTCGAGCTTGGTCCGTGGTTTTCAAAAAAATCCGTGACATGTCTTAAATCGGACAACTTCGTCGATCTTTAAATGGCTCTATCTCCTAAACTATTAGAGCTACAGGGCTGAAATTTGCACACGGAATAATAAATATTTTTCACAAACTATATAACATATATCGATTCTACAGACACGCGTGTATTTCTAAATTCTTGTAGTGTAAGAAAACGTCAAGTTTTTTATTTCCGGATGAGAAATGTAGCCTCCAGGAACCTTAAAATAAAAGCTTTGTATTTTCGTATTTTGCAAGCTCTGACAATTATTAATTCAAATGGCTCTATCTCCTAAACTATTACAGCTACAGCGCTGAAATTTGCACACGTAATATTATATATATTGGCCTTTAATCTGAGTCTTAAACGAAGTTTCTCCGAAAATCAGAACGAGCATGAGAGGGAAATATTCTACAGTTACTAGGAATAAATTGACTCTAATGGCGATACTTTTGCGATTTTCTTAAAAACTAAGTTTCTAATCGAAAAATGAATATCACCAGTGAATTGCCCGTAAAATTTCGAGCTTGGTCCGTGGTTTTCAAAAAAATCCGTGACATGTCTTAAATCGGACAACTTTGTCGATCGTTAAATGGCTCTATCTCCTAAACTATTAGAGCTACAGGGCTGAAATTTGCACACGGAATAATAAATATTTTTCACAAACTATATAACATATATCGATTCTACAGACACGCGTGTATTTCTAAATTCTTGTAGTGTAAGAAAAAGTCAAGTTTTTAATTTCCGGATGAGAAATGTGGCCTCCAGGAACCTTAAAATAAAAGCTTTGTATTTTCGTATTTTGCAAGCTCTGACAATTATTAATTCATATGGCTCTATCTCCTAAACTATTACAGCTACAGCGCTGAAATTTGCACACATAATATTATATATATTGGCCTTTAATCTGAGTCTTAAACGAAGTTGCTCCGAAAATCAGAACGAGCATGAGAGGGAAATATTCTACAGTTACTAGGAAGAAATTGACTCTGATGGCGATACTTTTGCGATTTTCTTAAAAACTAAGTTTCTAATCGAAAAATGAATATCACCAGTGAATTGCCCATAAAAATTCGAGCTTGGTCCTTGGTTTTCAAAAAAATCCGTGACATGTCTTAAATCGGACAACTTCGTCGATCTTTAAATGGCTCTATCTCCTAAACTATTAGAGCTACAGGGCTGAAATTTGCACACGGAATAATAAATATTTTTCACAAACTATTAAACATATATCGATTCTACAGACACGCGTGTATTTCTAAATTCTTGTAGTGTAAGAAAAAGTCAAGTTTTTAATTTCCGGATGAGAAATGTGGCCTCCAGGAACCTTAAAATAAAAGCTTTGTATTTTCGCATTTTGCAAGCTCTGACAATTATTAATTCAAATGGCTCTATCTCCTAAACTATTACAGCTACAGCGCTGAAATTTGCACACGTAATATTATATATATTGGCCTTTAATCTGAGTCTTAAACGAAGTTTCTCCGAAAATCAGAACGAGCATGAGATGGAAATAATCTACAGTTACTAGGAAGAAATTGACTCTAATTGCGATACTTTTGCGATTTTCTTAAAAACTAAGTTTCTAATCGAAAAATGAATATCACCAGTGAATTGTCCATAAAATTTCGAGCTTGGTCCGTGGTTTTCAAAAAAATCCGTGACATGTCTTAAATCGGACAACTTCGTCGATCTTTAAATGGCTCTATCTCCTAAACTATTAGAGCTACAGGGCTGAAATTTGCACACGGAATAATAAATATTTTTCACAAACTATATAACATATATCGATTCTACAGACACGCGTGTATTTCTAAATTCTTGTAGTGTAAGAAAACGTCAAGTTCTTAATTTCCCGATGAGAAATGTGGCCTCCAGGAACCTTAAAATAAAAGCTTTGTATTTTCGTATTTTGCAAGCTCTGACAATTATTAATTCAAATGGCTCTATCTCCTAAACTATTACAGCTACAGCGCTGAAATTTGCACACGTAATATTATATATATTTGCCTTTAATCTGAGTCTTAAACGAAGTTTCTCCGAAAATCAGAACGAGCATGAGAGGGAAATATTCTACAGTTACTAGGAATAAATTGACTCTAATGGCGATACTTTTGCGATTTTCTTAAAAACTAAGTTTCTAATCGAAAAATGAATATCACCAGTGAATTGCCCGTAAAATTTCGAGCTTGGTCCGTGGTTTTCAAAAAAATCCGTGACATGTCTTAAATCGGACAACTTTGTCGATCTTTAAATGGCTCTATCTCCTAAACTATTAGAGCTACAGGGCTGAAATTTGCACACGGAATAATAAATATTTTTCACAAACTATATAACATATATCGATTCTACAGACACGCGTGTATTTCTAAATTCTTGTAGTGTAAGAAAAAGTCAAGTTTTTAATTTCCGGATGAGAAATGTGGCCTCCAGGAACCTTAAAATAAAAGCTTTGTATTTTCGTATTTTGCAAGCTCTGACAATTATTAATTCAAATGGCTCTATCTCCTAAACTATTACAGCTACAGCGCTGAAATTTGCACACATAATATTATATATATTGGCCTTTAATCTGAGTCTTAAACGAAGTTGCTCCGAAAATCAGAACGAGCATGAGAGGGAAATATTCTACAGTTACTAGGAAGAAATTGACTCTAATGGCGATACTTTTGCGATTTTCTTAAAAACTAAGTTTCTAATCGAAAAATGAATATCACCAGTGAATTGCCCATAAAAATTCGAGCTTGGTCCTTGGTTTTCAAAAAAATCCGTGACATGTCTTAAATCGGACAACTTCGTCGATCTTTAAATGGCTCTATCTCCTAAACTATTAGAGCTACAGGGCTGAAATTTGCACACGGAATAATAAATATTTTTCACAAACTATATAACATATATCGATTCTACAGACACGCGTGTATTTCTAAATTCTTGTAGTGTAAGAAAACGTCAAGTTCTTAATTTCCCGATGAGAAATGTGGCCTCCAGGAACCTTAAAATAAAAGCTTTGTATTTTCGTATTTTGCAAGCTCTGACAATTATTAATTCAAATGGCTCTATCTCCTAAACTATTACAGCTACAGCGCTGAAATTTGCACACGTAATATTATATATATTGGCCTTTAATCTGAGTCTTAAACGAAGTTTCTCCGAAAATCAGAACGAGCATGAGAGGGAAATATTCTACAGTTACTAGGAATAAATTGACTCTAATGGCGATACTTTTGCGATTTTCTTAAAAACTAAGTTTCTAATCGAAAAATGAATATCACCAGTGAATTGCCCGTAAAATTTCGAGCTTGGTCCGTGGTTTTCAAAAAAATCCGTGACATGTCTTAAATCGGACAACTTTGTCGATCGTTAAATGGCTCTATCTCCTAAACTATTAGAGCTACAGGGCTGAAATTTGCACACGGAATAATAAATATTTTTCACAAACTATATAACATATATCGATTCTACAGACACGCGTGTATTTCTAAATTCTTGTAGTGTAAGAAAAAGTCAAGTTTTTAATTTCCGGATGAGAAATGTGGCCTCCAGGAACCTTAAAATAAAAGCTTTGTATTTTCGTATTTTGCAAGCTCTGACAATTATTAATTCAAATGGCTCTATCTCCTAAACTATTACAGCTACACGCTGAAATTTGCACACGTAATATTATATATATTGGCCTTTAATCTGAGTCTTAAACGAAGTTTCTCCGAAAATCAGAACGAGCATGAGATGGAAATATTCTACAGTTACTAGGAAGAAATTGACTCTAATGGCGATACTTTTGCGATTTTCTTAAAAACTAAGTTTCTAATCGAAAAATGAATATCACCAGTGAATTGCCCATAAAAATTCGAGCTTGGTCCTTGGTTTTCAAAAAAATCCGTGACATGTCTTAAATCGGACAACTTCGTCGATCTTTAAATGGCTCTATCTCCTAAACTATTAGAGCTACAGGGCTGAAATTTGCACACGGAATAATAAATATTTTTCACAAACTATATAACATATATCGATTCTACAGACACGCGTGTATTTCTAAATTCTTGTAGTGTAAGAAAAAGTCAAGTTTTTAATTTCCGGATGAGAAATGTGGCCTCCAGGAACCTTAAAATAAAAGCTTTGTTTTTTCGCATTTTGCAAGCTCTGACAATTATTAATTCAAATGGCTCTATCTCCTAAACTATTACAGCTACAGCGCTGAAATTTGCACACGTAATATTATATATATTGGCCTTTAATCTGAGTCTTAAACGAAGTTTCTCCGAAAATCAGAACGAGCATGAGATGGAAATATTCTACAGTTACTAGGAAGAAATTGACTCTAATTGCGATACTTTTGCGATTTTCTTAAAAACTAAGTTTCTAATCGAAAAATGAATATCACCAGTGAATTGTCCATAAAATTTCGAGCTTGGTCCGTGGTTTTCAAAAAAATCCGTGACATGTCTTAAATCGGACAACTTCGTCGATCTTTAAATGGCTCTATCTCCTAAACTATTAGAGCTACAGGGCTGAAATTTGCACACGGAATAATAAATATTTTTCACAAACTATATAACATATATCGATTCTACAGACACGCGTGTATTTCTAAATTCTTGTAGTGTAAGAAAACGTCAAGTTTTTTATTTCCGGATGAGAAATGTAGCCTCCAGGAACCTTAAAATAAAAGCTTTGTATTTTCGTATTTTGCAAGCTCTGACAATTATTAATTCAAATGGCTCTATCTCCTAAACTATTACAGCTACAGCGCTGAAATTTGCACACGTAATATTATATATATTGGCCTTTAATCTGAGTCTTAAACGAAGTTTCTCCGAAAATCAGAACGAGCATGAGAGGGAAATATTCTACAGTTACTAGGAATAAATTGACTCTAATGGCGATACTTTTGCGATTTTCTTAAAAACTAAGTTTCTAATCGAAAAATGAATATCACCAGTGAATTGCCCGTAAAATTTCGAGCTTGGTCCGTGGTTTTCAAAAAAATCCGTGACATGTCTTAAATCGGACAACTTTGTCGATCGTTAAATGGCTCTATCTCCTAAACTATTAGAGCTACAGGGCTGAAATTTGCACACGGAATAATAAATATTTTTCACAAACTATATAACATATATCGATTCTACAGACACGCGTGTATTTCTAAATTCTTGTAGTGTAAGAAAAAGTCAAGTTTTTAATTTCCGGATGAGAAATGTGGCCTCCAGGAACCTTAAAATAAAAGCTTTGTATTTTCGTATTTTGCAAGCTCTGACAATTATTAATTCAAATGGCTCTATCTCCTAAACTATTACAGCTACAGCGCTGAAATTTGCACACATAATATTATATATATTGGCCTTTAATCTGAGTCTTAAACGAAGTTGCTCCGAAAATCAGAACGAGCATGAGAGGGAAATATTCTACAGTTACTAGGAAGAAATTGACTCTAATGGCGATACTTTTGCGATTTTCTTAAAAACTAAGTTTCTAATCGAAAAATGAATATCACCAGTGAATTGCCCATAAAAATTCGAGCTTGGTCCTTGGTTTTCAAAAAAATCCGTGACATGTCTTAAATCGGACAACTTCGTCGATCTTTAAATGGCTCTATCTCCTAAACTATTAGAGCTACAGGGCTGAAATTTGCACACGGAATAATAAATATTTTTCACAAACTATTAAACATATATCGATTCTACAGACACGCGTGTATTTCTAAATTCTTGTAGTGTAAGAAAAAGTCAAGTTTTTAATTTCCGGATGAGAAATGTGGCCTCCAGGAACCTTAAAATAAAAGCTTTGTATTTTCGCATTTTGCAAGCTCTGACAATTATTAATTCAAATGGCTCTATCTCCTAAACTATTACAGCTACAGCGCTGAAATTTGCACACGTAATATTATATATATTGGCCTTTAATCTGAGTCTTAAACGAAGTTTCTCCGAAAATCAGAACGAGCATGAGATGGAAATAATCTACAGTTACTAGGAAGAAATTGACTCTAATTGCGATACTTTTGCGATTTTCTTAAAAACTAAGTTTCTAATCGAAAAATGAATATCACCAGTGAATTGTCCATAAAATTTCGAGCTTGGTCCGTGGTTTTCAAAAAAATCCGTGACATGTCTTAAATCGGACAACTTCGTCGATCTTTAAATGGCTCTATCTCCTAAACTATTAGAGCTACAGGGCTGAAATTTGCACACGGAATAATAAATATTTTTCACAAACTATATAACATATATCGATTCTACAGACACGCGTGTATTTCTAAATTCTTGTAGTGTAAGAAAACGTCAAGTTCTTAATTTCCCGATGAGAAATGTGGCCTCCAGGAACCTTAAAATAAAAGCTTTGTATTTTCGTATTTTGCAAGCTCTGACAATTATTAATTCAAATGGCTCTATCTCCTAAACTATTACAGCTACAGCGCTGAAATTTGCACACGTAATATTATATATATTTGCCTTTAATCTGAGTCTTAAACGAAGTTTCTCCGAAAATCAGAACGAGCATGAGAGGGAAATATTCTACAGTTACTAGGAATAAATTGACTCTAATGGCGATACTTTTGCGATTTTCTTAAAAACTAAGTTTCTAATCGAAAAATGAATATCACCAGTGAATTGCCCGTAAAATTTCGAGCTTGGTCCGTGGTTTTCAAAAAAATCCGTGACATGTCTTAAATCGGACAACTTTGTCGATCTTTAAATGGCTCTATCTCCTAAACTATTAGAGCTACAGGGCTGAAATTTGCACACGGAATAATAAATATTTTTCACAAACTATATAACATATATCGATTCTACAGACACGCGTGTATTTCTAAATTCTTGTAGTGTAAGAAAAAGTCAAGTTTTTAATTTCCGGATGAGAAATGTGGCCTCCAGGAACCTTAAAATAAAAGCTTTGTATTTTCGTATTTTGCAAGCTCTGACAATTATTAATTCAAATGGCTCTATCTCCTAAACTATTACAGCTACAGCGCTGAAATTTGCACACATAATATTATATATATTGGCCTTTAATCTGAGTCTTAAACGAAGTTGCTCCGAAAATCAGAACGAGCATGAGAGGGAAATATTCTACAGTTACTAGGAAGAAATTGACTCTAATGGCGATACTTTTGCGATTTTCTTAAAAACTAAGTTTCTAATCGAAAAATGAATATCACCAGTGAATTGCCCATAAAAATTCGAGCTTGGTCCTTGGTTTTCAAAAAAATCCGTGACATGTCTTAAATCGGACAACTTCGTCGATCTTTAAATGGCTCTATCTCCTAAACTATTAGAGCTACAGGGCTGAAATTTGCACACGGAATAATAAATATTTTTCACAAACTATTAAACATATATCGATTCTACAGACACGCGTGTATTTCTAAATTCTTGTAGTGTAAGAAAAAGTCAAGTTTTTAATTTCCGGATGAGAAATGTGGCCTCCAGGAACCTTAAAATAAAAGCTTTGTATTTTCGCATTTTGCAAGCTCTGACAATTATTAATTCAAATGGCTCTATCTCCTAAACTATTACAGCTACAGCGCTGAAATTTGCACACGTAATATTATATATTGGCCTTTAATCTGAGTCTTAAACGAAGTTTCTCCGAAAATCAGAACGAGCATGAGATGGAAATAATCTACAGTTACTAGGAAGAAATTGACTCTAATTGCGATACTTTTGCGATTTTCTTAAAAACTAAGTTTCTAATCGAAAAATGAATATCACCAGTGAATTGTCCATAAAATTTCGAGCTTGGTCCGTGGTTTTCAAAAAAATCCGTGACATGTCTTAAATCGGACAACTTCGTCGATCTTTAAATGGCTCTATCTCCTAAACTATTAGAGCTACAGGGCTGAAATTTGCACACGGAATAATAAATATTTTTCACAAACTATATAACATATATCGATTCTACAGACACGCGTGTATTTCTAAATTCTTGTAGTGTAAGAAAACGTCAAGTTCTTAATTTCCCGATGAGAAATGTGGCCTCCAGGAACCTTAAAATAAAAGCTTTGTATTTTCGTATTTTGCAAGCTCTGACAATTATTAATTCAAATGGCTCTATCTCCTAAACTATTACAGCTACAGCGCTGAAATTTGCACACGTAATATTATATATATTGGCCTTTAATCTGAGTCTTAAACGAAGTTTCTCCGAAAATCAGAACGAGCATGAGAGGGAAATATTCTACAGTTACTAGGAATAAATTGACTCTAATGGCGATACTTTTGCGATTTTCTTAAAAACTAAGTTTCTAATCGAAAAATGAATATCACCAGTGAATTGCCCGTAAAATTTCGAGCTTGGTCCGTGGTTTTCAAAAAAATCCGTGACATGTCTTAAATCGGACAACTTTGTCGATCGTTAAATGGCTCTATCTCCTAAACTATTAGAGCTACAGGGCTGAAATTTGCACACGGAATAATAAATATTTTTCACAAACTATATAACATATATCGATTCTACAGACACGCGTGTATTTCTAAATTCTTGTAGTGTAAGAAAAAGTCAAGTTTTTAATTTCCGGATGAGAAATGTGGCCTCCAGGAACCTTAAAATAAAAGCTTTGTATTTTCGTATTTTGCAAGCTCTGACAATTATTAATTCAAATGGCTCTATCTCCTAAACTATTACAGCTACACGCTGAAATTTGCACACGTAATATTATATATATTGGCCTTTAATCTGAGTCTTAAACGAAGTTTCTCCGAAAATCAGAACGAGCATGAGATGGAAATATTCTACAGTTACTAGGAAGAAATTGACTCTAATTGCGATACTTTTGCGATTTTCTTAAAAACTAAGTTTCTAATCGAAAAATGAATATCACCAGTGAATTGCCCATAAAATTTCGAGCTTGGTCCGTGGTTTTCAAAAAAATCCGTGACATGTCTTAAATCGGACAACTTCGTCGATCTTTAAATGGCTCTATCTCCTAAACTATTAGAGCTACAGGGCTGAAATTTGCACACGGAATAATAAATATTTTTCACAAACTATATAACATATATCGATTCTACAGACACGCGTGTATTTCTAAATTCTTGTAGTGTAAGAAAAAGTCAAGTTTTTAATTTCCGGATGAGAAATGTGGCCTCCAGGAACCTTAAAATAAAAGCTTTGTATTTTCGTATTTTGCAAGCTCTGACAATTATTAATTCAAATGGCTCTATCTCCTAAACTATTACAGCTACAGCGCTGAAATTTGCACACATAATATTATATATATTGGCCTTTAATCTGAGTCTTAAACGAAGTTGCTCCGAAAATCAGAACGAGCATGAGAGGGAAATATTCTACAGTTACTAGGAAGAAATTGACTCTAATGGCGGTCCTTTTGCGATTTTCTTAAAAACTATGTTTCTAATCGAAAAATGAATATCACCAGTGAATTGCCCATAAAATTTCGAGCTTGGTCCTTGCTTTTCAAAAAAATCCGTGACATGTCTTAAATCGGACAACTTCGTCGATCTTTAAATGGCTCTATCTCCTAAACTATTAGAGCTACAGGGCTGAAATTTGCACACGGAATAATAAATATTTTTCACAAACTATATAACGTATATCGATTCTACAGACACGCGTGTATTTCTAAATTCTTGTAGTGTAAGAAAAAGTCAAGTTTTTAATTTCCGGATGAGAAATGTGGCCTCCAGGAACCTTAAAATAAAAGCTTTGTATTTTCGCATTTTGCAAGCTCTGACATTTATTAATTCAAATGGATCTATCTCCTAAACTATTACAGCTACAGCGCTGAAATTTGCACACGTAATATTATATATATTGGCCTTTAATCTGAGTCTTAAACGAAGTTTCTCCGAAAATCAGAACGAGCATGAGAGGGAAATATTCTACAGTTACTAGGAAGAAATTGACTCTAATGGCGATACTTTTGCGATTTTCTTAAAAACTAAGTTTCTAATCGAAAAATGAATATCACCAGTGAATTGCCCATAAAATTTCGAGCTTGGTCCGTGGTTTTCAAAAAAATCCGTGACATGTCTTAAATCGGACAACTTCGTCGATCTTTAAATGGCTCTATCTCCTAAACTATTAGAGCTACAGGGCTGAAATTTGCACACGGAATAATAAATATTTTTCACAAACTATATAACATATATCGATTCTACAGACACGCGTGTATTTCTAAATTCTTGTAGTGTAAGAAAACGTCAAGTTCTTAATTTCCCGATGAGAAATGTGGCCTCCAGGAACCTTAAAATAAAAGCTTTGTATTTTCGTATTTTGCAAGCTCTGACAATTATTAATTCAAATGGCTCTATCTCCTAAACTATTACAGCTACAGCGCTGAAATTTGCACACGTAATATTATATATATTGGCCTTTAATCTGAGTCTTAAACGAAGTTTCTCCGAAAATCAGAACGAGCATGAGAGGGAAATATTCTACAGTTACTAGGAATAAATTGACTCTAATGGCGATACTTTTGCGATTTTCTTAAAAACTAAGTTTCTAATCGAAAAATGAATATCACCAGTGAATTGCCCGTAAAATTTCGAGCTTGGTCCGTGGTTTTCAAAAAAATCCGTGACATGTCTTAAATCGGACAACTTCGTCGATCTTTAAATGGCTCTATCTCCTAAACTATTAGAGCTACAGGGCTGAAATTTGCACACGGAATAATAAATATTTTTCACAAACTATTAAACATATATCGATTCTACAGACACGCGTGTATTACTAAATTCTTGTAGTGTAAGAAAAAGTCAAGTTTTTTATTTCCGGATGAGAAATGTGGCCTCCAGGAAAATTAAAATAACAGCTTTGTATTTTCGCATTTTGCAAGCTCTGACAATTATTAATTCAAATGGCTCTATCTCCTAAACTATTACAGCTACAGCGCTGAAATTTGCACACGTAATTTATATATATTGGCCTTTAATCTGAGTCTTAAACGAAGTTTCTCCGAAAATCAGAACGAGCATGAGATGGAAATATTCTACAGTTACTAGGAAGAAATTGACTCTAATTGCGATACTTTTGCGATTTTCTTAAAAACTAAGTTTCTAATCGAAAAATGAATATTACCAGTGAATTGCCCATAAAATTTCGAGCTTGGTCCGTGGTTTTCAAAAAAATCCGTGACATGTCTTAAATCGGACAACTTCGTCGATCTTTAAATGGCTCTATCTCCTAAACTATTAGAGCTACAGGGCTGAAATTTGCACACGGAATAATAAATATTTTTCACAAACTATATAACATATATCGATTCTACAGACACGCGTGTATTTCCAAATTCTTGTAGTGTAAGAAAAAGTCAAGTTTTTAATTTCCGGATGAGAAATGTGGCCTCCAGGAACCTTAAAATAAAAGCTTTGTATTTTCGTATTTTGCAAGCTCTGACAATTATTAATTCAAATGCCTCTATCTCCTAAACTATTACAGCTACAGCGCTGAAATTTTCACACATAATATTATATATATTGGCCTTTAATCTGAGTTTTAAACGAAGTTTCTCCGAAAATCAGAACGAGCATGAGAGGGAAATATTCTACAGTTACTAGGAAGAAATTGACTCTAATGGCGGTCCTTTTGCGATTTTCTTAAAAACTATGTTTCTAATCGAAAAATGAATATCACCAGTGAATTGCCCATAAAATTTCGAGCTTGGTCCTTGGTTTTCAAAAAAATCCGTGACATGTCTTAAATCGGACAACTTCGTCGATCTTTAAATGGCTCTATCTCCTAAACTATTAGAGCTACAGGGCTGAAATTTGCACACGGAATAATAAATATTTTTCACAAACTATATAACGTATATCGATTCTACAGACACGCGTGTATTTCTAAATTCTTGTAGTGTAAGAAAAAGTCAAGTTTTTAATTTCCGGATGAGAAATGTGGCCTCCAGGAACCTTAAAATAAAAGCTTTGTATTTTCGCATTTTGCAAGCTCTGACAATTATTAATTCAAATGGATCTATCTCCTAAACTATTACAGCTACAGCGCTGAAATTTGCACACGTAATATTATATATATTGGCCTTTAATCTGAGTCTTAAACGAAGTTTCTCCGAAAATCAGAACGAGCATGAGAGGGAAATATTCTACAGTTACTAGGAAGAAATTGACTCTAATGGCGATACTTTTGCGATTTTCTTAAAAACTAAGTTTCTTATCGAAAAATGAATATCACCAGTGAATTGTCCGTAAAATTTCAAGCTTGGTCCGTGGTTTTCAAAAAAATCCGTGACATGTCTTAAATCGGACAACTTCGTCGATCTTTAAATGTCTCTATCTCCTAAACTATTAGAGCTACAGGTCTGAAATTTGCACACGGAATAATAAATATTTTTCACAAACTATATAACATATATCGATTCTACAGACACGCGTGTATTACTAAATTCTTGTAGTGTAAGAAAAAGTCAAGTTTTTTATTTCCGGATGAGAAATGTGGCCTCCAGGAACCTTAAAATAACAGCTTTGTATTTTCGCATTTTGCAAGCTCTGACAATTATTAATTCAAATGGCTCTATCTCCTAAACTATTACAGCTACAGCGCTGAAATTTGCACACGTAATATTATATATATTGGCCTTTAATCTGAGTCTTAAACGAAGTTTCTCCGAAAATCAGAACGAGCATGAGATGGAAATATTCTACAGTTACTAGGAAGAAATTGACTCTAATGGCGATACTTTTGCGATTTTCTTAAAAACTAAGTTTCTAATCGAAAAATGAATATCACCAGTGAATTGCCTATAAAATTTCGAGCTTGGTCCGTGGTTTTCAAAAAAATCCGTGACATGTCTTAAATCGGACAACTTCGTCGATCTTTAAATGGCTCTATCTCCTAAACTATTAGAGCTACAGGGCTGAAATTTGCACACGGAATAATAAATATTTTTCACAAACTATATAACATATATCGATTCTACAGACACGCGTGTATTACTAAATTCTTGTAGTGTAAGAAAAAGTCAAGTTTTTTATTTCCGGATGAGAAATGTGGCCTCCAGGAACCTTAAAATAACAGCTTTGTATTTTCGCATTTTGCAAGCTCTGACAATTATTAATTCAAATGGCTCTATCTCCTAAACTATTACAGCTACACGCTGAAATTTGCACACGTAATATTATATATATTGGCCTTTAATCTGAGTCTTAAACGAAGTTTCTCCGAAAATCAGAACGAGCATGAGAGGGAAATATTCTACAGTTACTAGGAAGAAATTGACTCTAATTGCGATACTTTTGCGATTTTCTTAAAAACTAAGTTTCTAATCGAAAAATGAATATCACCAGTGAATTGCCCATAAAATTTCGAGCTTGGTCCGTGGTTTTCAAAAAAATCCGTGACATGTCTTAAATCGGACAACTTCGTCGATCTTTAAATGGCTCTATCTCCTAAACTATTAGAGCTACAGGGCTGAAATTTGCACACGGAATAATAAATATTTTTCACAAACTATATAACATATATCGATTCTACAGACACGCGTGTATTTCTAAATTCTTGTAGTGTAAGAAAAAGTCAAGTTTTTAATTTCCGGATGAGAAATGTGGCCTCCAGGAACCTTAAAATAAAAGCTTTGTATTTTCGTATTTTGCAAGCTCTGACAATTATTAATTCAAATGGCTCTATCTCCTAAACTATTACAGCTACAGCGCTGAAATTTGCACACGTAATATTATATATATTGGCCTTTAATCTGAGTCTTAAACGAAGTTGCTCCGAAAATCAGAACGAGCATGAGAGGGAAATATTCTACAGTTACTAGGAAGAAATTGACTCTAATGGCGGTCCTTTTGCGATTTTCTTAAAAACTATGTTTCTAATCGAAAAATGAATATCACCAGTGAATTGCCCATAAAATTTCGAGCTTGGTCCTTGCTTTTCAAAAAAATCCGTGACATGTCTTAAATCGGACAACTTCGTCGATCTTTAAATGGCTCTATCTCCTAAACTATTAGAGCTACAGGGCTGAAATTTGCACACGGAATAATAAATATTTTTCACAAACTATATAACGTATATCGATTCTACAGACACGCGTGTATTTCTAAATTCTTGTAGTGTAAGAAAAAGTCAAGTTTTTAATTTCCGGATGAGAAATGTGGCCTCCAGGAACCTTAAAATAAAAGCTTTGTATTTTCGCATTTTGCAAGCTCTGACAATTATTAATTCAAATGGATCTATCTCCTAAACTATTACAGCTACAGCGCTGAAATTTGCACACGTAATATTATATATAAAGGCCTTTAATCTGAGTCTTAAACGAAGTTTCTCCGAAAATCAGAACGAGCATGAGAGGGAAATATTCTACAGTTACTAGGAAGAAATTGACTCTAATGGCGATACTTTTGCGATTTTCTTAAAAACTAAGTTTCTAATCGAAAAATGAATATCACCAGTGAATTGTCCGTAAAATTTCAAGCTTGGTCCGTGGTTTTCAAAAAAATCCGTGACATGTCTTAAATCGGACAACTTCGTCGATCTTTAAATGTCTCTATCTCCTAAACTATTAGAGCTACAGGTCTGAAATTTGCACACGGAATAATAAATATTTTTCACAAACTATATAACATATATCGATTCTACAGACACGCGTGTATTACTAAATTCTTGTAGTGTAAGAAAAAGTCAAGTTTCTTATTTCCGGATGAGAAATGTGGCCTCCAGGAACCTTAAAATAACAGCTTTGTATTTTCGCATTTTGCAAGCTCTGACAATTATTAATTCAAATGGCTCTATCTCCTAAACTATTACAGCTACAGCGCTGAAATTTGCACACGTAATATTATATATATTGGCCTTTAATCTGAGTCTTAAACGAAGTTTCTCCGAAAATCAGAACGAGCATGAGATGGAAATATTCTACAGTTACTAGGAAGAAATTGACTCTAATGGCGATACTTTTGCGATTTTCTTAAAAACTAAGTTTCTAATCGAAAAATGAATATCACCAGTGAATTGCCCATAAAATTTCGAGCTTGGTCCGTGGTTTTCAAAAAAATCCGTGACATGTCTTAAATCGGACAACTTCGTCGATCTTTAAATGGCTCTATCTCCTAAACTATTAGAGCTACAGGGCTGAAATTTGCACACGGAATAATAAATATTTTTCACAAACTATATAACATATATCGATTCTACAGACACGCGTGTATTTCTAAATTCTTGTAGTGAAGAAAAAGTCAAGTTTTTTATTTCCGGATGAGAAATGTGGCCTCCAGGAACCTTAAAATAACAGCTTTGTATTTTCGCATTTTGCAAGCTCTGACAATTATTAATTCAAATGGCTCTATCTCCTAAACTATTACAGCTACACGCTGAAATTTGCACACGTAATATTATATATATTGGCCTTTAATCTGAGTCTTAAACGAAGTTTCTCCGAAAATCAGAACGAGCATGAGATGGAAATATTCTACAGTTACTAGGAAGAAATTGACTCTAATTGCGATACTTTTGCGATTTTCTTAAAAACTAAGTTTCTAATCGAAAAATGAATATCACCAGTGAATTGCCCATAAAATTTCGAGCTTGGTCCGTGGTTTTCAAAAAAATCCGTGACATGTCTTAAATCGGACAACTTCGTCGATCTTTAAATGGCTCTATCTCCTAAACTATTAGAGCTACAGGGCTGAAATTTGCACACGGAATAATAAATATTTTTCACAAACTATATAACATATCGATTCTACAGACACGCGTGTATTTCTAAATTCTTGTAGTGTAAGAAAAAGTCAAGTTTTTAATTTCCGGATGAGAAATGTGGCCTCCAGGAACCTTAAAATAAAAGCTTTGTATTTTCGTATTTTGCAAGCTCTGACAATTATTAATTCAAATGGCTCTATCTCCTAAACTATTACAGCTACAGCGCTGAAATTTGCACACATAATATTATATATATTGGCCTTTAATCTGTGTCTTAAACGAAGTTGCTCCGAAAATCAGAACGAGCATGAGAGGGAAATATTCTACAGTTACTAGGAAGAAATTGACTCTAATGGCGATACTTTTGCAATTTTCTTAAAAACTAAGTTTCTAATCGAAAAATGAATATCACCAGTGAATTGCCCATAAAAATTCGAGCTTGGTCCTTCGTTTTCAAAAAAATCCGTGACATGTCTTAAATCGGACAACTTCGTCGATCTTTAAATGGCTCTATCTCCTAAACTATTAGAGCTACAGGGCCGAAATTTGCACACGGAATAATAAATATTTTTCACAAATTATATAACATATATCGATTCTACAGACACGCGTGTATTTCTAAATTCTTGTAGTGTAAGAAAAAGTCAAGTTTTTAATTTCCGGATGAGAAATGTGGCCTCCAGGAACCTTAAAATAAAAGCTTTGTATTTTCGCATTTTGCAAGCTCTGACAATTATTAATTCAAATGGCTCTATCTCCTAAACTATTACAGCTACAGCGCTGAAATTTGCACACGTAATATTATATATATTGGCCTTTAATCTGAGTCTTAAACGAAGTTTCTCCGAAAATCAGAACGAGCATGAGATGGAAATATTCTACAGTTACTAGGAAGAAATTGACTCTAATTGCGATACTTTTGCGATTTTCTTAAAAACTAAGTTTCTAATCGAAAAATGAATATCACCAGTGAATTGTCCATAAAATTTCGAGCTTGGTCCGTGGTTTTCAAAAAAATCCGTGACATGTCTTAAATCGGACAACTTCGTCGATCTTTAAATGGCTCTATCTCCTAAACTATTAGAGCTACAGGGCTGAAATTTGCACACGGAATAATAAATATTTTTCACAAACTATATAACATATATCGATTCTACAGACACGCGTGTATTTCTAAATTCTTGTAGTGTAAGAAAACGTCAAGTTTTTAATTTCCGGATGAGAAATGTGGCCTCCAGGAACCTTAAAATAAAAGCTTTGTATTTTCGTATTTTGCAAGCTCTGACAATTATTAATTCAAATGGTTCTATCTCCTAAACTATTACAGCTACAGCGCTGAAATTTGCACACGTAATATTATATATATTGGCCTTTAATCTGAGTCTTAAACGAAGTTTCTCCGAAAATCAGAACGAGCATGAGAGGGAAATATTCTACAGTTACTAGGAATAAATTGACTCTAATGGCGATACTTTTGCGATTTTCTTAAAAACTAAGTTTCTAATCGAAAAATGAATATCACCAGTGAATTGCCCGTAAAATTTCGAGCTTGGTCCGTGGTTTTCAAAAAAATCCGTGACATGTCTTAAATCGGACAACTTCGTCGATCTTTAAATGGCTCTATCTCCTAAACTATTAGAGCTACAGGGCTGAAATTTGCACACGGAATAATAAATATTTTTCACAAACTATTAAACATATATCGATTCTACAGACACGCGTGTATTACTAAATTCTTGTAGTGTAAGAAAAAGTCAAGTTTTTTATTTCCGGATGAGAAATGTGGCCTCCAGGAACCTTAAAATAACAGCTTTGTATTTTCGCATTTTGCAAGCTCTGACAATTATTAATTCAAATGGCTCTATCTCCTAAACTATTACAGCTACAGCGCTGAAATTTGCACACGTAATATTATATATATTGGCCTTTATCTGAGTCTTAAACGAAGTTTCTCCGAAAATCAGAACGAGCATGAGAGGGAAATATTCTACAGTTACTAGGAAGAAATTGACTCTAATGGCGATACTTTTGCGATTTTCTTAAAAACTAAGTTTCTAATCGAAAAATGAATATCACCAGTGAATTGTCCGTAAAATTTCGAGCTTGGTCCGTGGTTTTCAAAAAAATCCGTGACATGTCTTAAATCGGACAACTTCGTCGATCTTTAAATGTCTCTATCTCCTAAACTATTAGAGCTACAGGGCTGAAATTTGCACACGGAATAATAAATATTTTTCACAAACTATATAACATATATCGATTCTACAGACACGCGTGTATTACTAAATTCTTGTAGTGTAAGAAAACGTCAAGTTTTTTATCTCCGGATGAGAAATGTGGCCTCCAGGAACCTTAACATAACAGCTTTGTATTTTCGCATTTTGCAAGCTCTGACAATTATTAATTCAAATGGCTCTATCTCCTAAACTATTACAGCTACAGCGCTGAAATTTGCACACGTAATATTATATATATTGGCCTTTAATCTGAGTCTTAAACGAAGTTTCTCCGAAAATCAGAACGAGCATGAGATGGAAATATTCTACAGTTACTAGGAAGAAATTGACTAATTGAGATACTTTTGCGATTTTTAAAAACTAAGTTTCTAATCGAAAAATGAATATCACCAGTGAATTGCCCATAAAATTTCGAGCTTGGTCCGTGGTTTTCAAAAAAATCCGTGACATGTCTTAAATCGGACAACTTCGTCGATCTTTAAATGGCTCTATCTCCTAAACTATTAGAGCTACAGGGCTGAAATTTGCACACGGAATAATAAATATTTTTCACAAACTATATAACATATATCGATTCTACAGACACGCGTGTATTTCTAAATTCTTGTAGTGTAAGAAAAAGTCAAGTTTTTAATTTCCGGATGAGAAATGTGGCCTCCAGGAACCTTAAAATAAAAGCTTTGTATTTTCGTATTTTGCAAGCTCTGACAATTATTAATTCAAATGGCTCTATCTCCTAAACTATTACAGCTACAGCGCTGAAATTTGCACACGAAATATTATATATATTGGCCTTTAATCTGAGTCTTAAACGAAGTTTCTCCGAAAATCAGAACGAGCATGAGAGGGAAATATTCTACAGTTACTAGGAAGAAATTGACTCTAATGGCGATACTTTTGCGATTTTCTTAAAAACTAAGTTTCTAATCGAAAAATGAATATCACCAGTGAATTGCCCGTAAAATTTCGAGCTTGGTCCGTGGTTTTCAAAAAAATCCGTGACATGTCTTAAATCGGACAACTTCGTCGATCTTTAAATGGCTCTATCTCCTAAACTATTAGAGCTACAGGGCTGAAATTTGCACACGGAATAATAAATATTTTTCACAAACTATATAACATATATCGATTCTACAGACACGCGTGTATTACTAAATTCTTGTAGTGTAAGAAAAAGTCAAGTTTTTTATTTCCGGATGAGAAATGTGGCCTCCAGGAGCCTTAAAATAACAGCTTTGTATTTTCGCATTTTGCAAGCTCTGACAATTATTAATTCAAATGGCTCTATCTCCTAAACTATTACAGCTACAGCGCTGAAATTTGCACACGTAATATTATATATATTGGCCTTTAATCTGAGTCTTAAACGAAGTTTCTCCGAAAATCAGAACGAGCATGAGATGGAAATATTCTACAGTTACTAGGAAGAAATTGACTCTAATTGCGATACTTTTGCGATTTTCTTAAAAACTAAGTTTCTAATCGAAAAATGAATATCACCAGTCAATTGCCCATAAAATTTCGAGCTTGGTCCGTGGTTTTCAAAAAAATCCGTGACATGTCTTAAATCGGACAACTTCGTCGATCTTTAAATGGCTCTATCTCCTAAACTATTGGAGCTACAGGGCTGAAATTTGCACACGGAATAATAAATATTTTTCACAAACTATATAACATATATCGATTCTACAGACACGCGTGTATTTCTAAATTCTTGTAGTGTAAGAAAAAGTCAAGTTTTTAATTTCCGGATGAGAAATGTGGCCTCCAGAGGAACCTTAAAATAACAGCTTTGTATTTTCGCATTTTGCAAGCTCTGACAATTATTAATTCAAATGGCTCTATCTCCTAAACTATTACAGCTACAGCGCTGAAATTTGCACACGTAATATTATATATATTGGCCTTTAATCTGAGTCTAAACGAAGTTTCTCCGAAAATCAGAACGAGCATGAGATGGAAATATTCTACAGTTACTAGGAAGAAATTGACTCTAATTGCGATACTTTTGCGATTTTCTTAAAAACTACGTTTCTAATCGAAAAATGAATATCACCAGTGAATTGCCCATAAAATTTCGAGCTTGGTCCGTGGTTTTCAAAAAAATCCGTGACATGTCTTAAATCGGACAACTTCGTCGATCTTGAAATGGCTCTATCTCCTAAACTATTAGAGCTACAGGGCTGAAATTTGCACACGGAATAATAAATATTTTT
The DNA here is from genome assembly GCA_038098605.1 of Gryllus longicercus. Classification (NCBI taxonomy): domain Eukaryota; kingdom Metazoa; phylum Arthropoda; class Insecta; order Orthoptera; family Gryllidae; genus Gryllus; species Gryllus longicercus. The sequence continues at coordinate 636,327 of JAZDUA010000701.1, forward strand.
CACAAACTATATAACATATATCGATTCTACAGACACGCGTGTATTTCTAAATTCTTGTAGTGTAGAAAAAGTCAAGTTTTTTATTTCCGGATGAGAAATGTGGCCTCCAGGAACCTTAAAATAAAAGCTTTGTATTTTCGTATTTTGCAAGCTCTGACAATTATTAATTCAAATGGCTCTATCTCCTAAACTATTACAGCTACAGCTCTGAAATTTGCACACATAATATTATATATATTGGCCTTTAATCTGAGTCTTAGACGAAGTTTCTCCGAAAATCAGAACGAGCATGAGAGGGAAATATTCTACAGTTACAAGGAAGAAATTGACTCTAATGGCGATACTTTTGCGATTTTCTTCAAAACTAAGTTTCTAATCGAAAAATGAATATCACCAGTGAATTGCCCATAAAATTTCGAGCTTGGTCCGTGGTTTTCAAAAAAATCCGTGACATGTCTTAAATCGGACAACTTCGTCGATCTTTAAATGGCTCTATCTCCTAAACTATTAGAGCTACAGGGCTGAAATTTGCACACGGAATAATAAATATTTTTCACAAACTATATAACATATATCGATTCTACAGACACGCGTGTAATTCTAAATTCTTGTAGTGTAAGAAAAAGTCAAGTTTTTTATTTCCGGATGAGAAATGTGGCCTCCAGGAACCTTAAAATAAAAGCTTTGTATTTTCGTATTTTGCAAGCTCTGACAATTATTAATTCAAATAGCTCTATCTCCTAAACTATTACAGCTACAGCGCTGAAATTTGCACACGTAATATTATATATATTGGCCTTTAATCTGAGTCTTAAACGAAGTTTCTCCGAAAATCAGAACGAGCATGAGATGGAAATATTCTACAGTTACTAGGAAGAAATTGACTCTAATTGCGATACTTTTGCGATTTTCTTAAAAACTAAGTTTCTAATCGAAAAATGAATATCACCAGTGAATTGCCCATAAAATTTCGAGCTTGGTCCGTGGTTTTCAAAAAATTCGTGACATGTCTTAAATCGGACAACTTCGTCGATCTTTATATGGCTCTATCTCCTAAACTATTAGAGCTACAGGGCTGAAATTTGCACACGGAATAATAAATATTTTTCACAAACTATATAACATATATCGATTCTACAGACACGCGTGTATTACTAAATTCTTGTAGTGAAGAAAAAGTCAAGTTTTTTATTTCCGGATGAGAAATGTGGCCTCCAGGAACCTTAAAATAACAGCTTTGTATTTTCGCATTTTGCAAGCTCTGACAATTATTAATTCAAATGGCTCTATCTCCTAAACTATTACAGCTACAGCGCTGAAATTTGCACACGTAATATTATATATATTGGCCTTTAATCTGAGTCTTAAACGAAGTTTCTCCGAAAATCAGAACGTGCATGAGATGGAAATATTCTACAGTTACTAGGAAGAAATTGACTCTAATTGCGATACTTTTGCGATTTTCTTAAAAACTAAGTTTCTAATCGAAAAATGAATATCACCAGTGAATTGCCCATAAAATTTCGAGCTTGGACCGTGGTTTTCAAAAAAATCCGTGACATGTCTTAAATCGGACAACTTCGTCGATATTTAAATGGCTCTATCTCCTAAACTATTAGAGCTAGAGGGCTGAAATTTGCACACGGAATAATAAATATTTTTCACAAACTATATAACATATATCGATTCTACAGACACGCGTGTATTACTAAATTCTTGTAGTGAAGAAAAAGTCAAGTTTTTTATTTCCGGATGAGGAATGTGGCCTCCAGGAACCTTAAAATAACAGCTTTGTATTTTCGCATTTTGCAAGCTCTGACAATTATTAATTCAAATGGCTCTATCTCCTAAACTATTACAGCTACAGCGCTGAAATTTGCACACGTAATATTATATATATTGGCCTTTAATCTGAGTCTTAAGCGAAGTTTCTCCGAAAATCAGAACGAGCATGAGATGGAAATATTCTACAGTTACTAGGAAGAAATTGACTCTAATGGCGATACTTTTGCGATTTTCTTAAATACTAAGTTTCTAATCGAAAAATGAATATCACCAGTGATTTGCCCATAAAATTTCGAGCTTGGTCCGTGGTTTTCAAAAAAATCCGTGACATGTCTTAAATCGGACAACTTCGTCGATATTTAAATGGCTCTATCTCCTAAACTATTAGAGCTACAGGGCTGAAATTTGCACACAGAATAATAAATATTTTTCACAAACTATATAACATATATCGATTCTACAGACACGCGTGTATTACTAAATTCTTGTAGTCAAGAAAAAGTCAAGTTTTTTATTTCCGGATGAGAAATGTGGCCTCCAGGAACCTTAAAATAACAGCTTTGTATTTTCGCATTTTGCAAGCTCTGACAATTATTAATTCAAATGGCTCTATCTCCTAAACTATTACAGCTACAGCGCTGAAATTTGCACACGTAATATTATATATATTGGCCTTTAATCTGAGTCTTAAACGAAGTTTCTCCGAAAATCAGAACGAGCATGAGATGGAAATATTCTACAGTTACTAGGAAGAAATTGACTCTAATTGCGACACTTTTGCGATTTTCTTAAAAACTAAGTTTCTAATCGAAAAATGAATATCACCAGTGAATTGCCCATAAAATTTCGAGCTTGGTCCGTGGTTTTCAAAAAAATCCGTGACATGTCTTAAATCGGACAACTTCGTCGATCTTTAAATGGCTCTATCTCCTAAACTATTAGAGCTACAGGGCTGAAATTTGCACACGGAATAATAAATATTTTTTCACAAACTATATAACATATATCGATTCTACAGACACGCGTGTATTACTAAATTCTTGTAGTCAAGAAAAAGTCAAGTTTTTTATTTCCGGATGAGAAATGTGGCCTCCAGGAACCTTAAAATAACAGCTTTGTATTTTCGCATTTGCAAGCTCTGACAATTATTAATTCAAATGGCTCTATCTCCTAAACTATTACAGCTACAGCGCTGAAATTTGCACACGTAATATTATATATATTGGCCTTTAATCTGAGTCTTAAACGAAGTTTCTCCGAAAATCAGAACGAGCATGAGATGGAAATATTCTACAGTTACTAGGAAGAAATTGACTCTAATTGCGATACTTTTGCGATTTTCTTAAAAACTAAGTTTCTAATCGAAAAATGAATATCACCAGTGAATTGCCCATAAAATTTCGAGCTTGGTCGGTGGTTTTCAAAAAAATCCGTGACATGTCTTAAATCGGACAACTTCGTCGATCTTTAAAGGCTCTATCTCCTAAACTATTAGAGCTACAGGGCTGAAATTTGCACACGGAATAATAAATATTTTTCACAAACTATACAACATATATCGATTCTACAGACACGCGTGTATTACTAAATTCTTGTAGTGAAGAAAAAGTCAAGTTTTTTATTTCCGGATGAGAAATGTGGCCTCCAGGAACCTTAAAATAAAAGCTTTGTATTTTCGCATTTTGCAAGCTCTGACAATTATTAATTCAAATGGCTCTATCTCCTAAACTATTACAGCTACAGCGCTGAAATTTGCACACGTAATATTATATATATTGGCCTTTAATCTGAGTCTTAAACGAAGTTTCTCCGAAAATCAGAACGAGCATGAGATGGAAATATTCTACAGTTACTAGGAAGAAATTGACTCTAATGGCGATACTTTTGCGATTTTCTTAAAAACTAAGTTTCCAATCGAAAAATGAATATCACCAGTGAATTGCCCATAAAATTTCGAGCTTGGTCCGTGGTTTTCAAAAAAATCCGTGACATGTCTTAAATCGGACAACTTCGTCGATCTTTAAATGGCTCTATCTCCTAAACTATGAGAGCTACAGGGCTGAAATTTGCACACGGAATAATAAATATTTTTCAAAAACTATATAACATATATCGATTCTACAGACACGCGTGTATTACTAAATTCTTGTAGTGAAGAAAAAGTCAAGTTTTTTATATCCGGATGAGAAATGTGGCCTCCAGGAACCTTAAAATAACAGCTTTGTATTTTCGCATTTTGCAAGCTCTGACAATTATTAATTCAAATGGCTCTATCTCCTAAACTATTACAGCTACAGCGCTGAAATTTGCACACGTAATATTATATATATTGGCCTTTAATCTGAGTCTTAAACGAAGTTTCTCCGAAAATCAGAACGAGCATGAGATGGAAATATTCTACAGTTACTAGGAAGAAATTGACTCTAATTGCGATACTTTTGCGATTTTCTTAAAAACTAAGTTTCTAATCGAAAAATGAATATCACCAGTGAATTGCCCATAAAATTTCGAGCTTGGTCCTTGGTTTTCAAAAAAATCCGTGACATGTCTTAAATCGGACAACTTCGTCGATATTTAAATGGCTCTATCTCCTAAACTATTAGAGCTACAGGGCTGAAATTTGCACACGGAATAATAAATATTTTTCACAAACTATATAACATATATCGATTCTACAGACACGCGTGTATTTCTAAATTTCTGTAGTGTAAGTAAAAGTCAAGTTTTTTATTTCCGGATGAGAAATGTGGCCTCCAGGAACCTTAAAATAAAAGCTTTGTATTTTCGTATTTTGCAAGCTCTGACAATTATTAATTCAAATGGCTCTATCTCCTAAACTATTACAGCTACAGCGCTGAAATTTGCACACATAATATTATATATATTGGCCTTTAATCTGAGTCTTAGACGAAGTTTCTCCGAAAATCAGAACGAGCATGAGAGGGAAATATTCTACAGTTACAACGAAGAAATTGACTCTAATGGCGATACTTTTGCGATTTTCTTCAAAACTAAGTTTCTAATCGAAAAATGAATATCACCAGTGAATTGCCCATAAAATTTCGAGCTTGGTCCGTGGTTTTCAAAAAAATCCGTGACATGTCTTAAATCGGACAACTTCGTCGATCTTGAAATGGCTCTATCCCCTAAACTATTAGAGCTACAGGGCTGAAATTTGCACACGGAATAATAAATATTTTTCACAAACTATATAACATATATCGATTCTACAGACACGCGTGTATTACTAAATTCTTGTAGTGAAGAAAAAGTCAAGTTTTTTATTTCCGGATGAGAAATGTGGCCTCAAGGAACCTTAAAATAACAGCTTTGTTTTTTCGCATTTTGCAAGCTCTGACAATTATTAATTCAAATGGCTCTATCTCCTAAACTATTACAGCTACAGCGCTGAAATTTGCACACGTAATATTATATATATTGGCCTTTAATCAGAGTCTTAAACGAAGTTTCTCCGAAAATCACGACGAGCATGAGATGGAAATATTCTACAGTTACTAGGAAGAAATTGACTCTAATTGCGATACTTTTGCGATTTTCTTAAAAACTAAGTTTCTAATCGAAAAATGAATATCACCAGTGAATTGCCCATAAAATTTTGAGCTTGGTCCGTGGTTTTCAAAAAAATCCGTGACATGTCTTAAATCGGACAACTTCGTCGATCTTTAAATGGCTCTATCTCCTAAACTATTAGAGCTACAGGGCTGAAATTTGCACACGGAATAATAAATATTTTTCACAAACTATATAACATATATCGATTCTACAGACACGCGTGTATTACTAAATTCTTGTAGTGTAAGAAAAAGTCAAGTTTTTTATTTCCGGATGAGAAATGTGGCCTCCAGGAACCTTAAAATAACAGCTTTGTATTTTCGCATTTTGCAACCTCTGACAATTATTAATTCAAATGGCTCTATCTCCTAAACTATTACAGCTACAGCGCTGAAATTTGCACACGTAATATTATATATATTGGCCTAATTATCTGAGTCTTAAACGAAGTTTCTCCGAAAATCAGAACGAGAATGAGATGGAAATATTCTACAGTTACTAGGACGAAATTGACTTTAATGGCGATACTTTTGCGATTTCCTTAAAAACTAAGTTTCTAATCGAAAAATGAATATCACCAGTGAATTGCCCATAAAATTTCGAGCTTGGTCCGTGGTTTTCAAAAAAATCCGTGACATGTCTTAAATCGGACAACTTCGTCGATTTTTAAATGGCTCTATCTCCTAAACTATTAGAGCTACAGGGCTGAAATTTGCACACGGAATAATAAATATTTTTCAAAAACTATATAACATATATCGATTCTACAGACACGCGTGTATTACTAAATTCTTGTAGTGAAGAAAAAGTCAAGTTTTTTATTTCCGGATGAGAAATGTGGCTTCCAGGAACCTTAAAATAACAGCTTTGTATTTTCGCATTTTGCAAGCTCTGACAATTATTAATTCAAATGGCTCTATCTCCTAAACTATTACAGCTACAGCGCTGAAATTTGCACACGTAATATTATAAATATTGGCCTTTAATCTTAGTCTTAAACGAAGTTTCTCCGAAAATCAGAACGAGCATGAGATGGAAATATTCTACAGTTACTAGGAAGAAATTGACTCTAATTGCGATACTTTTGCAATTTTCTTAAAAACTAAGTTTCTAATCGAAATATGAATATCACCAGTGAATTGCCCATAAAATTTCGAGCTTGGTCCTTGGTTTTCAAAAAAATCCGTGACATGTCTTAAATCGGACAACTTCGTCGATATTTAAATGGCTCTATCTCCTAAACTATTAGAGCTACAGAGCTGAAATTTGCACACGGAATAATAAATATTTTTCACAAACTATATAACATATATCGATTCTACAGAGGCGCGTGTATTTCTAAATTCTTGTAGTGTAAGAAAAAGTCAAGTTTTTTATTTCCGGATGAGAAATGTGGCCTCCAGGAACCTTAAAATAAAAGCTTTGTATTTTCGTATTTTGCAAGCTCTGACAATTATTAATTCAAATGGCTCTATCTCCTCAACTATTACAGCTACAGCGCTGAAATTTGCACACATAATATTATATATATTGGCCTTTAATCTGAGTCTTAGACGAAGTTTCTCCGAAAATCAGAACGAGCATGAGAGGGAAATATTCTACAGTTACAAGGAAGAAATTGACTCTAATGGCGATACTTTTGCGATTTTCTTCAAAACTAAGTTTCTAATCGAAAAATGAATATCACCAGTGAATTGCCCATAAAATTTCGAGCTTGGTCCGTGGTTTTCAAAAAAATCCGTGACATGTCTTAAATCGGACAACTTCGTCGATCTTGAAATGGCTCTATCTCCTAAACTATTAGAGCTACAGGGCTGAAATTTGCACAGGGAATAATAAATATTTTTCACAAACTATATAACATATATCGATTCTACAGACACGCGTGTATTTCTAAATTCTTGTAGTGTAAGAAAAAGTCAAGTTTTTTATTTCCGGATGAGAAGTGTGACCTCCAGGAACCTTAAAATAAAAGCTTTGTATTTTCGTATTTTGCAAGCTCTGACAATTATTAATTCAAATGGCTCTATCTCCTAAACTATTACAGCTACAGCGCTGAAATTTGCACACGTAATATTATATATATTGGCCTTTAATCTGAGTCTTAAACGAAGTTTCTCCGAAAATCAGAACGAGCATGAGATGGAAATATTCTACAGTTACTAGGAAGAAATTGACTCTAATTGCGATACTTTTGCGATTTCCTTAAAAACTAAGTTTCTAATCGAAAAATGAATATCACCAGTGAATTGCCCATAAAATTTCGAGCTTGGTCCGTGGTTTTCAAAAAAATCCGTGACATGTCTTAAATCGGACAACTTCGTCGATCTTTAAATGGCTCTATCTCCTAAACTATTAGAGCTACAGGGCTGAAATTTGCACACGGAATAATAAATATTTTTCACAAACTATATAACATATATCGATTCTACAGACACGCGTGTATTACTAAATTCTTGTAGTGAAGAAAAAGTCAAGTTTTTTATTTCCGGATGAGAAATGTGGCCTCCAGGAACCTTAAAATAACAGCTTTGTATTTTCGCATTTGCAAGCTCTGACAATTATTAATTCAAATGGCTCTATCTCCTAAACTATTACAGCTACAGCGCTGAAATTTGCACACGTAATATTATATATATTGGCCTTTAATCTGAGTCTTAAACGAAGTTTCTCCGAAAATCAGAACGAGCATGAGATGGAAATATTCTACAGTTACTAGGAAGAAATTGACTCTAATTGCGATACTTTTGCGATTTTCTTAAAAACTAAGTTTCTAATCGAAAAATGAATATCACCAGTGAATTGCCCATAAAATTTCGAGCTTGGTCCGTGGTTTTCAAAAAAATCCGTGACATGTCTTAAATCGGACAACTTCGTCGATCTTTAAAGGCTCTATCTCCTAAACTATTAGAGCTACAGGGCTGAAATTTGCACACGGAATAATAAATATTTTTCACAAACTATACAACATATATCGATTCTACAGACACGCGTGTATTACTAAATTCTTGTAGTGAAGAAAAAGTCAAGTTTTTTATTTCCGGATGAGAAATGTGGCCTCCAGGAACCTTAAAATAAAAGCTTTGTATTTTCGCATTTTGCAAGCTCTGACAATTATTAATTCAAATGGCTCTATCTCCTAAACTATTACAGCTACAGCGCTGAAATTTGCACACGTAATATTATATATATTGGCCTTTAATCTGAGTCTTAAACGAAGTTTCTCCGAAAATCAGAACGAGCATGAGATGGAAATATTCTACAGTTACTAGGAAGAAATTGACTCTAATGGCGATACTTTTGCGATTTTCTTAAAAACTAAGTTTCCAATCGAAAAATGAATATCACCAGTGAATTGCCCATAAAATTTCGAGCTTGGTCCGTGGTTTTCAAAAAAATCCGTGACATGTCTTAAATCGGACAACTTCGTCGATCTTTAAATGGCTCTATCTCCTAAACTATGAGAGCTACAGGGCTGAAATTTGCACACGGAATAATAAATATTTTTCAAAAACTATATAACATATATCGATTCTACAGACACGCGTGTATTACTAAATTCTTGTAGTGAAGAAAAAGTCAAGTTTTTTATATCCGGATGAGAAATGTGGCCTCCAGGAACCTTAAAATAACAGCTTTGTATTTTCGCATTTTGCAAGCTCTGACAATTATTAATTCAAATGGCTCTATCTCCTAAACTATTACAGCTACAGCGCTGAAATTTGCACACGTAATATTATATATATTGGCCTTTAATCTGAGTCTTAAACGAAGTTTCTCCGAAAATCAGAACGAGCATGAGATGGAAATATTCTACAGTTACTAGGAAGAAATTGACTCTAATTGCGATACTTTTGCGATTTTCTTAAAAACTAAGTTTCTAATCGAAAAATGAATATCACCAGTGAATTGCCCATAAAATTTCGAGCTTGGTCCTTGGTTTTCAAAAAAATCCGTGACATGTCTTAAATCGGACAACTTCGTCGATATTTAAATGGCTCTATCTCCTAAACTATTAGAGCTACAGGGCTGAAATTTGCACACGGAATAATAAATATTTTTCACAAACTATATAACATATATCGATTCTACAGACACGCGTGTATTTCTAAATTTCTGTAGTGTAAGTAAAAGTCAAGTTTTTTATTTCCGGATGAGAAATGTGGCCTCCAGGAACCTTAAAATAAAAGCTTTGTATTTTCGTATTTTGCAAGCTCTGACAATTATTAATTCAAATGGCTCTATCTCCTAAACTATTACAGCTACAGCGCTGAAATTTGCACACATAATATTATATATATTGGCCTTTAATCTGAGTCTTAGACGAAGTTTCTCCGAAAATCAGAACGAGCATGAGAGGGAAATATTCTACAGTTACAACGAAGAAATTGACTCTAATGGCGATACTTTTGCGATTTTCTTCAAAACTAAGTTTCTAATCGAAAAATGAATATCACCAGTGAATTGCCCATAAAATTTCGAGCTTGGTCCGTGGTTTTCAAAAAAATCCGTGACATGTCTTAAATCGGACAACTTCGTCGATCTTGAAATGGCTCTATCCCCTAAACTATTAGAGCTACAGGGCTGAAATTTGCACACGGAATAATAAATATTTTTCACAAACTATATAACATATATCGATTCTACAGACACGCGTGTATTACTAAATTCTTGTAGTGAAGAAAAAGTCAAGTTTTTTATTTCCGGATGAGAAATGTGGCCTCAAGGAACCTTAAAATAACAGCTTTGTTTTTTCGCATTTTGCAAGCTCTGACAATTATTAATTCAAATGGCTCTATCTCCTAAACTATTACAGCTACAGCGCTGAAATTTGCACACGTAATATTATATATATTGGCCTTTAATCAGAGTCTTAAACGAAGTTTCTCCGAAAATCACGACGAGCATGAGATGGAAATATTCTACAGTTACTAGGAAGAAATTGACTCTAATTGCGATACTTTTGCGATTTTCTTAAAAACTAAGTTTCTAATCGAAAAATGAATATCACCAGTGAATTGCCCATAAAATTTTGAGCTTGGTCCGTGGTTTTCAAAAAATCCGTGACATGTCTTAAATCGGACAACTTCGTCGATCTTAAATGGCTCTATCTCCTAAACTATTAGAGCTACAGGGCTGAAATTTGCACACGGAATAATAAATATTTTTCACAAACTATATAACATATATCGATTCTACAGACACGCGTGTATTACTAAATTCTTGTAGTGTAAGAAAAAGTCAAGTTTTTTATTTCCGGATGAGAAATGTGGCCTCCAGGAACCTTAAAATAACAGCTTTGTATTTTCGCATTTTGCAACCTCTGACAATTATTAATTCAAATGGCTCTATCTCCTAAACTATTACAGCTACAGCGCTGAAATTTGCACACGTAATATTATATATATTGGCCTAATTATCTGAGTCTTAAACGAAGTTTCTCCGAAAATCAGAACGAGAATGAGATGGAAATATTCTACAGTTACTAGGACGAAATTGACTTTAATGGCGATACTTTTGCGATTTCCTTAAAAACTAAGTTTCTAATCGAAAAATGAATATCACCAGTGAATTGCCCATAAAATTTCGAGCTTGGTCCGTGGTTTTCAAAAAAATCCGTGACATGTCTTAAATCGGACAACTTCGTCGATTTTTAAATGGCTCTATCTCCTAAACTATTAGAGCTACAGGGCTGAAATTTGCACACGGAATAATAAATATTTTTCAAAAACTATATAACATATATCGATTCTACAGACACGCGTGTATTACTAAATTCTTGTAGTGAAGAAAAAGTCAAGTTTTTTATTTCCGGATGAGAAATGTGGCTTCCAGGAACCTTAAAATAACAGCTTTGTATTTTCGCATTTTGCAAGCTCTGACAATTATTAATTCAAATGGCTCTATCTCCTAAACTATTACAGCTACAGCGCTGAAATTTGCACACGTAATATTATAAATATTGGCCTTTAATCTTAGTCTTAAACGAAGTTTCTCCGAAAATCAGAACGAGCATGAGATGGAAATATTCTACAGTTACTAGGAAGAAATTGACTCTAATTGCGATACTTTTGCAATTTTCTTAAAAACTAAGTTTCTAATCGAAATATGAATATCACCAGTGAATTGCCCATAAAATTTCGAGCTTGGTCCTTGATTTTCAAAAAAATCCGTGACATGTCTTAAATCGGACAACTTCGTCGATATTTAAATGGCTCTATCTCCTAAACTATTAGAGCTACAGAGCTGAAATTTGCACACGGAATAATAAATATTTTTCACAAACTATATAACATATATCGATTCTACAGAGGCGCGTGTATTTCTAAATTCTTGTAGTGTAAGAAAAAGTCAAGTTTTTTATTTCCGGATGAGAAATGTGGCCTCCAGGAACCTTAAAATAAAAGCTTTGTATTTTCGTATTTTGCAAGCTCTGACAATTATTAATTCAAATGGCTCTATCTCCTCAACTATTACAGCTACAGCGCTGAAATTTGCACACATAATATTATATATATTGGCCTTTAATCTGAGTCTTAGACGAAGTTTCTCCGAAAATCAGAACGAGCATGAGAGGGAAATATTCTACAGTTACAAGGAAGAAATTGACTCTAATGGCGATACTTTTGCGATTTTCTTCAAAACTAAGTTTCTAATCGAAAAATGAATATCACCAGTGAATTGCCCATAAAATTTCGAGCTTGGTCCGTGGTTTTCAAAAAAATCCGTGACATGTCTTAAATCGGACAACTTCGTCGATCTTGAAATGGCTCTATCTCCTAAACTATTAGAGCTACAGGGCTGAAATTTGCACAGGGAATAATAAATATTTTTCACAAACTATATAACATATATCGATTCTACAGACACGCGTGTATTTCTAAATTCTTGTAGTGTAAGAAAAAGTCAAGTTTTTTATTTCCGGATGAGAAGTGTGACCTCCAGGAACCTTAAAATAAAAGCTTTGTATTTTCGTATTTTGCAAGCTCTGACAATTATTAATTCAAATGGCTCTATCTCCTAAACTATTACAGCTACAGCGCTGAAATTTGCACACGTAATATTATATATATTGGCCTTTAATCTGAGTCTTAAACGAAGTTTCTCCGAAAATCAGAACGAGCATGAGATGGAAATATTCTACAGTTACTAGGAAGAAATTGACTCTAATTGCGATACTTTTGCGATTTCCTTAAAAACTAAGTTTCTAATCGAAAAATGAATATCACCAGTGAATTGCCCATAAAATTTCGAGCTTGGTCCGTGGTTTTCAAAAAAATCCGTGACATGTCTTAAATCGGACAACTTCGTCGATCTTTAAATGGCTCTATCTCCTAAACTATTAGAGCTACAGGGCTGAAATTTGCACACGGAATAATAAATATTTTTCACAAACTATATAACATATATCGATTCTACAGACACGCGTGTATTACTAAATTCTTGTAGTGAAGAAAAAGTCAAGTTTTTTATTTCCGGATGAGAAATGTGGCCTCCAGGAACCTTAAAATAACAGCTTTGTATTTTCGCATTTGCAAGCTCTGACAATTATTAATTCAAATGGCTCTATCTCCTAAACTATTACAGCTACAGCGCTGAAATTTGCACACGTAATATTATATATATTGGCCTTTAATCTGAGTCTTAAACGAAGTTTCTCCGAAAATCAGAACGAGCATGAGATGGAAATATTCTACAGTTACTAGGAAGAAATTGACTCTAATTGCGATACTTTTGCGATTTTCTTAAAAACTAAGTTTCTAATCGAAAAATGAATATCACCAGTGAATTGCCCATAAAATTTCGAGCTTGGTCCGTGGTTTTCAAAAAAATCCGTGACATGTCTTAAATCGGACAACTTCGTCGATCTTTAAAGGCTCTATCTCCTAAACTATTAGAGCTACAGGGCTGAAATTTGCACACGGAATAATAAATATTTTTCACAAACTATACAACATATATCGATTCTACAGACACGCGTGTATTACTAAATTCTTGTAGTGAAGAAAAAGTCAAGTTTTTTATTTCCGGATGAGAAATGTGGCCTCCAGGAACCTTAAAATAAAAGCTTTGTATTTTCGCATTTTGCAAGCTCTGACAATTATTAATTCAAATGGCTCTATCTCCTAAACTATTACAGCTACAGCGCTGAAATTTGCACACGTAATATTATATATATTGGCCTTTAATCTGAGTCTTAAACGAAGTTTCTCCGAAAATCAGAACGAGCATGAGATGGAAATATTCTACAGTTACTAGGAAGAAATTGACTCTAATGGCGATACTTTTGCGATTTTCTTAAAAACTAAGTTTCCAATCGAAAAATGAATATCACCAGTGAATTGCCCATAAAATTTCGAGCTTGGTCCGTGGTTTTCAAAAAAATCCGTGACATGTCTTAAATCGGACAACTTCGTCGATCTTTAAATGGCTCTATCTCCTAAACTATGAGAGCTACAGGGCTGAAATTTGCACACGGAATAATAAATATTTTTCAAAAACTATATAACATATATCGATTCTACAGACACGCGTGTATTACTAAATTCTTGTAGTGAAGAAAAAGTCAAGTTTTTTATATCCGGATGAGAAATGTGGCCTCCAGGAACCTTAAAATAACAGCTTTGTATTTTCGCATTTTGCAAGCTCTGACAATTATTAATTCAAATGGCTCTATCTCCTAAACTATTACAGCTACAGCGCTGAAATTTGCACACGTAATATTATATATATTGGCCTTTAATCTGAGTCTTAAACGAAGTTTCTCCGAAAATCAGAACGAGCATGAGATGGAAATATTCTACAGTTACTAGGAAGAAATTGACTCTAATTGCGATACTTTTGCGATTTTCTTAAAAACTAAGTTTCTAATCGAAAAATGAATATCACCAGTGAATTGCCCATAAAATTTCGAGCTTGGTCCTTGGTTTTCAAAAAAATCCGTGACATGTCTTAAATCGGACAACTTCGTCGATATTTAAATGGCTCTATCTCCTAAACTATTAGAGCTACAGGGCTGAAATTTGCACACGGAATAATAAATATTTTTCACAAACTATATAACATATATCGATTCTACAGACACGCGTGTATTTCTAAATTTCTGTAGTGTAAGTAAAAGTCAAGTTTTTTATTTCCGGATGAGAAATGTGGCCTCCAGGAACCTTAAAATAAAAGCTTTGTATTTTCGTATTTTGCAAGCTCTGACAATTATTAATTCAAATGGCTCTATCTCCTAAACTATTACAGCTACAGCGCTGAAATTTGCACACATAATATTATATATATTGGCCTTTAATCTGAGTCTTAGACGAAGTTTCTCCGAAAATCAGAACGAGCATGAGAGGGAAATATTCTACAGTTACAACGAAGAAATTGACTCTAATGGCGATACTTTTGCGATTTTCTTCAAAACTAAGTTTCTAATCGAAAAATGAATATCACCAGTGAATTGCCCATAAAATTTCGAGCTTGGTCCGTGGTTTTCAAAAAAATCCGTGACATGTCTTAAATCGGACAACTTCGTCGATCTTGAAATGGCTCTATCCCCTAAACTATTAGAGCTACAGGGCTGAAATTTGCACACGGAATAATAAATATTTTTCACAAACTATATAACATATATCGATTCTACAGACACGCGTGTATTACTAAATTCTTGTAGTGAAGAAAAAGTCAAGTTTTTTATTTCCGGATGAGAAATGTGGCCTCAAGGAACCTTAAAATAACAGCTTTGTTTTTTCGCATTTTGCAAGCTCTGACAATTATTAATTCAAATGGCTCTATCTCCTAAACTATTACAGCTACAGCGCTGAAATTTGCACACGTAATATTATATATATTGGCCTTTAATCAGAGTCTTAAACGAAGTTTCTCCGAAAATCACGACGAGCATGAGATGGAAATATTCTACAGTTACTAGGAAGAAATTGACTCTAATTGCGATACTTTTGCGATTTTCTTAAAAACTAAGTTTCTAATCGAAAAATGAATATCACCAGTGAATTGCCCATAAAATTTTGAGCTTGGTCCGTGGTTTTCAAAAAAATCCGTGACATGTCTTAAATCGGACAACTTCGTCGATCTTTAAATGGCTCTATCTCCTAAACTATTAGAGCTACAGGGCTGAAATTTGCACACGGAATAATAAATATTTTTCACAAACTATATAACATATATCGATTCTACAGACACGCGTGTATTACTAAATTCTTGTAGTGTAAGAAAAAGTCAAGTTTTTTATTTCCGGATGAGAAATGTGGCCTCCAGGAACCTTAAAATAACAGCTTTGTATTTTCGCATTTTGCAACCTCTGACAATTATTAATTCAAATGGCTCTATCTCCTAAACTATTACAGCTACAGCGCTGAAATTTGCACACGTAATATTATATATATTGGCCTAATTATCTGAGTCTTAAACGAAGTTTCTCCGAAAATCAGAACGAGAATGAGATGGAAATATTCTACAGTTACTAGGACGAAATTGACTTTAATGGCGATACTTTTGCGATTTCCTTAAAAACTAAGTTTCTAATCGAAAAATGAATATCACCAGTGAATTGCCCATAAAATTTCGAGCTTGGTCCGTGGTTTTCAAAAAAATCCGTGACATGTCTTAAATCGGACAACTTCGTCGATTTTTAAATGGCTCTATCTCCTAAACTATTAGAGCTACAGGGCTGAAATTTGCACACGGAATAATAAATATTTTTCAAAAACTATATAACATATATCGATTCTACAGACACGCGTGTATTACTAAATTCTTGTAGTGAAGAAAAAGTCAAGTTTTTTATTTCCGGATGAGAAATGTGGCTTCCAGGAACCTTAAAATAACAGCTTTGTATTTTCGCATTTTGCAAGCTCTGACAATTATTAATTCAAATGGCTCTATCTCCTAAACTATTACAGCTACAGCGCTGAAATTTGCACACGTAATATTATAAATATTGGCCTTTAATCTTAGTCTTAAACGAAGTTTCTCCGAAAATCAGAACGAGCATGAGATGGAAATATTCTACAGTTACTAGGAAGAAATTGACTCTAATTGCGATACTTTTGCAATTTTCTTAAAAACTAAGTTTCTAATCGAAATATGAATATCACCAGTGAATTGCCCATAAAATTTCGAGCTTGGTCCTTGGTTTTCAAAAAAATCCGTGACATGTCTTAAATCGGACAACTTCGTCGATATTTAAATGGCTCTATCTCCTAAACTATTAGAGCTACAGAGCTGAAATTTGCACACGGAATAATAAATATTTTTCACAAACTATATAACATATATCGATTCTACAGAGGCGCGTGTATTTCTAAATTCTTGTAGTGTAAGAAAAAGTCAAGTTTTTTATTTCCGGATGAGAAATGTGGCCTCCAGGAACCTTAAAATAAAAGCTTTGTATTTTCGTATTTTGCAAGCTCTGACAATTATTAATTCAAATGGCTCTATCTCCTCAACTATTACAGCTACAGCGCTGAAATTTGCACACATAATATTATATATATTGGCCTTTAATCTGAGTCTTAGACGAAGTTTCTCCGAAAATCAGAACGAGCATGAGAGGGAAATATTCTACAGTTACAAGGAAGAAATTGACTCTAATGGCGATACTTTTGCGATTTTCTTCAAAACTAAGTTTCTAATCGA
The DNA here is from genome assembly GCA_038098605.1 of Gryllus longicercus. Lineage (NCBI taxonomy): Eukaryota > Metazoa > Arthropoda > Insecta > Orthoptera > Gryllidae > Gryllus > Gryllus longicercus. Next base: position 653,334 of record JAZDUA010000701.1, read on the forward strand.
AAAATGAATATCACCAGTGAATTGCCCATAAAATTTCGAGCTTGGTCCGTGGTTTTCAAAAAAATCCGTGACATGTCTTAAATCGGACAACTTCGTCGATCTTGAAATGGCTCTATCTCCTAAACTATTAGAGCTACAGGGCTGAAATTTGCACAGGGAATAATAAATATTTTTCACAAACTATATAACATATATCGATTCTACAGACACGCGTGTATTTCTAAATTCTTGTAGTGTAAGAAAAAGTCAAGTTTTTTATTTCCGGATGAGAAGTGTGACCTCCAGGAACCTTAAAATAAAAGCTTTGTATTTTCGTATTTTGCAAGCTCTGACAATTATTAATTCAAATGGCTCTATCTCCTAAACTATTACAGCTACAGCGCTGAAATTTGCACACGTAATATTATATATATTGGCCTTTAATCTGAGTCTTAAACGAAGTTTCTCCGAAAATCAGAACGAGCATGAGATGGAAATATTCTACAGTTACTAGGAAGAAATTGACTCTAATTGCGATACTTTTGCGATTTCCTTAAAAACTAAGTTTCTAATCGAAAAATGAATATCACCAGTGAATTGCCCATAAAATTTCGAGCTTGGTCCGTGGTTTTCAAAAAAATCCGTGACATGTCTTAAATCGGACAACTTCGTCGATCTTTAAATGGCTCTATCTCCTAAACTATTAGAGCTACAGGGCTGAAATTTGCACACGGAATAATAAATATTTTTCACAAACTATATAACATATATCGATTCTACAGACACGCGTGTATTACTAAATTCTTGTAGTGAAGAAAAAGTCAAGTTTTTTATTTCCGGATGAGAAATGTGGCCTCCAGGAACCTTAAAATAACAGCTTTGTATTTTCGCATTTGCAAGCTCTGACAATTATTAATTCAAATGGCTCTATCTCCTAAACTATTACAGCTACAGCGCTGAAATTTGCACACGTAATATTATATATATTGGCCTTTAATCTGAGTCTTAAACGAAGTTTCTCCGAAAATCAGAACGAGCATGAGATGGAAATATTCTACAGTTACTAGGAAGAAATTGACTCTAATTGCGATACTTTTGCGATTTTCTTAAAAACTAAGTTTCTAATCGAAAAATGAATATCACCAGTGAATTGCCCATAAAATTTCGAGCTTGGTCCGTGGTTTTCAAAAAAATCCGTGACATGTCTTAAATCGGACAACTTCGTCGATCTTTAAAGGCTCTATCTCCTAAACTATTAGAGCTACAGGGCTGAAATTTGCACACGGAATAATAAATATTTTTCACAAACTATACAACATATATCGATTCTACAGACACGCGTGTATTTCTAAATTCTTGTAGTGTAAGAAAAAGTCAAGTTTTTTATTTCCGGATGAGAAATGTGGCCTCCAGGAACCTTAAAATAAAAGCTTTGTATTTTCGCATTTTGCAAGCTCTGACAATTATTAATTCAAATGGCTCTATCTCCTAAACTATTACAGCTACAGCGCTGAAATTTGCACACGTAATATTATATATATTGGCCTTTAATCTGAGTCTGAAACGAAGTTTCTCCGAAAATCAGAACGAGCATGAGATGGAAATATTCTACAGTTACTAGGAAGAAATTGACTCTAATTGCGATACTTTTGCGATTTTCTTAAAAACTACGTTTCTAATCGAAAAATGAATATCACCAGTGAATTGCCCATAAAATTTCGAGCTTGGTCCGTGGTTTTCAAAAAAATCCGTGACATGTCTTAAATCGGACAACTTCGTCGACCTTTAAAGGCTCTATCTCCTAAACTATTAGAGCTACAGGGCTGAAATTTGCACACGGAATAATAAATATTTTTCACAAACTATATAACATATATCGATTCTACAGACACGCGTGTATTTCTAAATTCTTGTAGTGTAAGAAAAAGTCAAGTTTTTTATTTCCGGATGAGAAATGTGGCCTCCAGGAACCTTAAAATAAAAGCTTTGTATTTTCGTATTTTGCAAGCTCTGACAATTATTAATTCAAATGGCTCTATCTCCTAAACTATTACAGCTACAGCTCTGAAATTTGCACACATAATATTATATATATTGGCCTTTAATCTGAGTCTTAGACGAAGTTTCTCCGAAAATCAGAAAGAGCATGAGAGGGAAATATTCTACAGTTACAAGGAAGAAATTGACTCTAATGGCGATACTTTTGCGATTTTCTTCAAAACTAAGTTTCTAATCGAAAAATGAATATCACCAGTGAATTGCCCATAAAATTTCGAGCTTGGTCCGTGGTTTTCAAAAAAATCCGTGACATGTCTTAAATCGGACAACTTCGTCGATCCTTAAATGGCTCTATCTCCTAAACTATTAGAGCTACAGGGCTGAAATTTGCACACGGAATAATAAATATTTTTCACAAACTATATAACATATATCGATTCTACAGACACGCGTGTATTACTAAATTCTTGTAGTGAAGAAAAAGTCAAGTTTTTTATTTCCGGATGAGAAATGTGGCCTCCAGGAACCTTAAAATAACAGCTTTGTATTTTCGCATTTTGCAAGCTCTGACAATTATTAATTCAAATGGCTCTATCTCCTAAACTATTACAGCTACAGCGCTGAAATTTGCACACGTAATATTATATATATTGGCCTTTAATCTGAGTCTTAAACGAAGTTTCTCCGAAAATCAGAACGAGCATGAGATGGAAATATTCTACAGTTACTAGGAAGAAATTGACTCTAATTGCGATACTTTTGCGATTTTCTTAAAAACTAAGTTTCTAATCGAAAAATGAATATCACCAGTGAATTGCCCATAAAATTTCGAGCTTGGTCCGTGGTTTTCAAAAAAATCCGTGACATGTCTTAAATCGGACAACTTCGTCGATCTTGAAATGCCTCTATCTCCTAAACTATTAGAGCTACAGGGCTGAAATTTGCACACGGAATAATAAATATTTTTCACAAACTATATAACATATATCGATTCTACAGACACGCGTGTATTACTAAATTCTTCTAGTGAAGAAAAAGTCAAGTTTTTTATTTCCGGATGAGAAATGTGGCCTCCAGGAACCTTAAAATAACAGCTTTGTATTTTCGCATTTTGCAAGCTCTGACAATTATTAATTCAAATGGCTCTATCTCCTAAACTATTACAGCTACAGCGCTGAAATTTGCACACGTAATATTATATATATTGGCCTTTAATCTGAGTCTGAAACGAAGTTTCTCCGAAAATCAGAACGAGCATGAGATGGAAATATTCTACAGTTACTAGGAAGAAATTGACTCTAATTGCGATACTTTTGCGATTTTCTTAAAAACTACGTTTCTAATCGAAAAATGAATATCACCAGTGAATTGCCCATAAAATTTCGAGCTTGGTCCGTGGTTTTCAAAAAAATCCGTGACATGTCTTAAATCGGACAACTTCGTCGATCTTTAAAGGCTCTATCTCCTAAACTATTAGAGCTACAGGGCTGAAATTTGCACACGGAATAATAAATATTTTTCACAAACTATACAACATATATCGATTCTACAGACACGCGTGTATTTCTAAATTCTTGTAGTGTAAGAAAAAGTCAAGTTTTTTATTTCCGGATGAGAAATGTGGCCTCCAGGAACCTTAAAATAAAAGCTTTGTATTTTCGCATTTTGCAAGCTCTGACAATTATTAATTCAAATGGCTCTATCTCCTAAACTATTACAGCTACAGCGCTGAAATTTGCACACGTAATATTATATATATTGGCCTTTAATCTGAGTCTTAAACGAAGTTTCTCCGAAAATCAGAACGAGCATGAGAGGGAAATATTCTACAGTTACAAGGAAGAAATTTACTCTAATGGCGATACTTTTGCGATTTTCTTCAAAACTAAGTTTCTAATCGAAAAATGAATATCACCAGTGAATTGCCCATAAAATTTCGAGCTTGGTCCGTGGTTTTCAAAAAAATCCGTGACATGTCTTAAATCGGACAACTTCGTCGATCTTTAAATGGCTCTATCTCCTAAACTATTAGAGCTACAGGGCTGAAATGTGCACACGGAATAATAAATATTTTTCACAAACTATATAACATATATCGATTCTACAGACACGCGTGTAATTCTAAATTCTTGTAGTGTAAGAAAAAGTCAAGTTTTTTATTTCCGGATGAGAAATGTGGCCTCCAGGAACCTTAAAATAAAAGCTTTGTATTTTCGTATTTTGCAAGCTCTGACAATTATTAATTCAAATGGCTCTATCTCCTAAACTATTACAGCTACAGCGCTGAAATTTGCACACGTAATATTATATATATTGGCCTTTAATCTGAGTCTTAAACGAAGTTTCTCCGAAAATCAGAACGAGCATGAGAGGGAAATATTCTACAGTTACAAGGAAGAAATTGACTCTAATGGCGATACTTTTGCGATTTTCTTCAAAACTAAGTTTCTAATCGAAAAATGAATATCACCAGTGAAGTGCCCATAAAATTTCGAGCTTGGTCCGTGGTTTTCAAAAAAATCCGTGACATGTCTTAAATCGGACAACTTCGTCGATCTTTAAATGGCTCTATCTCCTAAACTATTAGAGCTACAGGGCTGAAATTTGCACACGGAATAATAAATATTTTTCACAAACTATATAACATATATCGATTCTACAGACACGCGTGTATTTCTAAATTCTTGTAGTGTAAGAAAAAGTCAAGTTTTTTATTTCCGGATGAGAAATGTGGCCTCCAGGAACCTTAAAATAAAAGCTTTGTATTTTCGTATTTTGCAAGCTCTGACAATTATTAATTCAAATGGCTCTATCTCCTAAACTATTACAGCTACAGCTCTGAAATTTGCACACATAATATTATATATATTGGCCTTTAATCTGAGTCTTAGACGAAGTTTCTCCGAAAATCAGAACGAGCATGAGAGGGAAATATTCTACAGTTACAAGGAAGAAATTGACTCTAATGGCGATACTTTTGCGATTTTCTTCAAAACTAAGTTTCTAATCGAAAAATGAATATCACCAGTGAATTGCCCATAAAATTTCGAGCTTGGTCCGTGGTTTTCAAAAAAATCCGTGACATGTCTTAAATCGGACAACTTCGTCGATCCTTAAATGGCTCTATCTCCTAAACTATTAGAGCTACAGGGCTGAAATTTGCACACGGAATAATAAATATTTTTCACAAACTATATAACATATATCGATTCTACAGACACGCGTGTATTACTAAATTCTTGTAGTGAAGAAAAAGTCAAGTTTTTTATTTCCGGATGAGAAATGTGGCCTCCAGGAACCTTAAAATAACAGCTTTGTATTTTCGCATTTTGCAAGCTCTGACAATTATTAATTCAAATGGCTCTATCTCCTAAACTATTACAGCTACAGCGCTGAAATTTGCACACGTAATATTATATATATTGGCCTTTAATCTGAGTCTTAAACGAAGTTTCTCCGAAAATCAGAACGAGCATGAGATGGAAATATTCTACAGTTACTAGGAAGAAATTGACTCTAATTGCGATACTTTTGCGATTTTCTTAAAAACTAAGTTTCTAATCGAAAAATGAATATCACCAGTGAATTGCCCATAAAATTTCGAGCTTGGTCCGTGGTTTTCAAAAAAATCCGTGACATGTCTTAAATCGGACAACTTCGTCGATCTTGAAATGGCTCTATCTCCTAAACTATTAGAGCTACAGGGCTGAAATTTGCACACGGAATAATAAATATTTTTCACAAACTATATAACATATATCGATTCTACAGACACGCGTGTATTACTAAATTCTTCTAGTGAAGAAAAAGTCAAGTTTTTTATTTCCGGATGAGAAATGTGGCCTCCAGGAACCTTAAAATAACAGCTTTGTATTTTCGCATTTTGCAAGCTCTGACAATTATTAATTCAAATGGCTCTATCTCCTAAACTATTACAGCTACAGCGCTGAAATTTGCACACGTAATATTATATATATTGGCCTTTAATCTGAGTCTGAAACGAAGTTTCTCCGAAAATCAGAACGAGCATGAGATGGAAATATTCTACAGTTACTAGGAAGAAATTGACTCTAATTGCGATACTTTTGCGATTTTCTTAAAAACTACGTTTCTAATCGAAAAATGAATATCACCAGTGAATTGCCCATAAAATTTCGAGCTTGGTCCGTGGTTTTCAAAAAAATCCGTGACATGTCTTAAATCGGACAACTTCGTCGATCTTTAAATGGCTCTATCTCCTAAACTATTAGAGCTACAGGGCTGAAATTTGCACACGGAATAATAAATATTTTTCACAAACTATATAACATATATCGATTCTACAGACACGCGTGTAATTCTAAATTCTTGTAGTGTAAGAAAAAGTCAAGTTTTTTATTTCCGGATGAGAAATGTGGCCTCCAGTAACCTTAAAATAAAAGCTTTGTATTTTCGTATTTTGCAAGCTCTGACAATTATTAATTCAAATGGCTCTATCTCCTAAACTATTACAGCTACAGCGCTGAAATTTGCACACGTAATATTATATATATTGGCCTTTAATCTGAGTCTTAAACGAAGTTTCTCCGAAAATCAGAACGAGCATGAGATGGAAATATTCTACAGTTACTAGGAAGAAATTGACTCTAATTGCGATACTTTTGCGATTTTCTTAAAAACTAAGTTTCTAATCGAAAAATGAATATCACCAGTGAATTGCCCATAAAATTTCGAGCTTGGTCCGTGGTTTTCAAAAAAATCCGTGACATGTCTTAAATCGGACAACTTCGTCGATCTTGAAATGGCTCTATCTCCTAAACTATTAGAGCTACAGGGCTGAAATTTGCACACGGAATAATAAATATTTTTCACAAACTATATAACATATATCGATTCTACAGACACGCGTGTATTACTAAATTCTTCTAGTGAAGAAAAAGTCAAGTTTTTTATTTCCGGATGAGAAATGTGGCCTCCAGGAACCTTAAAATAACAGCTTTGTATTTTCGCATTTTGCAAGCTCTGACAATTATTAATTCAAATGGCTCTATCTCCTAAACTATTACAGCTACAGCGCTGAAATTTGCACACGTAATATTATATATATTGGCCTTTAATCTGAGTCTTAAACGAAGTTTCTCCGAAAATCAGAACGAGCATGAGATGGAAATATTCTACAGTTACTAGGAAGAAATTGACTCTAATTGCGATACTTTTGCGATTTTCTTAAAAACTACGTTTCTAATCGAAAAATGAATATCACCAGTGAATTGCCCATAAAATTTCGAGCTTGGTCCGTGGTTTTCAAAAAAATCCGTGACATGTCTTAAATCGGACAACTTCGTCGATCTTGAAATGGCTCTATCTCCTAAACTATTAGAGCTACAGGGCTGAAATTTGCACACGGAATAATAAATATTTTTCACAAACTATATAACATATATCGATTCTACAGACACGCGTGTATTTCTAAATTCTTGTAGTGTAAGAAAAAGTCAAGTTTTTTATTTCCGGATGAGAAATGTGGCCTCCAGGAACCTTAAAATAAAAGCTTTGTATTTTCGTATTTTGCAAGCTCTGACAATTATTAATTCAAATGGCTCTATCTCCTAAACTATTACAGCTACAGCTCTGAAATTTGCACACATAATATTATATATATTGGCCTTTAATCTGAGTCTTAGACGAAGTTTCTCCGAAAATCAGAACGAGCATGAGAGGGAAATATTCTACAGTTACAAGGAAGAAATTGACTCTAATGGCGATACTTTTGCGATTTTCTTCAAAACTAAGTTTCTAATCGAAAAATGAATATCACCAGTGAATTGCCCATAAAATTTCGAGCTTGGTCCGTGGTTTTCAAAAAAATCCGTGACATGTCTTAAATCGGACAACTTCGTCGATCTTTAAATGGCTCTATCTCCTAAACTATTAGAGCTACAGGGCTGAAATTTGCACACGGAATAATAAATATTTTTCACAAACTATATAACATATATCGATTCTACAGACACGCGTGTAATTCTAAATTCTTGTAGTGTAAGAAAAAGTCAAGTTTTTTATTTCCGGATGAGAAATGTGGCCTCCAGGAACCTTAAAATAAAAGCTTTGTATTTTCGTATTTTGCAAGCTCTGACAATTATTAATTCAAATGGCTCTATCTCCTAAACTATTACAGCTACAGCGCTGAAATTTGCACACGTAATATTATATATATTGGCCTTTAATCTGAGTCTTAAACGAAGTTTCTCCGAAAATCAGAACGAGCATGAGATGGAAATATTCTACAGTTACTAGGAAGAAATTGACTCTAATTGCGATACTTTTGCGATTTTCTTAAAAACTAAGTTTCTAATCGAAAAATGAATATCACCAGTGAATTGCCCATAAAATTTCGAGCTTGGTCCGTGGTTTTCAAAAAAATCCGTGACATGTCTTAAATCGGACAACTTCGTCGATCTTTATATGGCTCTATCTCCTAAACTATTAGAGCTACAGGGCTGAAATTTGCACACGGAATAATAAATATTTTTCACAAACTATATAACATATATCGATTCTACAGACACGCGTGTATTACTAAATTCTTGTAGTGAAGAAAAAGTCAAGTTTTTTATTTCCGGATGAGAAATGTGGCCTCCAGGAACCTTAAAATAACAGCTTTGTATTTTCGCATTTTGCAAGCTCTGACAATTATTAATTCAAATGGCTCTATCTCCTAAACTATTACAGCTACAGCGCTGAAATTTGCACACGTAATATTATATATATTGGCCTTTAATCTGAGTCTTAAACGAAGTTTCTCCGAAAATCAGAACGTGCATGAGATGGAAATATTCTACAGTTACTAGGAAGAAATTGACTCTAATTGCGATACTTTTGCGATTTTCTTAAAAACTAAGTTTCTAATCGAAAAATGAATATCACCAGTGAATTGCCCATAAAATTTCGAGCTTGGACCGTGGTTTTCAAAAAAATCCGTGACATGTCTTAAATCGGACATTTTCGTCGATATTTAAATGGCTCTATCTCCTAAACTATTAGAGCTACAGGGCTGAAATTTGCACACGGAATAATAAATATTTTTCACAAACTATATAACATATATCGATTCTACAGACACGCGTGTATTACTAAATTCTTGTAGTGAAGAAAAAGTCAAGTTTTTTATTTCCGGATGAGAAATGTGGCCTCCAGGAACCTTAAAATAACAGCTTTGTATTTTCGCATTTTGCAAGCTCTGACAATTATTAATTCAAATGGCTCTATCTCCTAAACTATTACAGCTACAGCGCTGAAATTTGCACACGTAATATTATATATATTGGCCTTTAATCTGAGTCTTAAACGAAGTTTCTCCGAAAATCAGAACGAGCATGAGATGGAAATATTCCACAGTTACTAGGAAGAAATTGACTCTAATGGCGATACTTTTGCGATTTTCTTAAATACTAAGTTTCTAATCGAAAAATGAATATCACCAGTGATTTGCCCATAAAATTTCGAGCTTGGTCCGTGGTTTTCAAAAAAATCCGTGACATGTCTTAAATCGGACAACTTCGTCGATCTTGAAATGGCTCTATCTCCTAAACTATTAGAGCTACAGGGCTGAAATTTGCACACGGAATAATAAATATTTTTCACAAACTATATAACATATATCGATTCTACAGACACGCGTGTATTACTAAATTCTTCTAGTGAAGAAAAAGTCAAGTTTTTTATTTCCGGATGAGAAATGTGGCCTCCAGGAACCTTAAAATAACAGCTTTGTATTTTCGCATTTTGCAAGCTCTGACAATTATTAATTCAAATGGCTCTATCTCCTAAACTATTACAGCTACAGCGCTGAAATTTGCACACGTAATATTATATATATTGGCCTTTAATCTGAGTCTGAAACGAAGTTTCTCCGAAAATCAGAACGAGCATGAGATGGAAATATTCTACAGTTACTAGGAAGAAATTGACTCTAATTGCGATACTTTTGCGATTTTCTTAAAAACTACGTTTCTAATCGAAAAATGAATATCACCAGTGAATTGCCCATAAAATTTCGAGCTTGGTCCGTGGTTTTCAAAAAAAATCCGTGACATGTCTTAAATCGGACAACTTCGTCGATCTTTAAATGGCTCTATCTCCTAAACTATTAGAGCTACAGGGCTGAAATTTGCACACGGAATAATAAATATTTTTCACAAACTATATAACATATATCGATTCTACAGACACGCGTGTAATTCTAAATTCTTGTAGTGTAAGAAAAGGTCAAGTTTTTTATTTCCGGATGAGAAATGTGGCCTCCAGTAACCTTAAAATAAAAGCTTTGTATTTTCGTATTTTGCAAGCTCTGACAATTATTAATTCAAATGGCTCTATCTTCCTAAACTATTACAGCTACAGCGCTGAAATTTGCACACGTAATATTATATATATTGGCCTTTAATCTGAGTCTTAAACGAAGTTTCTCCGAAAATCAGAACGAGCATGAGATGGAAATATTCTACAGTTACTAGGAAGAAATTGACTCTATTGCGATACTTTTGCGATTTTCTTAAAAACTAAGTTTCTAATCGAAAAATGAATATCACCAGTGAATTGCCCATAAAATTTCGAGCTTGGTCCGTGGTTTTCAAAAAATCCGTGACATGTCTTAAATCGGACAACTTCGTCGATCTTGAAATGGCTCTATCTCCTAAAACTATTAGAGCTACAGGGCTGAAATTTGCACACGGAATAATAAATATTTTTCACAAACTAAATAACATATATCGATTCTACAGACACGCGTGTATTACTAAATTCTTCTAGTGAAGAAAAAAGGTCAAGTTTTTTATTTCCGGATGAGAAATGTGGCCTCCAGGAACCTTAAAATAACAGCTTTGTATTTTCGCATTTTGCAAGCTCTGACAATTATTAATTCAAATGGCTCTATCTCCTAAACTATTACAGCTACAGCGCTGAAATTTGCACACGTAATATTATATATATTGGCCTTTAATCTGAGTCTTAAACGAAGTTTCTCCGAAAATCAGAACGAGCATGAGATGGAAATATTCTACAGTTACTAGGAAGAAATTGACTCTAATTGCGATACTTTTGCGATTTTCTTAAAAACTACGTTTCTAATCGAAAAATGAATATCACCAGTGAATTGCCCATAAATTTCGAGCTTGGTCCGTGGTTTTCAAAAAAATCCGTGACATGTCTTAAATCGGACAACTTCGTCGATCTTGAAATGGCTCTATCTCCTAAACTATTAGAGCTACAGGGCTGAAATTTGCACACGGAATAATAAATATTTTTCACAAACTATATAACATATATCGATTCTACAGACACGCGTGTATTTCTAAATTCTTGTAGTGTAAGTAAAAGTCAAGTTTTTTATTTCCGGATGAGAAATGTGGCCTCCAGGAACCTTAAAATAAAAGCTTTGTATTTTCGTATTTTGCAAGCTCTGACAATTATTAATTCAAATGGCTCTATCTCCTAAACTATTACAGCTACAGCTCTGAAATTTGCACACATAATATTATATATATTGGCCTTTAATCTGAGTCTTAGACGAAGTTTCTCCGAAAATCAGAACGAGCATGAGAGGGAAAATATTCTACAGTTACAAGGAAGAAATTGACTCTAATGGCGATACTTTGCGATTTTCTTCAAAACTAAGTTTCTAATCGAAAAAATGAATATCACCAGTGAATTGCCCATAAAATTTCGAGCTTGGTCCGTGGTTTTCAAAAAATCCGTGACATGTCTTAAATCGGACAACTTCGTCGATATTTAAATGGCTCTATCTCCTAAACTATTAGAGCTACAGGGCTGAAATTTGCACACGGAATAATAAATATTTTTCACAAACTATATAACATATATCGATTCTACAGACACGCGTGTAATTCTAAATTCTTGTAGTGTAAGAAAAAGTCAAGTTTTTTATTTCCGGATGAGAAATGTGGCCTCCAGGAACCTTAAAATAAAAGCTTTGTATTTTCGTATTTTGCAAGCTCTGACATTATTAATTCAAATGGCTCTATCTCCTAAACTATTACAGCTACAGCGCTGAAATTTGCACACGTAATATTATATATATTGGCCTTTAATCTGAGTCTTAAACGAATTTTCTCCGAAAATCAGAACGAGCATGAGATGGAAATATTCTACAGTTACTAGGAAGAAATTGACTCTAATTGCGATACTTTTGCGATTTTCTTAAAAACTAAGTTTCTAATCGAAAAATGAATATCACCAGTGAATTGCCCATAAAATTTCGAGCTTGGTCCGTGGTTTTCAAAAAAATCCGTGACATGTCTTAAATCGGACAACTTCGTCGATCTTTATATGGCTCTATCTCCTAAACTATTAGAGCTACAGGGCTGAAATTTGCACACGGAATAATAAATATTTTCACAAACTATATAACATATATCGATTCTACAGACACGCGTGGTATTACTAAATTCTTGTAGTGAAGAAAAAGTCAAGTTTTTATTTCCGGATGAGAAATGTGGCCTCCAGGAACCTTAAAATAACAGCTTTGTATTTTCGCATTTTGCAAGCTCTGACAATTATTAATTCAAATGGCTCTATCTCCTAAACTATTACAGCTACAGCGCTGAAATTTGCACACGTAATATTATATATATTGGCCTTTAATCTGAGTCTTAAACGAAGTTTCTCCGAAAATCAGAACGTGCATGAGATGGAAATATTCTACAGTTACTAGGAAGAAATGACTCTAATTGCGATACTTTTGCGATTTTCTTAAAAACTAAGTTTCTAATCGAAAAATGAATATCAGCAGTGAATTGCCCATAAAATTTCGAGCTTGGACCGTGGTTTTCAAAAAAAATCCGTGACATGTCTTAAATCGGACATTTTCGTCGATATTTAAATGGCTCTATCTCCTAAACTATTAGAGCTACAGGGCTGAAATTTGCACACGGAATAATAAATATTTTTCACAAACTATATAACATATATCGATTCTACAGACACGCGTGTATTACTAAATTCTTGTAGTGAAGAAAAAGTCAAGTTTTTTATTTCCGGATGAGAAATGTGGCCTCCAGGAACCTTAAAATAACAGCTTTGTATTTTCGCATTTTGCAAGCTCTGACAATTATTAATTCAAATGGCTCTATCTCCTAAACTATTACAGCTACAGCGCTGAAATTTGCACAGCTAATATTATATATATTGGCCTTTAATCTGAGTCTTAAACGAAGTTTCTCCGAAAATCAGAACGAGCATGAGATGGAAATATTCCACAGTTACTAGGAAGAAATTGACTCTAATGGCGATACTTTTGCGATTTTCTTAAATACTAAGTTTCTAATCGAAAAATGAATATCACCAGTGATTTGCCCATAAAATTTCGAGCTTGGTCCGTGGTTTTCAAAAAAATCCGTGACATGTCTTAAATCGGACAACTTCGTCGATCTTGAAATGGCTCTATCTCCTAAACTATTAGAGCTACAGGCTGAAATTTGCACACGGAATAATAAATATTTTTCACAAACTATATAACATATATCGATTCTACAGACACGCGTGTATTACTAAATTCTTCTAGTGAAGAAAAAGTCAAGTTTTTTATTTCCGGATGACAATTGTGGCCTCCAGGAACCTTAAAATAACAGCTTTGTATTTCGCATTTTGCAAGCTCTGACAATTATTAATTCAAATGGCTCTATCTCCTAAACTATTACAGCTACAGCGCTGAAATTAGCACACGTAATATTATATATATTGGCACTTTAATCTGAGTCTGAACGAAGTTCTCCGAAAATCAGAACGAGCATGAGATGGAAATATTCTACAGTTACTAGGAAGAAATTGACTCTAATTGCGATACTTTTGCGATTTTCTTAAAAACTACGTTTCTTAATCGAAAAATGAATATCACCAGTGAATTGCCATAAAATTTCGGAGCTTGGTCCGTGTTTTTCAAAAAATCCGTGACATGTCTTAAATCGGACAACTTCGTCGATCTTTAAATGGCTCTATCTCCTAAACTATTAGAGCTACAGGGCTGAAATTTGCACACGGAATAATAAATATTTTTCACAAACTATATAACATATATCGATTCTACAGACACGCGTGTAATTCTAAATTCTTGTAGTGTAAGAAAAAGTCAAGTTTTTTATTTCCGGATGAGAAATGTGGCCTCCAGTAACCTTAAAATAAAAGCTTTGTATTTTCGTATTTTGCAAGCTCTGACAATAATTAATTCAAATGGCTCTATCTCCTAAACTATTACAGCTACAGCGCTGAAATTTGCACACGTAATATTATATATATTGGCCTTTAATCTGAGTCTTAAACGAAGTTTCTCCGAAAATCAGAACGAGCATGAGATGGAAATATTCTACAGTTACTAGGAAGAAATTGACTCTAATTGCGATACTTTTGCGATTTCTTAAAAACTAAGTTTCTAATCGAAAAATGAATATCACCAGTGAATTGCCATAAAATTTCGAGCTTGGTCCGTGGTTTTCAAAAAAATCCGTGACATGTCTTAAATCGGAACAACTTCGTCGATCTTTATATGGCTCTATCTCCTAAACTATTAGAGCTACAGGGCTGAAATTTGCACACGGAATAATAAATATTTTTCACAAACTATATAACATATAACGATTCTACAGACACGCGTGTATTACTAAATTCTTGTAGTGAAGAAAAAGTCAAGTTTTTTATTTCCGGATGAGAAATGTGGCCTCCAGGAACCTTAAAATAACAGCTTTGTATTTTCGCATTTTGCAAGCTCTGACAAATTATTAATTCAAATGGCTCTATCTCCTAAACTATTACAGCTACAGCGCTGAAATTTGCACACGTAATATTATATATATTGGCCTTTAATCTGAGTCTTAAACGAAGTTTCTCCGAAAATCAGAACGTGCATGAGATGGAAATATTCTACAGTTACTAGGAAGAAATTGACTCTAATTGCGATACTTTTGCGATTTCTTAAAAACTAAGTTTCTAATCGAAAAATGAATATCAGCAGTGAATTGCCCATAAAAATTTCGAGCTTGGACCGTGGTTTTCAAAAAATCCGTGACATGTCTTAAATCGGACATTTTCGTCGATATTTAAATGGCTCTATCTCCTAAACTATTAGAGCTACAGGGCTGAAATTTGCACACGGAATATAAATATTTTTCACAACTATATAACATATATCGATTCTACAGACACGCGTGTATTACTAAATTCTTGTAGTGAAGAAAAAGTCAAGTTTTTTATTTCCGGATGAGAAATGTGGCCTCCAGGAACCTTAAAATAACAGCTTTGTATTTTCGCATTTTGCAAGCTCTGACAATTATTAATTCAAATGGCTCTATCTCCTAAACTATTACAGCTACAGCGCTGAAATTTGCACACGTAATATTATATATATTGGCCTTTAATCTGAGTCTTAAACGAAGTTTCTCCGAAAATCAGAACGAGCATGAGATGGAAATATTCCACAGTTACTAGGAAGAAATTGACTCTAATGGCGATACTTTTGCGATTTTCTTAAATACTAAGTTTCTAATCGAAAAAATGAATATCACCAGTGATTTGCCCATAAAATTTCGAGCTTGGTCCGTGGTTTTCAAAAAAAATCCGTGACATGTCTTAAATCGGACAACTTCGTCGATATTGAAATGGCTCTATCTCCTAAACTATTAGAGCTACAGGGCTGAAATTTGCACACGGAATAATATATATTTTTCACAAACTATATAACATATATCGATTCTACAGACACGCGTGTATTACTAAATTCTTCTAGTGAAGAAAAAGTCAAGTTTTTTATTTCCGGATGAGAAATGTGGCCTCCAGGAACCTTAAAATAACAGCTTTGTATTTTCGCATTTTGCAAGCTCTGACAATTATTAATTCAAATGGCTCTATCTCCTAAACTATTACAGCTACAGCGCTGAAATTTGCACACGTAATATATATATATTGGCCTTTAATCTGAGTCTGAAACGAAGTTTCTCCGAAAATCAGAACGAGCATGAGATGGAAATATTCTACAGTTACTAGGAAGAAATTGACCTCTAATTGCGATACTTTTGCGATTTTCTTAAAAACTACGTTTCTAATCGAAAAATGAATATCACCAGTGAATTGCCCATAAAATTTCGAGCTTGGTCCGTGGTTTCAAAAAAATCCGTGACATGTCCTTAAATCGGACAACTTCGTCGATCTTTAAATGGCTCTATCTCCTAAACTATTAGAGCTACAGGGCTGAAATTTGCACACGGAATAATAAATATTTTTCACAAAACTATATAACATATATCGATTCTACAGACACGCGTGTAATTCTAAATTCTTGTAGTGTAAGGAAAAAGTCAAGTTTTTTTATTTCCGGATGAGAAATGTGGCCTCAGTAACCTTAAAATAAAAGCTTTGTATTTTCGTATTTTGCAAGCTCTGACAATTATTAATTCAAATGGCTCTATCTCCTAAACTATTACAGCTACAGCGCTGAAATTTGCACACGTAAATATTATATATATTGGCCTTTAATCTGAGTCTTAACGAAGTTTCTCCGAAAATCAGAACGAGCATGAGATGGAATTATTCTACAGTTACTAGGAAGAAATTGACTCTAATTGCGATACTTTTGCGATTTTCTTAAAAACTAAGTTTCTAATCGAAAAATGAATATCACCAGTGAATTGCCCATAAAATTTCGAGCTTGGTCCGTGGTTTTCAAAAAAATCCGTGACATGTCTTAAATCGGACAACTTCGTCGATCTTTAAATGGCTCTATCTCCTAAACTATTAGAGCTACAGGGCTGAAATTTGCACACGGAATAATAAAATATTTTTCACAAACTATATACATATATCGATTCTACAGACACGCGTGTATTACTAAATTCTTCTAGTGAAGAAAAAGTCAAGTTTTTATTTCCGGATGAGAAATGTGGCCTCCAGGAACCTTAAAATAACAGCTTTGTATTTTCGCATTTTGCAAGCTCTGACAATTATTAATTCAAATGGGCTCTATCTCCTAAACTATTACAGAACAGCGCTGAAATTTGCACACGTAATATTATATATATTGCCTTTAATCTGAGTCTTAAACGAAGTTTCTCCGAAAATCAGAACGAGCAATGAGATGGAAATATTCTACAGTTACTAGGAAGAAATTGACTCTAATTGCGATACTTTTGCGATTTTCTTAAAAACTACGTTTCTAATCGAAAAATGAATATCACCAGTGAATTGCCCATAAAATTTCGAGCTGGTCCGTGGTTTTCAAAAAAATCCGTGACATGTCTTAAATCGGACAACTTCGTCGATCTTGAAATGGCTCTATCTCCTAAACTATTAGAGCTACAGGGCTGAAATTTGCACACGGATAATAAATATTTTTCACAAACTATATAACATATATCGATTCTACAGACACGCGTGTATTTCTAAATTCTTGTAGTGTAAGAAAAAGTCAAGTTTTTTATTTCCGGATGAGAAATGTGGCCTCCAGGAACCTTAAATAAAAGCTTTGTATTTTCGTATTTTGCAAGCTCTGACAATTATTAATTTCAAATGGCTCTATCTCCTAAACTATTACAGCTACAGCTCTGAAATTTGCACACATAATATTATATATATTGGCCTTTAATCTGAGTCTTAGACGAAGTTTCTCCGAAAATCAGAACGAGCATGAGAGGGAAATATTCTACAGTTACAAGGAAGAAATTGACTCTAATGGCGATACTTTTGCGATTTTTCTTCAAAACTAAGTTTCTAATCGAAAAATGAATATCACCAGTGAATTGCCCATAAAATTTCGAGCTTGGTCCGTGGTTTCAAAAAAATCCGTGACATGTCTTAAATCGGACAACTTCGTCGATCTTTAAATGGCTCTATCTCCTAAACTATTAGAGCTACAGGGCTGAAATTTGCACACGGATAATAAATATTTTTCACAAACTA
Source organism: Gryllus longicercus (assembly GCA_038098605.1). Lineage (NCBI taxonomy): Eukaryota > Metazoa > Arthropoda > Insecta > Orthoptera > Gryllidae > Gryllus > Gryllus longicercus. Next base: position 671,250 of record JAZDUA010000701.1, read on the forward strand.
TATAACATATATCGATTCTACAGACACGCGTGTAATTCTAAATTCTTGTAGTGTAAGAAAAAGTCAAGTTTATTATTTCCGGATGAGAAATGTGGCCTCCAGGAACCTTAAAATAAAAGCTTTGTATTTTCGTATTTTGCAAGCTCTGACAATTATTAATTCAAATGGCTCTATCTCCTAAACTATTACAGCTACAGCGCTGAAATTTGCACACGTAATATTATATATATTGGCCTTTAATCTGAGTCTTAAACGAAGTTTCTCCGAAAATCAGAACGAGCATGAGATGGAAATATTCTACAGTTACTAGGAAGAAATTGACTTCTAATTGCGATACTTTTGCGATTTTCTTAAAAACTAAGTTTCTAATCGAAAAATGAATATCACCAGTGAATTGCCCATAAAATTTCGAGCTTGGTCCGTGGTTTTCAAAAAAAATCCGTGACATGTCTTAAATCGGACAACTTCGTCGATCTTTATATGGCTCTATCTCCTAAACTATTAGAGAGTACAGGGCTGAAATTTGCACACGGAATAATAAATATTTTTCACAAACTATATAACATATATCGATTCTACAGACACGCGTGTATTACTAAATTCTTGTAGTGAAGAAAAAGTCAAGTTTTTTATTTCCGGATGAGAAATGTGGCCTCCAGGAACCTTAAAATAACAGCTTTGTATTTTCGCATTTTGCAAGCTCTGACAATTATTAATTCAAATGGCTCTATCTCCTAAACTATTACAGCTACAGCGCTGAAATTTGCACACGTAATATTATATATATTGGCCTTTAATCTGAGTCTTAAACGAAGTTTCTCCGAAAATCAGAACGTGCATGAGATGGAAATATTCTACAGTTACTAGGAAGAAATTGACTCTAATTGCGATACTTTTGCGATTTTCTTAAAAACTAAGTTTCTAATCGAAAAAATGAATATCAGCAGTGAATTGCCCATAAAATTTTCGAGCTTGGCCCGTGGTTTTCAAAAAAATCCGTGACATGTCTTAAATCGGACATTTTCGTCGATATTTAAATGGCTCTATCTCCTAAACTATTTAGAGCTACAGGGCTGAAATTTGCACACGGAATAATAAATATTTTTCACAAACTATATAACATATATCGATTCTACAGACACGCGTGTATTACTAAATTCTTGTAGTGAAGAAAAAGTCAAGTTTTTTATTTCCGGATGAGAAATGTGGCCTCCAGGAACCTTAAAATAACAGCTTTGTATTTTCGCATTTGCAAGCTCTGACAATTATTAATTCAAATGGCTCTATCTCCTAAACTATTACAGCTACAGCGCTGAAATTTGCACACGTAATATTATATATATTGGCCTTTAATCTGAGTCTTAAACGAAGTTTCTCCGAAAATCAGAACGAGCATGAGATGGAAATATTCCACAGTTACTAGGAAGAAATTGACTCTAATGGCGATACTTTTGCGATTTTCTTAAATACTAAGTTTCTAATCGAAAAATGAATATCACCAGTGATTTGCCCATAAAATTTCGAGCTTGGTCCGTGGTTTCAAAAAAATCCGTGACATGTCTTAAATCGGACAACTTCGTCGATCTTGAAATGGCTCCTATCTCCTAAACTATTAGAGCTACAGGGCTGAAATTTGCACACGGAATAATAAATATTTTTCACAAATATATAACATATTATCGATTCTACAGACACGCGTGTATTACTAAATTCTTCTAGTGAAGAAAAAGTCAAGTTTTTTATTTCCGGATGAGAAATGTGGCCTCCAGGAACCTTAAAATAACAGCTTTGTATTTTCGCATTTTGCAAGCTCTGACAATTATTAATTCAAATGGCTCTATCTCCTAAACTATTACAGCTACAGCGCTGAAATTTGCACACGTAATATTATATATATTGGCCTTTAATCTGGAGTCTGAAACGAAGTTTCTCCGAAAATCAGAACGAGCATGAGATGGAAAATTCTACAGTTACTAGGAAGAAATTGACTCTAATTGCGATACTTTTGCGATTTTCTTAAAAACTACGTTTCTAATCGAAAAATGAATATCACCAGTGAATTGCCCATAAAATTTCGAGCTTGGTCCGTGGTTTTCAAAAAATCCGTGACATGTCTTAATCGGACAACTTCGTCGATCTTTAAATGGCTCTATCTCCTAAACTATTAGAGCTACAGGGCTGAAATTTGCACACGGAATATAAATATTTTTCACAAACTATATAACATATATCGATTCTACAGGACACGCGTGTAATTCTAAATTCTTGTAGTGTAAGAAAAAGTCAAGTTTTTTATTTCCGGATGAGAAATGTGGCCTCCAGTAACCTTAAAATAAAAGCTTTGTATTTTCGTATTTTGCAAGCTCTGACAATTATTAATTCAAATGGCTCTATCTCCTAAACTATTACAGCTACAGCGCTGAAATTTGCACACGTAATATTATATATATTGGCCTTTAATCTGAGTCTTAAACGAAGTTTCTCCGAAAATCAGAACGAGCATGAGATGGAAATATTCTACAGTTACTAGGAAGAAATTGACTCTAATTGCGGATACTTTTGCGATTTCTTAAAAACTAAGTTTCTAATCGAAAAATGAATATCACCAGTGAATTGCCCATAAAATTTCGAGCTTGGTCCGTGGTTTTCAAAAAAATCCGTGACATGTCTTAAATCGGACAACTTCGTCGATCTTGAAATGGCTCTATCTCCTAAACTATTAGAGCTACAGGGCTGAAATTTTGCACACGGAATAATAAATATTTTTCACAAACTATATAACATATATCGATTCTACAGACACGCGTGTATTACTAAATCTTCTAGTGAAGAAAAAGTCAAGTTTTTTATTTCCGGATGAGAAATGTGGCCTCCAGGAACCTTAAAATAACAGCTTTGTATTTTCGCATTTTGCAAGCTCTGACAATTATTAATTCAAATGGCTCTATCTCCTAAACTATTACAGCTACAGCGCTGAAATTTGCACACGTAATATTATATTTATTGGCCTTTAATCTGAGTCTTAAACGAAGTTTCTCCGAAAATCAGAACGAGCAATGAGATGGAAATATTCTACAGTTACTAGGAAGAAATTGACTCTAATTGCGATACTTTTGCGATTTCTTAAAAACTACGTTTCTAACGAAAAATGAATATCACCAGTGAATTGCCCATAAAATTTCGAGCTTGGTCCGTGGTTTTCAAAAAAATCCGTGACATGTCTTAAATCGGACAACTTCGTCGATCTTGAAATGGCTCTATCTCCTAAACTATTAGAGCTACAGGGGCTGAAATTTGCACACGGAATAATAAATATTTTTCACAAACTATATAACATATATCGATTCTACAGACACGCGTGTATTTCTAAATTCTTGTAGTGTAAGAAAAAGTCAAGTTTTTTATTTCCGGATGAGAAATGTGGCCTCCAGGGAACCTTAAAATAAAAGCTTTGTATTTTCGTATTTTGCAAGCTCTGACAATTATTAATTCAAATGGCTCTATCTCCTAAACTATTACAGCTACAGCTCTGAAATTGCACACATAATATTATATATATTGGCCTTTAATCTGAGTCTTAGACGAAGTTTCTCCGAAAATCAGAACGAGCATGAAGGGAAATATTCTACAGTTACAAGGAAGAGAAATTGACTCTAATGGCGATACTTTTTGCGATTTTCTTCAAAACTAAGTTTCTAATCGAAAAATGAATATCACCAGTGAATTTGCCCATAAAATTTCGAGCTTGGTCCGTGGTTTTCAAAAAAATCCGTGACATGTCTTAAATCGGACAACTTCGTCGATCTTTAAATGGCTCTATCTCCTAAACTATTAGAGCTACAGGGGCTGAAATTTGCACACGGAATAATAAATATTTTTCACAAACTATATAACATATATCGATTCTACAGACACGCGTGTAATTCTAAATTCTTGTAGTGAAAAAAAAGTCAAGTTTTTTATTTCCGGAATGAGAAATGTGGCCTCCAGGAACCTTAAAATAAAAGCTTTGTATTTTCGTATTTTGCAAGCTCTGACAATTATTAATTCAAATGGCTCTATCTCCTAACTATTACAGCTACAGCGCTGAAATTTGCACACGTATATTATATATATTGGCCTTTAATCTGAGTCTTAAACGAAGTTTCTCCGAAAATCAGAAACGAGCATGAGATGGAAATATTCTACAGTTACTAGGAAGAAATTGACTTCTAATTGCGATACTTTGCGATTTTCTTAAAAACTAAGTTTCTAATCGAAAAATGAATATCACCAGTGAATTGCCCATAAAATTTCGAGCTTGGTCCGTGGTTTTCAAAAAAATCCGTGACATGTCTTAAATCGGACAACTTCGTCGATCTTTATATGGCTCTATCTCCTAAACTATTAGAGCTACAGGCTGAAATTTGCACACGGAATAATAAATATTTTTCACAAACTATATAACATATATCGATTCTACAGACACGCGTGTATTACTAAATTCTTGTAGTGAAGAAAAAGTCAAAGTTTTTTATTTCCGGATGAGAAATGTGGCCTCCAGGAACCTTAAAATAAAGCTTTGTATTTTCGCATTTTGCAAGCTCTGACAATTATTAATTCAAATGGCTCTATCTCCTAAACTATTACAGCTACAGCGCTGAAATTTGCACACGTAATATTATATATATTGGCTTTAATCTGAGTCTTAAACGAAGTTTCTCCGAAAATCAGAACGAGCATGAGATTGGAAATATTCTACAGTTACTAGGAAGAAATTGACTCTAATTGCGATACTATTGCGATTTTCTTAAAAACTACGTTTCTAATCGAAAAATGAATATCACCAGTGAATTGCCCATAAAATTTCGAGCTTGGTCCGTGGTTTTCAAAAAATCCGTGACATGTCTTAAATCGGACAACTTCGTCGATCTTGAAATGGCTCTATCTCCTAAACTATTAGAGCTACAGGGCTGAAATTTGCACACGGAATAATAAATATTTTTCACAAACTATATAACATATATCGATTCTACAGACACGCGTGTATTTCTAAATTCTTGTAGGGTAAGAAAAAGTCAAGTTTTTTATTTCCGGATGAGAAATGTGGCTCCAGGAACCTTAAAATAAAAGCTTTGTATTTTCGTATTTTGCAAGCTCTGACAATTATTAATTCAAATGGCTCTATCTCCTAAACTATTACAGCTACAGCTCTGAAATTTGCACAAATAATATTATATATATTGGCCTTTAATCTGAGTCTTAGACGAAGTTTCTCCGAAAAGCAGAACGAGCATGAGAGGGAAAATATTCTACAGTTACAAGGAAGAAATTGACTCTAATGGCGATACTTTTGCGATTTTCTTCAAAACTATGTTTCTAATCGAAAAATGTATATCACCAGTGAATTGCCCATAAAATTTCGAGCTTGGTCCGTGGTTTCAAAAAAATCCGTGACATGTCTTAAATCGGACAACTTCGTCGATCTTTAAATGGCTCTATCTCCTAAACTATTAGAGCTACAGGGCTGAAATTTGCACACGGAATAATAAATATTTTTCACAAACTATATAACATATATCGATTCTACAGACACGCGTGTAATTCTAAATTCTTGTAGTGTAAGAAAAGTCAAGTTTTTTATTTCCGGATGAGAAATGTGGCCTCCAGGAACCTTAAAATAAAAGCTTTGTATTTTCGTATTTTGCAAGCTCTGACAATTATTAATTCAAATGGCTCTATCTCCTAAACTATTACAGCTACAGCGCTGAAATTTGCACACGTAATATTATATATATTGGCCTTTAATCTGAGTCTTAAACGAAGTTTCTCCGAAAATCAGACGAGCATGAGATGGAAATATTCTACAGTTACTAGGAAGAAATGACTCTAATTGCGATACTTTTGCGATTTTCTTAAAAACTAAGTTTCTAATCGAAAAATGAATATCACCAGTGAATTGCCCATAAAATTTCGAGCTTGGTCCGTGGTTTTCAAAAAAATCCTTGACATGTCTTAAATCGGACAACTTCGTCGATCTTTATATGGCTCTATCTCCTAAACTATTAGAGCTACAGGGCTGAAATTTGCACACGGAATAATAAATATTTTTCACAAACTAATATAACATATATCGATTCTACAGACACGCGTGTATTACTAAATTCTTGTAGTGAAGAAAAAGTCAAGTTTTTTATTTCCGGATGAGAAATGTGGCCTCCAGGAACCTTAAAATATACAGCTTTGTATTTTCGCATTTTGCAAGCTCTGGACAATTATTAATTCAAAATGCTCTATCTCCTAAACTATTACAGCTACAGCGCTGAAATTTGCACACGTAATATTATATATATTGGCCTTTAATCTGAGTCTTAAACGAAGTTTCTCCGAAAATCAGAACGTGCATGAGATGGAAATATTCTACAGTTACTAGGAAGAAATTGACTCTAATTGCGATACTTTTGCGATTTTCTTAAAAACTAAGTTTCTAATCGAAAAATGAATATCAGCAGTGAATTGCCCATAAAATTTCGAGCTTGGACCGTGGGTTTTCAAAAAAATCCGTGACATGTCTTAAATCGGACATTTTCGTCGATATTTAAATGGCTCTATCTCCTAAACTATTAGAGCTACAGGGCTGAAATTTGCACACGGAATAATAAATATTTTTCACAAACTATATAACATATATCGATTCTACAGACACGCGTGTATTACTAAATTCTTGTAGTGAAGAAAAAGTCAAGTTTTTATTTCCGGATGAGAAATGTGGCCTCCAGGAACCTTAAAATAACAGCTTTGTATTTTCGCATTTTGCAATCTCTGACAATTATTAATTCAAATGGCTCTATCTCCTAAACTATTACAGCTACAGCGCTGAATTTGCACACGTAATATTATATATATAGGCCTTTAATCTGAGTCTTAAACGAAGTTTCTCCGAAATCAGAACGAGCATGAGATGTAAATATTCCACAGTTTACTAGGAAGAAATTGACTCTAATGGCGATACTTTTGCGATTTTCTTAAATACTAAGTTCTAATCGAAAAATGAATATCACCAGTGAATTGCCCATAAAATTTCGAGCTTGGTCCGTGGTTTTCAAAAAAATCCGTGACATGTCTTAAATCGGACAACTTCGTCGATCTTGAAATGGCTCTATCTCCTAAACTATTAGAGCTACAGGGCTGAAATTTGCACACGGAATAATAATATTTTTCACAAACTATATAACATATATCGATTCTACAGGACACGCGTGTATACTAAATTCTTCTAGTGAAGAAAAAGTCAAGTTTTTTATTTCCGGATGAGAAATGTGGCCTCCAGGAACCTTAAAATAACAGCTTTGTATTTTCGCATTTTGCAAGCTCTGACAATTATTAATTCAAATGGCTCTATCTCCTAAACTATTACAGCTACAGCGCTGAAATTTGCACACGTAATATTATATATATTGGCCTTTAATCTGAGTCTGAAACGAAGTTTCTCCGAAATCAGAACGAGCATGAGATGGAAATATTCTACAGTTACTAGGAAGAAATTGACTAATTGCGATACTTTTGCGATT